>OX456524.1:152076311-152676311 GCA_949748255.1 Eustalomyia histrio | reverse complement strand
AATTTTCTAAATAAATGGTTTAAAATACTTTTTAGGAAAATATTTGATCGTTCTATTTAAAATTAGTTAAAATGAACAAAAATGTAAATGAAAAATTACAAAGTTTTAGGAAGTTCGAATGGAAAATTATGTAAAATTTTATGAAAATAATTGTGCTAAAATTTCAAGTTATTTAACAAAATGTGAAAAATATTTTGTTGTAGTTTGCTCCCTATTCGGATTTCATTCTTGTTTTAGAAAATCATAATGGACAACGTTTCTAGAATTTCTAAAAATTTTGTTTATAGGATCTTCGAAAATATTTCGTTAAAACTGAGGGTTTGTCTTAGCGAGTTTGTTTTATTAAATGTTTTTATATGCAAAGTGTTGCGAAAACGCCTGAACTTTAAAATAAGTTTGTATACCCTCCACCATATATGGTAAGGGTATATATCAGTTTGTCATTCCGTTTGTAATATGTCGAAATATAGGTTTTAGACCCCATAAAGTATATATATTCGTGATCCTTATGCAATTTTAAGTCGATTTAGCGATGTCCGTCTGTCTGTCTGTCTGTTGAAATGGCGATCACGACGCGAAGACGCTAGCGGGGGTGCCTATTTTTACCCAGATTGTTGCACATCCTCCCAAGCAGTTTGGTATTGAAAATGAGCAAAATCGGTCTAGCGGTTAAAAAGTTATGGTTGAAAATGTGAAGTTACCTCTAAATTTTCCATACAAATTGGTGTATTTTAGTACAATTTCATAGTAGCGACTGGTATATAATATATTTTCTCATATTTTTTCACCAATTGCTAAGAAATTAATAATATTTTGTACACCTCAAATATTTTTCACCTCAAATATTTTTCACACTAAAATTTTTTTTCACCACAAAAATTTGTTTTCACCTAAAAAAATTTTTTCACCTCAAAATTTTTTTCACGTAAAAAAATTCGTTTCCGCATCCAAAAAAGTTTTTCACCTCCTTAATTTTACTTCAAAAGTTTTTAACTTTGTATCAAAAACAATAGAGAACATTGGTGGAGGGTATTCAAAGATTCGGAACAGCCAAATTTAAGCCTTTTTTACTTGTTTAACCAAAAATTCGGCTTATCCGAGTTCGTTTTAAACGAGCTTTGCTGAATATTATTATTTCGTAAAAAATGTAAAAAAATAAAAACCTGTTTTGAAAAAATTGCTTAAATTCTTTGATATTTTTTGATAACTACTATAGTGAACCTTGAACGCGTCTTTTGATGAGTCAATTTAGTGATGTCCGTCCGTCTATCCCTCTACTCAAGACCAAACTACAGGTTGTTTGGGCCAAAAGACGAACACTATTAAAATTGATTAGAATCGATCCATATTGAGACGTACCTCCCAAAGAGCGGTCTTATCTGAATTGTGCTAAAAAAAATATTTACCAACGCAAAACCATTGATATCTACTTACAAATTTAAAGAAAATCGGACCACATTTAGACCTAGTTCCAATATAAACCCCCCACCTTTCCGGTATTTGCTCAAATGAACTATTTCGGCAATTTCATTCAGATTTGCACTATATTTATTGCACCGGTAATTCTTCCGCCTATGGTAAGGTTCCTTCCCAAAATCTTGTTCGCTTCCCGAAATATAAACCAAATCGTACTATGTTGTAAGGTATCTGTATAATTTTTTTTCCTGTTTTTTATCTTAATTTTCACTTAACAGGCTGATTTTCCTTAAAAGTTTTCATGAAAATTAATGAAACTTCTTTCATAACGTAAACAAAATATTTCTTTACATTCATAGTGCGCTTCAGTTTTTAAAGACTTTTTTTTTTAAATAAAACATTTTCATTAAATGTAAAATTTTTTATTCATTGTTTAAAATTCATTAGTATCAAGAAGATTGTATTTAAATAATCAATGCAAGATAAAACGCAATGAAAACATTTTTAGACAAAGAGAATTATCTTCATATTATTATGTTAATATATTTTGTTTTTCCAAAAGATCGATAGAGTATTTTTTTTTTTATTTATCAAATGAAACTTTTCATTAAATTTGTAAATTTTTTTAAAAAATTAAATTAAAAATTGCAAAATGATTATATCCCACCAAAAACAGGGTTTCAACTACTTTCCAGCCTATTTACTCGCTCAATTACGTACTTTTGTTCGCGATGTCCCAAATATAATGAGTAGTAATTATCTTTGCACTTACAAAAAACACAATGAAATGTGTGGTCATTGCCCTCTCGCACAAAATTCCATTGTTATAATAAAACTATCAATAATTAAAATTTTTTGAAATATTGTCCTTAGGAGATTCCCAATTTTGAACATAAGTCATGTTGGCTTTTACTATAAAATTTTGATGTTAAATTTTACAAGTTTTTCATTTTAAAATTTCTTAAACTTAAAACACTACAAAATTGATTCCATCCTGGCAAAAAAAAATGCTACACATCATTATGATTATTAAAAACTTTTTTTTAATACACAATATAAGAAAACAATATCACACTCCCATCAGCATCTGCCATTAAGTTAGAAAGGATAAAAAACAGGATTTCCAGAAAATGCATTTGTTGTTTAAAGTATATGTACATAAGGTTAAAATTATGAACAACAAGACATTTTTATTTTATACCTGCAAAGATGAAACTTTATTACTGTTCCCCCTACCAAGGTAAATGTCATGGCAACCATAATACTAAAACTACTGTTACACTCTATTCACCTTGAAGAGTTGTTCTCTTGTATAGAATTTCAAGCAGTAAATCGCAAGGAATTGTAACATGAGTAAGACAAAATAACAGGAATAACCAACAACAATGAAAGTATGCGTATATCCTGTATTTGTGAAATTTTTACCATTTTTTGTTGCCTCTTATCTTTTGTCGCTGTAGTTTGTTAACAATGGCATTTCAAAAACTATTTCATTGGTTTCCATTTGTTGAAGGTGTACACTGATATACTGAGAGAATTATTTTCAAGATTTTCAGTAAAAAATTTTAAAAAGTTTTATTGAAATTTAGCTAATAAAATTAAATATTTTATTAAGTTTAAATTATTTATTTATTTTATTAAACTTATAATTAAAAATTATATTTTAATACCCTAACCGAACACTAGCAACGAAGGCCTTCAGCTCGTTGTAGCGAAAACAGACCAGAGCCTCTGGTGGGAATCGAACCCACGACCCCCGCACTGATAAGCTAGCACGCTACCAACTAGCCTGCCGGGGCGCTCAAGTTTAAATTAAATGAAATTTTTATAATATTTTATTTAAAAATATTTTACTTACGATAATTTAATACAAAAGTTTCATTAGAAAAACAAGATTCATACAAATTATGAAATTTTTTTAAATAATAAAAATTATCGTTAATATTTTTCTTAAAAGTTTTATTATTTTAATAAAAGTATAATTGAATGAAAAAGATTTTATGTTTATGCTAAGTTTAATATATTTTTATTTAATATGATGAAATATTTGATTGGAAAATTGAAATGTTAAGAATTGGAATTGAAATTCTGTCATACTAAAAAGGTTTTTAAATTTTTATAAAATTTTTGATTTAATTTGTTAAGAAAAGTTTTATTAAATTACTGTATTTCATTGACCAAAAAATCTCTCTGTGTAAATTACCTTTTCTACTTTATGAATTTTTATAGTTCTTACTATATTTTATAATAGATTTTTTCATATGTATGTAGGTACATATAATCAGTTGTGCAGAAATCTATTAAAAAAATTCTTATTTTTCTGGTACGAGTATTTGTTATTTGTAAATTTTGTGATAAAAATAAAAACCACTGAAGCGATTTAATATGTAGGCATTCATAGAAAAAAATGCTTCATGATGCTGATAAAATAGTTTGAAAATTTATAAAGAATTTCAATATATAATACTATAGTCGAAGCCCGGTATAATGTGTACTCGCTATAACCTGTTTGCATTAAGAATATTTCTGAAAATTTATACTCGATACAACAAACAATTGGTAAAAAAACATAGAAAAAAGTTTATAAAAATGATAAAAAAAAAAAAATCGAAATAAGAAAATAATTTGACAGTTTTTGTTTCTGAACCTTCTTGTGTAAGCGTGTACAATTTTTGCAGTCCCCTTTTAAATTTTAAGTTATCTCAAAAATTTTTTACGATATAACGAATATTTGGGTATAACTCTTCGGCCTGACAATATATCGTTATACCGGGCTTTGGCTGTATTTATAAAATTTACATACATACACAGAGAGAATTTTTAGACATTAAAATTAATTTTGTTTTCACTAAATTAATAAAACATTTTTTAACTTTAATGAAATGTTTTTTAATTTTAATAAAATCTTTTCATTGGATGTATAAAAAATTTAATAAATACAATTTTATGGCTACTTAAATTCTCAAGGTCATTCTAAATTTCATTAAAATCTGAGTTTGTAGCTGGGAGTACCTTCCTTCATTTAAAGGGGAATCCGAATATCATTTAACTATTGAAATTTCTATATTTTGGTAATTTGTAATCCCAATTGATACTAAGGAATCCATATTTTTAGCCAACCTTGACCATAATTGTTAGTACTTTATTGATAGTAGTTATTAAAATTCCCATAAATCATACATAAGTAATTAAGTATTTCCACAGTTTTTTTTTTGTTTATTTGAACAAATTCTGAAATCATCAACCTTAATTATCGCTATTGTTTGATGATGATGATGACGTTGAAGCATCAGTTGTCATAAGGTCAATTTATTTACTATGCAGTAGTATCATTTTTTCATTTTGCAAACAACATCGCAAAAAATACATAAGTTCTCTCCATACAATTCAATTACAATGTATTGTTGATGGAACATGTCAGTCGCCAAAAAAAAACACAGTCAAGTGCCAACAAATGGCGGTATAAAAAGGACGTAGCACTAGGGTAAATAAATTTACATACACTTTATAATATTAAAGAACTTTTTCATAAAATCGATGACAAAACTTCATCCAATTAAAGTTATGAAATTTCAAAAAATTAATGCAAAATTTCGTTTTATTCAGTCATAAAAATAAATAATGATGCATCTTACTATTAAAGAACTTTTTCATAAAATCGATGACAAAACTTCATCCAATTAAGGTAATAAAATTCCAAAAAAATAAATCCAAAATTTCGTTTTATTCAGTCATAAAAATAAATAATGATGCATCTTACTAATTTGAGAAAATTTTTAAATAAAAATTTTCTCACTTTAATGAATATTTTTTTTTAGACTACAATTAATTGAAATTATCAGTAAAGTAATCAAAAACGAACGAACGAAAAATTTCTTAAATTTTTCAATAAATTTATGAAACTAGCTTTTTTAATAAAACTTCTGTATCAAACTTTCTAAAAATAAAATATAATTTTTTCAAAAATTTTATGAAAACTTGCATTAATTAATTGAAAAGTTATCATGAAAAGTATTGTCTCAGTATAGTTACAACTGTAGGCAAGCTCAAAGTAGGGGCATTGTAAAATTCCTGCCTCTGTTGCCTATTTTACTACGTCTTTGTTTAATCATAGTGGTAATGAAATAACAATTAATTTATGAGGCTTTTGAGGTTAAGGGAAAATTAAACAGTATTTTTTATGTTTTGTGGAATAAAACTACACATAAATTTAAAATATTTATTACAAAACGATTTAATTCTATTTTTACACTAAACAAACAATTAATTTCGAACTACCATGGTAGCTAAACAGTAGTAGTAGTAACCACTAATCGTTACACACAGAGATATATTGAATTTTTGCAAGATAAGATTTTAGGCAATTTTGCATAAAATTCTATGGATTAAAATTTTATAAATTAATAATTTCATATTCTTTGTGAACAAAAAGTTTCATAAATTTCCACTAAAATTTGTTTTAAGCCCATCGGAACAAATTTTTAATATCCATAAACAAAGTCAATTTTAAAAAAATAGTAAATATTTTTTGTCCGTTTTTTTATAAAATTTCCTTTTGTGTTTAATTTTTTTATATTGAGCTTAAGATCTTTTATTTATAAAAAATTAATGATAAATATTTATTTATCCCAATATTTCGTCACCACATTGGGTGACTTCTTCAGGGGAAATTGTTTTTTATAATTTAAATAAATAAATATCATTAATTTTTTATAAATAAAAGATCTTAAGCTCAATATAAATATATAATACACAAATCAAGAAGATCGAAGAAAACTAAAAGAATTTTCAAAATTACCTTTTGTTATGGCTGACAAAATTCGTTCTCGGTTTAACTAAACCAAGTTTAACTCACATCCCAAAAACTCCGCCTGAATGATTTGGTTGCAGCAACTGAATAATTTGGTTGTAATCGAATGTATTCCTGACACAAATGAAATAATTTGCTTTAACCGAAATTCTGTTGTCTTAACCGGATTTATGTTGCCACAAGCAAATATATCGATGACTCCAACCAAACCATTCGGTTGGCAAAAAATTTGCTTGTCGCAATGAATCTGTTTTCTCTGTGTAATAATAGTAGTATTTCAGTACTTTACAATCTTCAATCAAATTTAAACTAGATTTCCAACGTAATGTAAACCTTATTTTCATTTGGTTCATTTATTCTTCTCTCCATTCTTTTCGAATTTCAACTTGTATGAGAAGCTTTACTTTCTTATTGTTTAATGACATATTTTTTTACACAATTAAATTATAAAAACAAAACAACTTTATTTAAAAAAAATAAAAAGTTATTTGAATGCATTCATTTTAGTCATTCAAAGCAACATTTCATCATTTTATTCTATAACAAAAATAAACAGATTTAATCAACATCTGCATTTTTCTTTTCGCAAAATAAAAATAAAAACTAAAACTTCTACACCATTTTTCAAAACTCTTTTGTTAAAATTTCTTTCTCTTGTGCATACATTTTTTGTGTATTTTTGTTTTCTTATAGAAAAACCATTTAAATGGATGTTTATCCCTTTAAGTTTTGACAAGAAATGCACAAACAAAAGACAATTGTTAATTCGCCAACAATAACCACTCATTTCGTTTTGTATAACACGTAGCATGTACTGGATCTCTTCTGAACCACTTCGCATATTTTACTTTACAAAAAAACAATACTAAAGTAGTAAAAATTATGTGAACAAAAACAAAAAGTTTTTTTTTGTGTTTTTGTATAATAATGCTTTTTATAGCACAGCACACACAAATTATACTTTACGAAAAAGTTCATTTGGATCCTTTTTTTATTTCATTGCACTTTATTGCAAGATACAAACCTAGTTTTCACTATGCAGTGCTGCTGCTACTGCTGCTGCTACTGCTGCTACTTCTTGCATATAATTCTTGTTGCTTTCTGCAGCTGTCATAAGTAGTACCTAAATGTGATGGTTGTTAGAACAACATCAACACCAGAACAACATACAATATTGAAATATCGTATAAGGAGTAGCAACAACGAAAAAAGGGATATCTTTTGTATATTTTTAGAGTGTTAAAAATGAGCTGCATGTTCTTTAGTTTATCCATTTTTCTTTCTAATGATGCTGCTTATGCTGCACTTCTACACTTTTTATACTTCCGATAAAAAACATAAACACCATTGCAGCAAATAAGGGAGATGTAATGTTATTTTATATTTTAGGACCTTAAAAAAGTGACCAGATTATCCTTATTTTGATTTATAATATTTCAAGTTAAAAAGCTTAAAATGCTTTGTTAACTTATGAAAGCTTTCAAGTTTAGCTAATGTAAACTTTTAGTAGCTTAAAGCTTCACCAATATAAAAACTATACCAAACAGAAGAACTAGTAAAAAATTAAAGTCGGCTATGCCGACTTTATGATACCCTACACCAAATAGAATTAGTTAAAAATTCGGAAAGCGTTCCAAAATCCAGGAAGGTCTTGATCCTTTTTTTATGAACAGGGCGAAAAATATGGAAATATACAATACCTTAAACAAATTACCAAAAAGATACTTTAAACAAATACCGGATTGGTGGATTTATATGGGAACCAGTAGAGCAATTCTTTAACTTTTTTAATGATCTTATCGGTTTCGTTAACTAACGATAATTGTTGAATGAGTTACCGAAAAAGCTATTCTGTATTTTTTGAAATTATTCACAAGAGATACCGACAAAAATTTTCAATTTAAAAGTTATTTGTTATTTGAAATTTGAAATTTTATAAAGTAATGACAAAAATCCTTAAGTTGGACTTCAAAAAAAAATTTTTTATATAAGTTAAAGTTTTTTTAACTGCAAGTATTTTTAGAAAAAAAATTTCTGAATAATTTCTTACGAATTTTCTTGTTAATTACTGTTAGTTAACGAAATCGATAACCCAACCGACAATTATCGTTAGTTAACAAAATCGGTAAAATCGCGAAGTTAGAGAATTGATTTATTTCGATAGAAATCACGAGATTAAAAAATATATAAAGACAAACAGCACTTACCTTAAAATATTTTGCAAAAATAAAAAAAGGAGAATATTATATTTAAATGTCAAATTTTGTTTTATTCAGTCTTCGAAGATGGCTTCGACAATTGATTTAATAATTTATACTTTTTTAATAAAAACTTAAAACTATTGTATTTTAAAATGTATTAAAATCATTAAAATTGTGTTATTACTAAAATTAAAAGGATATTATTAATAATTTACATTTGTTTTTTCAAGTGCAATTGCGTCTGAGCTCATTTTTTTAAGTATACGCACCTTTTTATATTTATATGCAACGTTACGAATACAAGGCGTAAGCCGGACTTTCGGGTTTGCTCCTCTAGGGTATGTTCAATACCGACTTCGCTGATAAAAGATTTTTTGTGAAGCTGGTCTTCGGCCGGACTTAAGAATTTTGTCTCTCGTATATGTTTAACTACGGCGTTGCTAACTAATGCTTTTCTATAAATAAATTCAATGTAATATAATAAATAATATTTTGGCCATTATCCCAATTTTCCAATAAAAACAGTAATAATCGCCGTTTGGCAAAAGTTCATAACCCCTATTTACATTGTTGGGATTATGAGTGAAATTTTTCGAACACAATCCAAACCCGGATATTGGGATAATATCCGGGCACGTAATTTTTAAAATTATAGCACTACTTAGATGATAATGGGTAACATGTCACGTCTCCAACCTAATTTTAGTCATAATCCCTTGCTTGGAATGGTCGTAGTCCTTATGGACATTAATGGGGTTATTCTTTAACTATGTGAAAATTTGTCACGTTCAAGTGTGTAGCTCTAATATATTAATCACAGGTTGAGTTATTATTATTAAAATTATATCTAGGTAAATTTCTGTATATACTGTAGGAAAATTTAACATTATGTGACTTTTCCTATCCTAAATTGCGCAAAGGATAGGTTTTCTGCTCACCGGCCTTTGATCAAGTTTGGAGGTTTTCTTCTTTGTCGATTATCCTAAGCCGGCTTTGATAAGGCAAGCTTTTTTCCCCAGCAGCATTTTCCTAGCAAAATGTTTGGCAATAATTTCCACATCAATTCGGTCTTAACCCTCATGGGCAACTTTCTAAACGGTCATATATCCAAATTTCCATTTGAGGATTATATCGAAAACAATTTAAGTCATAATCTCTAAACTTTTAATCCGTTAGGGTATTGAAATAGTAATTTTGAAATATAGTTTTAATCATTTCCTTTACAATCTAACATACAAAATTTAAAATTTTTTATAAAGAGGGTTTATATACTTTTAATTTTTCAAAATTGCATTAAGAATTTGGAATACAAATAATGTTAATATATGAATCGTGATACAACATAAAGTTTAAAAAAAGGGAGGCTTTCTTTGAAAATTCTTTTGTTTTTTTGGAATCAGTGAAAATTTTACGGCTCTTATTACGTAAACTAAACAAGAAGACAAAATTTTGAAAAGCCTTTGGTATTGTTTTTCGTAACAATTAAATGATATTTTGTAATATTTTAACAAGAAATTAGTAGAAATTAAATTTAATTAAGTTTACAGTAATTTTGCAGATTAGTTAACTGACTTGTTATTTGGAATAAAGCTTTCTCTCGTAGGTTGAGCTGTAAAAGTTCTCTTTAGATCAAATTTTTGTTTGTTCAAGTGTTCCTTTAAAAATTTTCTCATAATTCAAAAGATTTTGCACAACTGGTCACCTTATGTATATATTTTTTTAAGTACTCTTTCTTGTTTATTTGTAAAAATCATATAATACTCTTGAAATCAAAGAATGTTCAGCGTATTTTTTTTTTCTTTTACAATTTTGTAGTTTTTTTTTTATTATTTTTTAATATTTTGTATAATTTTTTCCATGAAAATTCTTGATTGTAAAAATAATAATTACTATTTTCTGTGTGTTAGTGTGTAATATCTGCATGTTGCTGTTTTAAACAATTTACTACTTTTTCTGAGAAACATTACAAGTATCATGTTGTGTATCGTAAAAATGTTGAAACTTAAATTGCAAAAAAAAAATGGATCCTTAAAAGGGAAGTCTCCTGGGGCGAACCATCAAACCTTTAATAAAACTTAGGTATGTGATGAGGAGTTGCCAAAGTAAAGAACATTCGTTAAGATCTATAGCTGCCCGATCTAATTTTTAGGAGATAAAAATAATTTTGAAATTTATTTGAGAAGTTTTTAATATTTTTTGTCCCACTGTATAGATTTTCAAATACCTTTAAAAATTAAAAACTAACCGAAAAAATTAGTAAAAGTACTAAACAATTTCAAATAGAAGTCTGCTAATAGTAATTCTGCTAATAATAAATAAAAACTTTGTTTAATCCGTATTTTAACAAAAAAACTTAGTTAAAAATTTGTTAAATGGGGCAGTTTTTTACCAACTTTATTTTTTCAGTATATTAGTTATTTTTCTACAATTCCATTTTATGATTGTTAGGAATAAAGAAAAACTTTTGCTGTAATCGATTTCATTCGTTAAGGTTACATGGATTACGCGTATCCACCTGTTATATTGACAGCAGGGAAGACAACTCAACATTACAAAATAAACAAAGACATTTACAGACACTCGGGAAAAAAGAATGTCACAAAAATATACATCTAAATAAAGTACAAACTGTTTAAGGTAGTTGTTAGGTTTGAATAACAAAAACCTAAAGGAATTGACATCAAAAGTTGTGTCAAGGCATAGTAAAAAAAAAAATAAGTACGTGTGTATGACATTTACAGACATCAAAAAACAACAACGGCAACCAAAACTTTAATTTAAAATGTAAAACAGCATAATAAAAAGATAACCAGGCTTTAAAGGCTTACAAAGGTATAAGCCAGAAATTAAAAAAATAGAAACTATATTATATGTAAAACGATAATCATAGAATGATACTTAGAAACTGCTTATTTTTTACAAGTGGAGTTTAGAATATCAAATGTGTGTCTCTATATAATGAAGCATTAGTTTAAACTTCAAATTGTACAAAAAATATCTGTTGAGAGATATCAATTTATGGTCATCGTTATGGTGAAAATACCTATTTTGCTGTTTCTTTATTCGTTGTCTAAGGTTGGGTTTTAGTCATACATTCTTCAATATACATAGCTTTTTCTCATTTTATTTTTTTAAGAATTTTAATTTTTACTTCCGTATTCTCTCCTTTGGTGTTTCTTTTTAAAGAGATTTAAATATGATACATTTTTGAATAAACTTAATTAAGTTAATTTTTAACTACATACATGTATTTCTCACTGTACTATTCTCTACCCCGTCAAAAAATCAACTAAAACTTCTATTAGCCTTCATCCAATGGGTGTGATTATTTGTTTGTGGTGCCTGTTAGAGTGGGGGGCTTTGATATCAAACTTCAATTCCGTTATAATTAAATTTTACAAAATTATGTATTTGTACATTTATGTATGTGCTTTTATCATTGTGTATATTTAATGTTGTTTATATTTACACATGATGATTATTATTTGTTGTGTCAATATCACCTGCATCTATCTATTTGCAACAAAAAAATTATCGACAACTAAAACAACAAATAAATAATTGAAATACTGATGTAAATGTATACATTTAAAAGTATGGGAAATCAAACTACTTTTAAAACGAACAAACGAACGCATTTCATTTTGGTTTTACCGAATTTTTCTTAATACTCTTCAGAATTTTAGGATTTGTTTAATAAAAAAAAATTGTTAGGAAATGATTTTACAAAGAAGTCTCTTTTCAGCTAGTCAGCTAGCCAGCCAGCTAGCCAACCAGCTAGCCAACCAGCTAGCCAACCAGCTAGCCAACCAGCTAGCTAGCCAGTCAGCTAGATAGCCAGCCAGGTCGCTAGCTAGCCAGCCAGCTAGCCCGCTTGCTAGCCAGCCAGCTAGTCCGCTAGCTAGCCAACTAGCCAGCCACCTAGCCTGCTAGCTAGCCAGCCAGCTAGACCGCTAGCTAGCCCGCTAGCCAGCTAGCTAGTCAGCCAGCAAGCTAGCTAGCCAGCTAGCTAGGCAGCTAGCTAGCCAGCCAGCTAGCCCGCTAGCCAGCTAGCTAGCCCACTAGCCAGCTAGCTAGCCCGCTAGCCAGCCAGCTAGCCCACTAGCCAGCCAGCTAGCCAGTCAGTTAGCCCGCTAGCTAGCTCGCCATCCAGCCAGCTAGCCCGCCATCAAGCCAGCTAGCCCGCTAGCCAGCCAGCTAGCCCGCTAGCCAGCTAGCTAGCCAGCTAGCCAGCCAGCTAGCCCGCTTGTCAGCCCGCTTGTCAGCTAGCTAGCCCGCTTGTCAGCTAGCTAGCCCGCTTGTCAGCTAGCTAGCCCGCTAGCCAGCCAGCTAGCCCGCTAGCTAGCGGGCTAGCTAGCTGGCAAGCGAGCTAGCCAGCTAGCTAGCCAGCTAGCCAGCCAGCTAGCCCGCTTGTCAGCCCGCTAGCCAGCTAGCTAGCCCGCTAGCCAGCCAGCTAGCCCGCAAGGGTATCCTCGGGCGAGGATAACGGGAGTAACGCCCCCGCGGACCCTAGTTTTGGCAGGTATGGAGAGCGTCCTGAAGGGGGTACTTGTGCTCGGTGAAGTCCTGTGGCAGGGCGATAGGATGCCGCCCTCAAATAGGTATCCAACCAAAAGGGTACACTCGGGGGAGGTGTAATTAGGAGCGTGACGACTCCGTGGTTTCCCTAGTCACTACCCGCCGAAAGGCATTAAGACCAAGCCCAGTACGGTCTTAATTATGGCATTGCTGGACACTGTTTTTGGATTTTGACGCACCCTGGGCTGACAGTTTGCGGCATTCTATGACCTTAGTAGGTGGAAGTGAAATTCCACTGAAATGGCTCATGGGCTAATGTCGCAGCTGCCTCCGTCCTATTAAAACGTGGCGAGTCTCGGAGTACGTTCTATGTTTGTCACCATTGGGTTGGTGGTGTAGGTTCAGATGGATGTTCCTGATTAGTACGGATCTGGCACTGATGTACGGCCCCATAAGGATCTTATGTCAACCCTCGCATGGCCTCCCTGCATGCATAGATAACCATGGGATCTAAACGTAACTACACTTCAAACGGCGATAGCGGCTTCGAGTTGGGACCCAATAACAATGGAAATGAATCATAAATATAAACAGCAGAGAATGAGCAAGGAGAGAAAAGAAGGAGAGGAAGATGAAGTGATCGTAATGAGCGTGGATAAAGGGGGCGTGAAAGACCCTTTTGGGAAAAGCTCGAGGATGGTAAGGTCACCTCAGGCAAACGGGTCAAAAGGACCACTAAGTGGAAAAGTGGGAACAATAAGGGACTATATGAGCGTACCGGTGGATACCCGCGGTACAGCAGTCTCTGAGGAAGATGAGGGGCACCTATTGCAGCTCCGACGGGCTGAGGAAAGAGCGTTTATTGAGTTGGGCAATAAACTGAGCGCAGCGAATGTCATCGTTTCTGAGGTAAGGAACGTACACAGGACGGTACGCGATAATCTGGACTCTGCTTACGCACTTTACCAGCAGCTAAGAGAGTACAGGGAAGCGATTGATATTAACCCGTCGGTTATAAGGGTTCAACGGCGGGATGTACAATCTAAGTGCACCCAGGTGAACCTGACCTCCCCGGTTCAGGAGAGGAAACGGAAGGTGGCGAGGACACCCGCGACAATTGGAGCCCTACATGCTCAGGTGGTCGCAACCCCACCATTCCGGGAGGGGAAACGCTAGCTAGCCCGCCAGCTAGCTAGCCAGCAAGCTAGCCCGCTAGCCAGCAAGCTAGCCCGCTAGCCAGCTAGCTAGCCCGCTAGCCAGCTAGTTAGCCCGCTAGCCAGCTAGCTAGCCAGCTAGCTAGCCCGCTTGCCAGCTAGCTAGCTAGCCCGCTTGCCAGCTAGCTAGCCCGCTAGCCAGCTAGCTAGCCCGCTTGCCAGCTAGCTAGCCCGCTAGCCAGCTAGCTAGCCCGCTAGCCAGCTAGCTAGCTCGCTAGCCAGCTAGCTAGCCCGCTTGCCAGCTAGCTAGCCCGCTAGCCAGCTAGCTAGCCCGCTAGCCAGCTAGCTAGCTCGCTAGCCAGCTAGCTAGCCCGCTTGCCAGCTAGCTAGCCCGCTAGCCAGCTAGCTAGCCCGTTAGCCACTAACCAGCCAGCTAGCCAGCTAGCCCGCTAGCCAGCCAGCTAGCTAGCCCGTTAACCGCTAACCAGCCAGCTAGCCCGCTAGCCAGCCAGCTAGCCCGCTAGCCAGCCAGCTAGCCCGCTAGCCAGCCAGCTAGTTAGCCCGCTAGCCAGCCAGCTAGTTAGCCCGCTAGCCAGCTAGCTAGCCCGCTAGCTAGCCCGCTAACCAGCCAGCTAGCCAGCCAGCCAGCTAGCCCGCTAGCCAGCTAGTTAGCCCGCTAGCCAGCTAGCTAGCCAGCTAGCAAGGCCGCTAGCCAGCTAGCTAGCCAGCTAGCAAGGCCGCTAGCCAGCTAGCTAGCCAGCTAGCTAGCCAGCTAGCTAGCCAGCTAGCTAGCCAGCTAGCAAGGCCGCTTGCCAGCTAGTAGCTAGCCCGCTAGCCAGCCAGCTAGCCCGCTTGCCAGCCAGCTAGCCCGCTTGCCAGCCAGCTAGCCCGCTTGCCAGCCAGCTAGCCCGCTTGCCAGCCAGCTAGCCCGCTAGGCAGCCCGCTAGCCAGCCAGCTAGCCCGCTAGCCAGCCCGCTAGCCAGCTAGCTAGCCCGCTTGCCAGCCAGATAGCCCGCTTGCCAGCCAGATAGCCCGCTTGCCAGCCAGCTGGCCCGCTAGCCAGCCCGCTAGCCAGCCCGCTAGCCAGCCAGCTAGCCCGCTAGCCAGCCCGCTAGCCAGCCAGCTAGCCCGCTAGCCAGCCCGCTAGCCAGCCCGCTAGCTAGCCCGCTAACCAGCCAGCTAGCCCATAGCCAGCTAGCTAGCCCGCTAGCCAGCTAGCTAGCTGGCTATGGGCTAGCTGGCTGGCTAGCGGGCTAGCTAGCTGGCTAGCGGCTTGCTAGCGGGCTAGCTAGCTGGCTAGCGGGCTAGCTAGCTGGCTAGCGGGCTAGCTTGCTGGCTAGCGGGCTAGCTTGCTGGCTAGCTAGCTAGCTGGCTGGCTAGCGGGCTAGCTGGCTGGCTAGCGGGCTAGCTAGCTGGCTAGCGGCTTGCTAGCGGGCTAGCTAGCTGGCTATGGGCTAGCTGGCTGGCTAGCGGGCTAGCTGGCCAGCTAGCCCGCTAGTCAGCTAGCCGCTAGCGGGCTAGCTAGCAGGCTAGCTAGCTGGCTAGCTAGCTAGCTGGCTAGCTAGCTGGCTAGCGGGCTAGCTAGCTAGCGGGCTAGCTAGCTGCCTAGCTAGCAGGCTAGCGGGCTAGCTAGCTGGCTATGGGCTAGCTGGCTGGCTAGCGGGCTAGCTGGCTGGCTAGCGGGCTAGCTGGCCAGCTAGCCAGCTAGCCCGCTAGTCAGCTAGCCGCTAGCGGGCTAGCTAGCAGGCTAGCTAGCTGGCTAGCTAGCTAGCTGGCTAGCTAGCTGGCTAGCGGGCTAGCTAGCTAGCGGGCTAGCTAGCTGCCTAGCTAGCAGGCTAGCGGGCTAGCTAGCTGGCTATGGGCTAGCTGGCTGGCTAGCGGGCTAGCTGGCTGGCTAGCGGGCTAGCTGGCTATGGGCTAGCTAGCTGGCTAGCTAGCCTGCTAGCTAGACAGCTAGCCCGCTAGCCCGCTAGCTAGCCAGCTAGCTAGCCCGCTAGCCAGCTAGCCCGCTAGCCCGCTAGCCAGCTAGCCCGCTAACCAGCTAGCTAGCTAGCCTGCTAGCCAGCTAGCCCGCTAGCCCGCTAGCCAGCTAGCCCGCTAGCCAGCTAGCCCGCTAGCCAGCTAGCCCGCTAGCCAGCTAGCCCGCTAGCCAGCTAGCCCGCTAGCCAGCTAGCCCGCTAGCCAGCTAGCCCGCTAGCCAGCTAGCCCGCTAGCCAGCTAGCCCGCTAGCCAGCTAGCCCGCTAGCCAGCTAGCCCGCTAGCCAGCTAGCCCGCTAGCCCGCTAGCCAGCTAGCCAGCTAGCCCGCTAGCCCGCTAGCCTGCTAGCTAGCCTGCTAGCTAGGCAGCTAGCCCGCTAGCCAGCTAGCTAGCCAGCTAGCCCGCTAGCCAGCTAGCTAGCCCGCTAGCTAGCAAGCTAGCAAGCTGGCAATCAGGCTAGCGGGCTAGCTAGCTGTCTAGCGGGCTAGCTAGCTGGCTAGCGGGCTAGCTAGCTGGCTAGCGGGCTAGCTAGCTGCCTAGCTAGCCTGCTAGCCCGCTAGCCCACTAGCCAGCTAGCCCACTAGCCAGCTAGCCCGCTAGCCAGCTAGCCCGCTAGCCAGCCAGCTAGCTGCCTAGCTGGCTGCCTAGCTAGCTAGCAGGCTAGCTAGCTAGCCTGTTAGCTAGGCAGCTAGCTAGCCCGTTAGCCAGCTAGCTAGCCTGCTAGCTAGCCTGCTAGCTAGACAGCTAGCCCGCTAGCCAGCTAGCTAGTCCGCTAGCCAGCTAGCCCGCTAGCCAGCCAGCTAGCCCGCTAGCCAGCTAGCTAGCCCGCTAGCCCGCTAGCCCGCTAGCCAGCTAGCCCGCTAGCCAGCTAGCTAGCCCGCTAGCCAGCTAGCCAGCTAGCTAGCCCGCTAGCCAGCTAGCTAGCCTGCTAGCCAGCCTGCTAGCCAGCCCGCTAGCCAGCTAGCTAGCCCGCTAGCCAGCCCGCTAGCCTGCTAGCTAGCCCGCTAGCTAGCACGCTAGAATGCTAGCCAGCCCGCTAGCCAGCCAGCCAGCCCGCTAGCCCGCTAGCCAGCTAGCTAGCCCGCTAGCTAGCACGCTAGAATGCTAGCCAGCCCGCTAGCCAGCTAGCCAGCCCGCTAGCCAGCTAGCTAGCCCGCTGGCGCGCTAACCAGCTAGTTAGCCCGCTAGCCAGCTAGCTAGCCCGCTAGCTAGCCCGCTAGCCAGCTAGCTAGCCCGCTAGCTAGCCCGCTAACCAGCTAGTTAGCCCGCTAACCAGCTAGTTAGCCCGCTAGCCAGCTAGGTAGCCCGCTAGCCAGCTAGCTAGGCCGCTAGCCAGCCCGCTAGCCAGCTAGCTAGCCCGCTAGCCAGCTAGCTAGCCCGCTAGCCAGCCCGCTAGCCAGCTAGCTAGCCCGCTAGCCAGCCCGCTAGCCTGCTAGCTAGCTAGCCCGCTAACCAGCTAGCCTGCTAGCTAGCCCGCTAACCAGCTAGCCAGCGCTCTAGCCAGCTAGCTAGCCCGCTAGCCAGCTAGCTAGCCCGCTAGCTACCTAGGCCGCTATCCAGCTAGCTAGCCCGCTATCCAGCTAGCTAGCCCGCTAGCCAGCAAGCTAGCCCGCTAGCCAGCTAGCTAGCCAGCTAGCTAGCCCGCTAGCCAGCTAGCTAGCCCGCTAGCCAGCTAGCTAGCCCGCTGGCCAGCTAGCTAGCCCGCTGGCCAGCTAGCTAGCCCGCTATCCAGCTAGCTAGCCAGCTAGCCAGCCCGCTAGCTAGCCCGCTGGCCAGCTAGCCAGCCCGCTAGCCAGCTAGCTAGCCCGCTAGCCAGCTAGCTAGCCAGCTAGCTAGCCCGCTAGCCAGCTAGCTAGCCCGCTAGCCAGCTAGCTAGCCCGCTAGCCAGCTAGCCAGCTAGCTAGCCAGCTAGCTAGCCCGCTAGCCAGCTAGCTAGCCCGCTAGCCAGCTAGCTGGCCCGCTAGCCAGCTAGCTAGCCCGCTAGCCAGCTAGCTAGCCCGCTAGCCAGCTGGCCAGCTAGCTAGCCAGCTAGCCCGCTAGCCAGCTAGCTAGCCCGCTAGCCAGCTGGCCAGCTAGCTAGCCAGCTAGCCCGCTAGCCAGCTAGCCCGCTAGCCAGCTAGCTAGCCCGCTAGCCAGCCAGCTAGCTGCCTAGCTAGCAGGCTAGCTAGCTAGCCTGTTAGCTAGGCAGCTAGCTAGCCCGTTAGCCAGCTAGCTAGCCTGCTAGCTAGCTAGCTAGCCCGCTAGCCAGCTAGCTAGCCCGCTAGCCAGCTAGCTAGCCCGCTGGCCAGCTAGCCAGCCCGCTAGCCTGCTAGCTAGCTAGCCCGCTAGCCAGCTAGTTAGCCCGCTAGTTAGCCCGCTAGCCAGCTAGCTAGCCCGCTAGCCAGCTAGCTAGCCAGCTAGCTAGCCCGCTAGCTAGCCAGCTAGCTAGCCCGCTGGCCAGCTAGCTAGCCCGCTATCCAGCTAGCTAGCCCGCTAGCCAGCTAGCCAGCCCGCTAGCTAGCCCGCTGGCCAGCTAGCCAGCCCGCTAGCCCGCTAGCTAGCCCGCTAGCTAGCCCGTTAGCTAGCCCGCTAGCCAACCCGCTAGCCAGCTAGCTAGCCCGCTAGCCAGCTAGCTATCCCGCTAGCCAGCTAGCTAGCCCGCTAGCCAGCTAGCTAGCCCGCTAGCCAGCCCGCTAGCCAGCTAGCTAGCCCGCTAGCCAGCTAGCTAGCCCGCTGGGCAGCTAGCCAGCTGGCCAGCTAGCCAGCTGGCCAGCCAGCTAGCCCGCTAGCCAGCTAGCTAGCCCGCTAGCCAGCCAGCTAGCTGCCTAGCTAGCAGGCTAGCTAGCTAGCCCGCTAGCCAGCCCGCTAGCCAGCTAGCTAGCCCGCTAGCCAGCTAGCCAGCCCGCTAGCCAGCCCGCTAGCCAGCTAGCTAGCCCGCTAGCCAGCTAGCTAGGCTGCTAGCCAGCCCGCTAGCCAGCTAGCTAGCCCGCTAGCCAGCTAGCTAGCCCGCTAGCCAGCTAGCTAGCCCGCTAGCCAGCCAGCCAGCCCGCTAGCCAGCTAGCTAGCCCGCTAGCCAGCTAGCTAGCCCGCTAGCTAGCCCGCTAGCTAGCTAGCTAGCCCGCTGGCCAGCTAGCTAGCCCGCTGGCCAGCTAGCTAGCCCGCTGGCGCGCTAACCAGCTAGTTAGCCCGCTAGCCAGCTAGCTAGCCCGCTAGCTAGCCCGCTAACCAGCTAGTTAGCCCGCTAGCCAGCTAGCTAGCCCGCTAGCCAGCTAGCTAGCCCGCTAGCCAGCCCGCTAGCCAGCTAGCTAGCCCGCTAGCCAGCTAGCTAGCCCGCTAGCCAGCCCGCTAGCCAGCTAGCTAGCCTGCTAGCCAGCTAGCCAGCCCGCTAGCCAGCTAGCTAGCCCGCTAGCCAGCTAGCCAGCCCGCTAGCCTGCTAGCTAGCTAGCCCGCTAGCCAGCTAGCTAGCCCGCTAGCCAGCTAGTTAGCCCGCTAGTTAGCCCGCTAGCCAGCTAGCTAGCCCGCTAGCCAGCCCGCTAGCCAGCTAGCTAGCCCGCTAGCCAGCTAGCCAGCCCGCTAGCCTGCTAGCTAGCTAGCCCGCTAGCCAGCTAGCTAGCCCGCTAGCCAGCTAGTTAGCCCGCTAGTTAGCCCGCTAGCCAGCCCGCTAGCCAGCTAGCTAGCCCGCTAGCCAGCTAGCCAGCCCGCTAGCCTGCCAGCTAGCTAGCCCGCTAGCCAGCTAGTTAGCCCGCTAGTTAGCCCGCTAGCCAGCTAGCTAGCCCGCTAGCCAGCCCGCTAGCCAGCTAGCTAGCCCGCTAGCCAGCTAGCTAGCCCGCTAGCCAGCTAGCCAGCTAGCTAGCCCGCTAGCCAGCTAGCTAGCCCGCTAGCCAGCTAGCTAGCCAGCTAGTTAGCCCGCTAGCCAGCTAGCTAGCCCGCTAGCCAGCCCGCTAGCCAGCTAGCTAGCCCGCTAGCCAGCTAGCTAGCCCGCTAGCCAGCTAGCTAGCCCGCTAGCCAGCTAGCTAGCCCGCTAGCCAGCTAGCTAGCCCGCTAGCCAGCTAGCTAGCCCGCTAGCCAGCTAGCTAGCTAGCTAGCTAGCCCGCTGGGCAGCTAGCCAGCTGGCCAGCTAGCTAGCCAGCTAGCCCGCTAGCCAGCTAGCTAGCCCGCTAGCCAGTTAGCTAGCCCGCTGGGCAGCTAGCCAGCTAGCTAGCCAGCTAGCTAGCCAGCTAGCCCGCTAGCCAGCTAGCCAGCTAGCCCGCTAGCCCGCTAGCCAGCTAGCCCGCTAGCCCGCTAGCCAGCTAGCCCGCTAGCCAGCTAGCCCGCTAGCCAGCTAGCCCGCTAGCCAGCTAGCTAGCCCGCTAGCCAGCTAGCCCGCTAGCCAGCTAGCTAGCCCGCTAGCCAGCTAGCCCGCTAGCCAGCTAGCCCGCTAGCCAGCTAGCCCGCTAGCCAGCTAGCTAGCCCGCTAGCCAGCTAGCTAGCCCGCTAGCCAGCTAGCTAGCCCGCTAGCCAGCTAGCTAGCCCGCTAGCCAGCTAGCTAGCCCGCTGGGCAGCTAGCCAGCTGGCCAGCTAGCTAGCCAGCTAGCCCGCTAGCCAGCTAGCCCGCTAGCCAGCTAGCCCGCTAGCCAGCTAGCCCGCTAGCCAGCTAGCCCGCTAGCCAGCTAGCCCGCTAGCCTAGCTAGCTAGCCCGCTAGCCTGCTAGCCAGCCCGCTAGCTAGCCCGCTAGCCTGCTAGCCAGCCCGCTAGCCAGCTAGCTAGCCCGCTAGCCAGCCCGCTAGCCAGCTAGCTAGCCCGCTAGCCAGCTAGCTAGCCCGCTAGCTAGCCCGCTAGCTAGCCCGCTGGCGCGCTAACCAGCTAGTTAGCCCGCTAGTTAGCCCGCTAGCTAGCCCGCTAACCAGCTAGTTAGCCCGCTAGCCAGCTAGCTAGCCCGCTAGCTAGCCCGCTAGCCAGCCCGCTAGCCAGCTAGCTAGCCCGCTAGCCAGCTAGCTAGCCCGCTAGCCAGCCCGCTAGCCAGCTAGCTAGCCCGCTCGCCAGCTAGCCAGCCCGCTAGCCAGCTAGCTAGCCCGCTAGCCAGCTAGTTAGCCCGCTAGTTAGCCCGCTAGCCAGCTAGCTAGCCCGCTAGCCAGCCCGCTAGCCAGCTAGCTAGCCCGCTAGCCAGCTAGCCAGCCCGCTAGCCTGCTAGCTAGCTAGCCCGCTAGCCAGCTAGTTAGCCCGCTAGCCAGCCCGCTAGCCCGCTAGCTAGCCCGCTAGCTAGCCCGTTAGCTAGCCCGCTAGCCAACCCGCTAGCCAGCTAGCTAGCCCGCTAGCCAGCTAGCTATCCCGCTAGCCAGCTAGCTAGCCCGCTAGCCAGCTAGCTAGCCCGCTGGCCAGCTAGCTAGCCCGCTAGCCAGCTAGCTAGCCCGCTAGCCAGCTAGCTAGCCCGCTGGCGCGCTAACCAGCTAGTTAGCCCGCTAGTTAGCCCGCTAGCCAGCTAGCTAGCCCGCTAGCCAGCTAGCTAGCCCGCTAGCTAGCCCGCTAACCAGCTAGTTAGCCCGCTAGCCAGCTAGCTAGCCCGCTAGCCAGCTAGCTAGCCCGCTAGCCAGCCCGCTAGCCAGCTAGCTAGCCCGCTAGCCAGCTAGCTAGCCCGCTAGCCAGCCCGCTAGCCAGCTAGCTAGCCCGCTCGCCAGCTAGCCAGCCCGCTAGCCCGCTAGCCAGCTAGCTAGCCCGCTAGCCAGCTAGCTAGCCCGCTAGCTAGCTAGCTAGCCCGCTGGCGCGCTAACCAGCTAGTTAGCCCGCTAGCCAGCTAGCTAGCCCGCTAGCCAGCTAGCTAGCCCGCTAGCCAGCCCGCTAGCCAGCTAGCTAGCCCGCTCGCCAGCTAGCCAGCCCGCTAGCCAGCTAGTTAGCCCGCTAGCCAGCTAGCTAGCCCGCTAGCCAGCTAGCCAGCCCGCTAGCCTGCTAGCTAGCTAGCCCGCTAGCTAGCCCGCTAGCCAGCTAGTTAGCCCGCTAGTTAGCCCGCTAGCCAGCTAGTTAGCCCGCTAGTTAGCCCGCTAGCCAGCCCGCTAGCCAGCTAGCTAGCCCGCTAGCCAGCTAGCCAGCCCGCTAGCCTGCTATAGCTAGCTAGCCCGCTAGCCAGCCCGCTAGCCAGCTAGCTAGCCCGCTAGCCAGCTAGTTAGCCCGCTAGTTAGCCCGCTAGCCAGCTAGCTAGCCCGCTAGCCAGCCCGCTAGCCAGCTAGCTAGCCCGCTAGCCAGCTAGCTAGCCCGCTAGCCAGCTAGCTAGCCCGCTAGCCAGCTAGCTAGCCCGCTAGCCAGCTAGCTAGCCCGCTAGCCAGCTAGCTAGCCCGCTAGCCAGCTAGCCAGCTAGCTAGCCCGCTAGCCAGCTAGCTAGCCCGCTAGCCAGCAAGCTAGCCCGCTAGCCAGCTAGCTAGCTAGCCCGCTGGGCAGCTAGCCAGCTGGCCAGCTAGCTAGCCAGCTAGCCCGCTAGCCCGCTAGCCAGCTAGCCCGCTAGCCAGCTAGCCCGCTAGCCAGCTAGCTAGCCCGCTAGCCAGCTAGCTAGCCCGCTAGCCAGCTAGCTAGCCCGCTGGGCAGCTAGCCAGCTAGCTAGCCCGCTGGGCAGCTAGCCAGCTAGCTAGCCCGCTGGGCAGCTAGCCAGCTAGCTAGCCCGCTAGCCAGCTAGCCAGCTAGCCCGCTAGCCCGCTAGCCAGCTAGCCCGCTAGCCAGCTAGCCCGCTAGCCAGCTAGCCCGCTAGCCAGCTAGCTAGCCCGCTAGCCTGCTAGCTAGCTAGCCCGCTAGCCTGCTAGCTAGCTAGCCCGCTAGCCAGCTAGCTAGCCAGCTAGCCAGCCCGCTAGACTGCTAGCTAGCTAGCCCGCTAATCAGCTAGCCTTCTAGCTAGCCAGCTAGCTAGCCCGCTAACCAGCTAGCCAGCGCGCTAGCCAGCTAGCTAGCCCGCTAGCTAGCCCGCTAGCTAGCTAGCCCGCTAGCTAGCTAGCCCGCTAGCTAGCTAGCTAGCCCGCTATCCTAGCTAGCCCGCTGGGCAGCTAGCCAGCTGGCCAGCTAGCTAGCCAGCTAGCCCGCTAGTCAGCTAGCCCGCTAGCCCGCTAGCCAGCTAGCCCGCTAGCCAGCTAGCCCGCTAGCCCGCTAGCCAGCTAGCCCGCTAGCCAGCTAGCCCGCTAGCCAGCTAGCCCGCTAGCCAGCTAGCCCGCTAGCCAGCTAGCTAGCCCGCTAGCCAGCTAGCTAGCCCGCTAGCCAGCTAGTTAGCCCGCTAGCTAGCTAGCTAGCTAGGCAGCTAGCTAGCTAGGCAGCTAGCTAGCTAGGCAGCTAGCTAGCTAGCTAGCTAGCCCGCTAGCCAGCTAGCTAGCCCGCTAGCCAGCTAGCTAGCCCGCTAGCCAGCTAGCTAGCCCGCTAGCCAACTAGCTAGCCCGCTAGCTAGCCCGCTAACCAGCTAGTTAGCCCGCTAGCCAGCTAGCTAGCCCGCTAGCCAGCTAGCTAGCCCGCTAGCCAGCTAGCTAGCCCGCTAGCCAGCCCGCTAGCCAGCTAGCTAGCCCGCTAGCCAGCTAGCTAGCCCGCTAGCCAGCCCGCTAGCCAGCTAGCTAGCCCGCTAGCCAGCTAGCCAGCCCGCTAACCAGCTAGCTAGCCCGCTAGCCAGCTAGCTAGCCCGCTAGCCAGCTAGCTAGCCCGCTAGCCAGCCCGCCAGCCCGCTAGCCTGCTAGCTAGCTAGCCCGCTAACCAGCTAGCCTGCTAGCTAGCCAGCTAGCTAGCCCGCTAACCAGCTAGCCAGCGCGCTAGCCAGCTAGCTAGCCCGCTAGCCAGCTAGCTAGCCCGCTAGCTAGCCCGCTATCCAGCTAGCTAGCCCGCTATCCAGCTAGCTAGCCCGCTATCCAGCTAGCTAGCCCGCTAGCCAGCTAGCTAGCCCGCTAGCTAGCCCGCTAGCTAGCTAGCCCGCTATCCAGCTAGCTAGCCCGCTATCCAGCTAGCTAGCCCGCTAGCCAGCTAGCTAGCCCGCTAGCCAGCTAGCTAGCCCGCTAGCCAGCTAGCTAGCCCGCTAGCCAGCTAGCTAGCCCGCTAGCCCGCTAGCCAGCTAGCTAGCCCGCTAGCCAGCCCGCTAGCCAGCTAGCTAGCCCGCTAGCCAGCTAGCCAGCCCGCTAGCCTGCTAGCTAGCTAGCCCGCTAACCAGCTAGCCTGCTAGCTAGCCAGCTAGCTAGCCCGCTAACCAGCTAGCCAGCGCGCTAGCCAGCTAGCTAGCCCGCTAGCCAGCTAGCTAGCCCGCTATCCAGCTAGCTAGCCCGCTATCCAGCTAGCCAGCCCGCTAGCCAGCTAGCTAGCCCGCTAGCCAGCTAGCTAGCCCGCTAGCCAGCTAGCTAGCCCGCTAGCCAGCTAGCTAGCCCGCTAGCCAGCCCGCTAGCCAGCTAGCTAGCCAGCTAGCTAGCCAGCTAGCCAGCCCGCTAGCCTGCTAGCTAGCTAGCCCGCTAACCAGCTAGCCTGCTAGCTAGCCAGCTAGCTAGCCCGCTAACCAGCTAGCCAGCGCGCTAGCCAGCTAGCTAGCCCGCTAGCCAGCTAGCTAGCCAGCTAGCTAGCCCGCTAGCCAGCTAGCTAGCACGCTAGCCAGCCCGCTAGCCAGCTAGCTAGCCAGCTAGCTAGCCCGCTAGCCAGCTAGCCAGCCCGCTAGCCTGCTAGCTAGCTAGCCCGCTAACCAGCTGGCTAGCGGGCTAGCCAGCTAGCTAGCCCGCTAACCAGCTAGCCTGCTAGCTAGCTAGCCCGCTAGCCAGCTAGTTAGCCCGCTAGCCAGCCCGCTAGCCCGCTAGCTAGCCCGCTAGCTAGCCCGTTAGCTAGCCCGCTAGCCAACCCGCTAGCCAGCTAGCTAGCCCGCTAGCCAGCTAGCTATCCCGCTAGCCAGCTAGCTAGCCCGCTAGCCAGCTAGCTAGCCCGCTGGCCAGCTAGCTAGCCCGCTAGCCAGCTAGCTAGCCCGCTAGCCAGCTAGCTAGCCCGCTAGCCCGCTTGCCAGCTTGCTAGCCCGCTAGCCAGCTAGCTAGCCCGCTAGCTAGCTAGCTAGCCCGCTGGCCAGCTAGCTAGCCCGCTGGCGCGCTAACCAGCTAGTTAGCCCGCTAGTTAGCCCGCTAGCCAGCTAGCTAGCCCGCTAGCCAGCTAGCTAGCCCGCTAGCTAGCCCGCTAACCAGCTAGTTAGCCCGCTAGCCAGCTAGCTAGCCCGCTAGCCAGCTAGCTAGCCCGCTAGCCAGCCCGCTAGCCAGCTAGCTAGCCCGCTAGCCAGCTAGCTAGCCCGCTAGCCAGCCCGCTAGCCAGCTAGCTAGCCCGCTCGCCAGCTAGCCAGCCCGCTAGCCCGCTAGCCAGCTAGCTAGCCCGCTAGCCAGCTAGCTAGCCCGCTAGCTAGCTAGCTAGCCCGCTGGCGCGCTAACCAGCTAGTTAGCCCGCTAGCCAGCTAGCTAGCCCGCTAGCCAGCTAGCTAGCCCGCTAGCCAGCCCGCTAGCCAGCTAGCTAGCCCGCTCGCCAGCTAGCCAGCCCGCTAGCCAGCTAGTTAGCCCGCTAGCCAGCTAGCCAGCCCGCTAGCCTGCTAGCTAGCTAGCCCGCTAGCCAGCTAGCTAGCCCGCTAGCCAGCTAGTTAGCCCGCTAGTTAGCCCGCTAGCCAGCCCGCTAGCCAGCTAGCTAGCCCGCTAGCCAGCTAGCCAGCCCGCTAGCCTGCTAGCTAGCTAGCCCGCTAGCCAGCCCGCTAGCCAGCTAGCTAGCCCGCTAGCCAGCTAGTTAGCCCGCTAGTTAGCCCGCTAGCCAGCCCGCTAGCCAGCTAGCTAGCCCGCTAGCCAGCTAGCTAGCCCGCTAGCCAGCTAGCTAGCCCGCTAGCCAGCTAGCTAGCCCGCTAGCCAGCTAGCTAGCCCGCTAGCCAGCTAGCTAGCCCGCTAGCCAGCTAGCTAGCCCGCTAGCCAGCTAGCCCGCTAGCCAGCTAGCTAGCCCGCTAGCCAGCTAGCTAGCCCGCTAGCCAGCTAGCTAGCCCGCTAGCCAGCTAGCTAGCTAGCCCGCTGGGCAGCTAGCCAGCTGGCCAGCTAGCTAGCCAGCTAGCCCGCTAGCCCGCTAGCCAGCTAGCCCGCTAGCCAGCTAGCTAGCCCGCTAGCCAGCTAGCTAGCCCGCTAGCCAGCTAGCTAGCCCGCTGGGCAGCTAGCCAGCTAGCTAGCCCGCTGGGCAGCTAGCCAGCTAGCTAGCCAGCTAGCCCGCTAGCCAGCTAGCCAGCTAGCCCGCTAGCCCGCTAGCCAGCTAGCCCGCTAGCCAGCTAGCCCGCTAGCCAGCTAGCCCGCTAGCCAGCTAGCTAGCCTGCTAGCTAGCTAGCCCGCTAGCCAGCTAGCTAGCCAGCCCGCTAGACTGCTAGCTAGCTAGCCCGCTAACCAGCTAGCCTTCTAGCTAGCCAGCTAGCTAGCCCGCTAACCAGCTAGCCAGCGCGCTAGCCAGCTAGCTAGCCCGCTAGCTAGCCCGCTAGCTAGCTAGCCCGCTAGCTAGCTAGCTAGCCCGCTATCCAGCTAGCTAGCCCGCTATCCAGCTAGCTAGCCCGCTATCCAGCTAGCTAGCCCGCTATCCAGCTAGCTAGTTAGCCCGCTAGCCAGCTAGCTAGCCCGCTAGCCAGCCCGCTAGCCAGCTAGCTAGCCCGCTAGCCAGCCCGCTAGCCAGCTAGCTAGCCCGCTAGCCAGCTAGCCAGCCCGCTAGCCAGCTAGCTAGCCCGCTAGCCAGCTAGCCAGCCCGCTAGCCAGCTAGCTAGCCCGCTAGCCAGCTAGCTAGCCCGCTAGCCAGCTAGCTAGCCCGCTAGCCAGCTAGCTAGCCCGCTAGCCAGCTAGCTAGCCCGCTAGCCAGCTAGCCAGCTAGCTAGCCCGCTAGCCAGCTAGCTAGCCCGCTAGCCAGCTAGCCATCTAGCTAGCCAGCTAGCTAGCCCGCTAGCCATCTAGCTAGCCCGCTATCCAGCTAGCTAGCCCGCTATCCAGCCAGCTAGCTAGCCAGCTAGCCCGCTAGTCAGCTAGCCCGCTAGCCCGCTAGCCAGCTAGCCCGCTAGCCAGCTAGCCCGCTAGCCAGCTAGCCCGCTAGCCAGCTAGCCCGCTAGCCCGCTAGCCAGCTAGCCAGCTAGCCCGCTAGCCAGCTAGCTAGCCCGCTAGCCAGCTAGTTAGCCCGCTAGCTAGCTAGGCAGCTAGCTAGCTAGGCAGCTAGCTAGCTAGCTAGCTAGCCCGCTAGCCAGCTAGCTAGCCCGCTAGCCAGCTAGCTAGCCCGCTAGCCAGCTAGCTAGCCCGCTAGCCAACTAGCTAGCCCGCTAGCTAGCCCGCTAACCAGCTAGTTAGCCCGCTAGCCAGCTAGCTAGCCCGCTAGCCAGCCCGCTAGCCAGCTAGCTAGCCCGCTAGCCAGCTAGCTAGCCCGCTAGCCAGCCCGCTAGCCAGCTAGCTAGCCCGCTAGCCAGCTAGCCAGCCCGCTAACCAGCTAGCTAGCCCGCTAGCCAGCTAGCTAGCCCGCTAGCCAGCTAGCTAGCCCGCTAGCCAGCTAGCTAGCCCGCTAGCCAGCCCGCCAGCCCGCTAGCCTGCTAGCTAGCTAGCCCGCTAACCAGCTAGCCTGCTAGCTAGCCAGCTAGCTAGCCCGCTAACCAGCTAGCCAGCGCGCTAGCCAGCTAGCTAGCCCGCTAGCTAGCCCGCTATCCAGCTAGCTAGCCCGCTATCCAGCTAGCTAGCCCGCTATCCAGCTAGCTAGCCCGCTAGCCAGCTAGCTAGCCCGCTAGCTAGCCCGCTAGCTAGCTAGCCCGCTATCCAGCTAGCTAGCCCGCTAGCCAGCTAGCTAGCCCGCTAGCCAGCTAGCTAGCCCGCTGGCCAGCTAGCTAGCCCGCTAGCCAGCTAGCTAGCCCGCTAGCCAGCTAGCTAGCCCGCTGGCCAGCTAGCTAGCCCGCTAGCTAGCCCGCTATCCAGCTAGCTAGCCCGCTAGCCAGCCCGCTAGCTAGCCCGCTGGCCAGCTAGCTAGCCCGCTAGCCAGCTAGCTAGCCCGCTAGCCAGCTAGCTAGCCCGCTAGCCAGCTAGCTAGCCCGCTAGCCAGCCCGCTAGCCAGCTAGCTAGCCCGCTAGCCAGCTAGCTAGCCCGCTAGCCAGCTAGCTAGCCCGCTATCCAGCTAGCTAGCCCGCTAGCCAGCCCGCTAGCTAGCCCGCTGGCCAGCTAGCTAGCCCGCTAGCCAGCTAGCTAGCCCGCTAGCCAGCTAGCTAGCCCGCTAGCCAGCTAGCTAGCCCGCTAGCCAGCCCGCTAGCCAGCCCGCTAGCCAGCTAGCTAGCCCGCTAGCCAGCTAGCTAGCCCGCTAGCCAGCTAGCTAGCCCGCTAGCCAGCCAGCTAGCTAGCCCGCTAGCCAGCTAGCTAGCCCGCTAGCCAGCTAGCTAGCCCGCTAGCCAGCCCGCTAGCCAGCTAGCTAGCCCGCTAGTTAGCCCGCTAGCTAGCCCGCTAGCCAGCTAGCTAGCCCGCTAGCCAGCTCGCTAGCCAGCTAGCTAGGCAGCTAGCTGGCTTGCGGGCTAGCGGGCTAGCTAGCGGGCTAGCTAGCGGGCTAGCTAGCTGGCTAGCGGGCTAGCTGGCTAGCTGGCTAGCGGGCTAGCTGGCTAGCGGTCTAGCTGGCTAGCGGGCTAGCTGGCTAGCGGGCTAGCTGGCTAGCGGGCTAGCTGGCTAGCTGGCTAGCGGGCTAGCTGGCTAGCGGGCTAGCTGGCTAGCGGGCTAGCTGTCTAGCGGGCTAGCTGGCTAGCGGGCTAGCTGGCTAGCGGGCTAGCTGGCTAGCGGGCTAGCTAGCTAGGCAGCTAGCTAGGCAGCTAGCTAGCCAGCTAGCTAGCCCGCTAGCTAGCCCGCTAGCCAGCTAGCTAGCCCGCTAACCAGCTAGCTAGCCCGCTAGCCAGCTAGCTAGCCTGCTAGCTAGGCAGCTAGCTAGTCAGCTAGCTAGCCCGCTAGCTAGCCCGCTAGCCAGCTAGCTAGCCCGCTAGCCAGCTAGCTAGCCCGCTAGCCAGCTAGCCCGCTAGCCAGCTAGCCCGCTAGCCAGCTAGCTAGCCCGCTAGCCAGCTAGCCCGCTAGCCAGCTAGCCCGCTAGCCAGCTAGCCAGCTAGCTAGCCCGCTAGCCAGCTAGCTAACCAGCTAGCCTGCTAGCTAGCCAGCTAGCTAGCCCGCTAACCAGCTAGCCAGCGCGCTAGCCAGCTAGCTAGCCCGCTAGCCAGCTAGCTAGCCCGCTAGCCAGCTAGCTAGCCCGCTAGCTAGCCCGCTAGCTAGCCCGCTATCCAGCTAGCTAGCCCGCTAGCCAGCTAGCTAGCCCGCTAGCCAGCTAGCTAGCCCGCTAGCCAGCTAGCTAGCCAGCTAGCTAGCCCGCTAGCCAGCTAGCTAGCCCGCTGGCCAGCTAGCTAGCCCGCTAGCTAGCCCGCTAGCCAGCTAGCTAGCCCGCTAGCCAGCTAGCTAGCCCGCTAGCCAGCTAGCTAGCCCGCTAGCCAGCTAGCTAGCCCGCTAGCCCGCTAGCCAGCTAGCTAGCCCGCTAGCCAGCTAGCTAGCCCGCTAGCCTGCTAGCTAGGCAGCTAGCTAGCCAGCTAGCCAGCTAGCTAGCCCGCTAGCTAGCTGGCTAGCGTGCTATCTAGCTGGCTAGCGTGCTAGCTAGCGGGCTAGCTAGCTGGCTAGCGTGCTAGCTAGCGGGCTAGCTAGCTGGCTAGCTGGCTAGCTAGCTGCCTAGCTAGCAGGCTAGCGGGCTAGCTAGCAGGCTAGCGGGCTAGCTAGCTGGCTAGCGGGCTAGCTAGCTGGCTAGCGGGCTGGCTAGCGGGCTAGCTAGCTGGCTAGCGGGCTAGCTAGCTGGCTAGCGGGCTAACTAGCTGGTTAGCGGGCTAGCTAGCGGGCTAGCTAGCTGGCTAGCGGGCTAGCGGGCTAGCTAGCTGGCTAGCGGGCTAACTAGCTGGTTAGCGGGCTAGCTAGCGGGCTAGCTAGCTGGCTAGCTGGCTAGCTAGCTGCCTAGCTAGCAGGCTAGCGGGCTAGCTAGCTGGCTAGCGGGCTAGCTAGCTGGCTAGCGGGCTAGCTAGCTGGCTAGCGGGCTAGCTAGCTGGCTAGCGGGCTAGCTAGCTGGCTAGCGGGCTAGCTAGCTGGATAGCGGGCTAGCTAGCTGGATAGCGGGCTAGCTAGCTGGATAGCGGGCTAGCTAGCTAGCGGGCTAGCTAGCGGGCTAGCTAGCTGGCTAGCGCGCTGGCTAGCTGGTTAGCGGGCTAGCTAGCTGGCTAGCTAGCAGGCTAGCTGGTTAGCGGGCTAGCTAGCTAGCAGGCTAGCGGGCTGGCTAGCTGGCTAGCGGGCTGGCTAGCTGGCTAGCGGGCTGGCTAGCGGGCTAGCTAGCTGGCTAGCGGGCTAGCTAGCAGGTTAGCGGGCTAGCTAGCGGGCTAGCTAGCTGGCTAGCTAGCTGCCTAGCTAGCTGGCTAGCTAGCTGCCTAGCTAGCTGGCTAGCTAGCTGCCTAGCTAGCAGGCTAGCTAGCTGGCTAGCGGGCTAGCTAGCGGGCTAGCTAGCTGGCCAGCGGGCTAGCTAGCTGGCTAGCGGGCTAGCTAGCTGGCTAGCGGGCTAGCTAGCTGGCCAGCGGGCTAGCTAGCTAGCTAGCGGGCTAGCTAGCTGGCTAGCGGGCTAGCTGGCTAGCGGGCTAGCTAGCTGGCTAGCTAGCAGGCTAGCGGGCTAGCTAGCTAGCGGGCTAGCTAGCTGGCTAGCGGGCTAGCTAGCGGGCTAGCTAGCGGGCTAGCTAGCGGGCTAGCTGGCTAGCGGGCTAGCTAGCTGGCTAGCTAGCAGGCTAGCGGGCTAGCTAGCTGGCTAGCGGGCTAACTAGCTGGTTAGCGGGCTAGCTAGCGGGCTAGCTAGCTGGCTAGCTAGCTGGCTAGCTAGCTGTCTAGCGGGCTAGCTAGCTGGCTAGCGGGCTAGCTAGCTGGCCAGCGGGCTAGCTAGCTGGCTAGCGGGCTAGCTAGCGGGCTAGCTAGCTAGCGGGCTAGCTGGCTAGCGGGCTAGCTAGCTGGCTAGCTAGCAGGCTAGCGGGCTAGCTAGCTGGCTAGCGGGCTAACTAGCTGGTTAGCGGGCTAGCTAGCGGGCTAGCTAGCTGGCTAGCTAGCTGGCTAGCTAGCTGTCTAGCGGGCTAGCTAGCTGGCTAGCGGGCTAGCTAGCCCGCTAGACAGCTAGCTAGCCAGCTAGCTAGCCAGCTAGCTAGCCCGCTAGCCAGCTAGCTAGCCCGCTGGGCAGCTAGCCAGCTGGCCAGCTAGCTAGCCAGCTAGCCCGCTAGCCAGCTAGCCCGCTAGCCCGCTAGCCAGCTAGCTAGCCCGCTAGCCAGCTAGCTAGCCCGCTAGCCAGCTAGCTAGCCCGCTAGCCAGCTAGCTAGCCCGCTAGCCAGCTAGCTAGCCCGCTGGCCAGCTAGCTAGCCCGCTAGCTAGCCCGCTAGCCAGCTAGCTAGCCCGCTAGCCAGCTAGCTAGCCCGCTAGCCAGCTAGCTAGCCCGCTAGCCAGCTAGCTAGCCCGCTAGCCAGCTAGCTAGCCCGCTAGCCAGCTAGCTAGCCCGCTAGCCTGCTAGCTAGGCAGCTAGCTAGCCCGCTAGACAGCTAGCTAGCCAGCTAGCGGGCTAGCTAGCTGGCTAGCGGGCTAGCTAGCTGGCTAGCTGGCTAGCGGGCTAGCTAGCTGGCTAGCTGGCTAGCGGGCTAGCTAGCTGGCTAGCTGGCTAGCGGGCTAGCTAGCTGGCTAGCGGGCTAGCTAGCTGGATAGCGGGCTAGCTAGCTGGATAGCGGGCTAGCTAGCTGGATAGCGGGCTAGCTAGCTAGCGGGCTAGCTAGCGGGCTAGCTAGCTGGCTAGCGGGCTAGCTAGCTGGCTAGCTGGTTAGCGGGCTAGCTAGCTGGCTAGCTAGCAGGCTAGCTGGTTAGCGGGCTAGCTAGCTAGCAGGCTAGCGGGCTGGCTAGCTGGCTAGCGGGCTGGCTAGCTGGCTAGCGGGCTGGCTAGCGGGCTAGCTAGCTGGCTAGCGGGCTAGCTAGCTGGCTAGCGGGCTAGCTAGCTGGCTAGCGGGCTAACTAGCTGGTTAGCGGGCTAGCTAGCGGGCTAGCTAGCTGGCTAGCTAGCTGGCTAGCGGGCTAGCTAGCTGTCTAGCGGGCTAGCTAGCAGGTTAGCGGGCTAGCTAGCTGGCTAGCGGGCTAGCTAGCGGGCTAGCTAGCTGGCTAGCTAGCTGCCTAGCTAGCTGGCTAGCTAGCTGCCTAGCTAGCAGGCTAGCTAGCTGGCTAGCGGGCTAGCTAGCGGGCTAGCTAGCTGGCCAGCGGGCTAGCTAGCTGGCTAGCGGGCTAGCTAGCTGGCTAGCGGGCTAGCTAGCTGGCCAGCGGGCTAGCTAGCTAGCTAGCGGGCTAGCTAGCTGGCTAGCGGGCTAGCTAGCGGGCTAGCTAGCTAGCGGGCTAGCTAGCGGGCTAGCTGGCTAGCGGGCTAGCTAGCTGGCTAGCTAGCAGGCTAGCGGGCTAGCTAGCTGGCTAGCGGGCTAACTAGCTGGTTAGCGGGCTAGCTAGCGGGCTAGCTAGCTGGCTAGCTAGCTGGCTAGCTAGCTGTCTAGCGGGCTAGCTAGCCCGCTAGACAGCTAGCTAGCCAGCTAGCGGGCTAGCTAGCTGGCTAGCGGGCTAGCTAGCTGGCTAGCTGGTTAGCGGGCTAGCTAGCTGGCTAGCTAGCAGGCTAGCTGGTTAGCGGGCTAGCTAGCTAGCAGGCTAGCGGGCTGGCTAGCTGGCTAGCGGGCTGGCTAGCTGGCTAGCGGGCTGGCTAGCGGGCTAGCTAGCTGGCTAGCGGGCTAGCTAGCTGGCTAGCGGGCTAACTAGCTGGTTAGCGGGCTAGCTAGCGGGCTAGCTAGCTGGCTAGCTAGCTGGCTAGCGGGCTAGCTAGCTGTCTAGCGGGCTAGCTAGCAGGTTAGCGGGCTAGCTAGCTGGCTAGCGGGCTAGCTAGCGGGCTAGCTAGCTGGCTAGCTAGCTGCCTAGCTAGCAGGCTAGCTAGCTGGCTAGCGGGCTAGCTAGCGGGCTAGCGGGCTAGCTAGCTGGCCAGCGGGCTAGCTAGCTGGCTAGCGGGCTAGCTAGCTGGCTAGCGGGCTAGCTAGCTGGCCAGCGGGCTAGCTAGCTGGCTAGCGGGCTAGCTAGCGGGCTAGCTAGCTAGCGGGCTAGCTGGCTAGCGGGCTAGCTAGCTGGCTAGCTAGCAGGCTAGCGGGCTAGCTAGCTGGCTAGCGGGCTAACTAGCTGGTTAGCGGGCTAGCTAGCGGGCTAGCTAGCTGGCTAGCTAGCTGGCTAGCTAGCTGTCTAGCGGGCTAGCTAGCTGGCTAGCGGGCTAGCTAGCCCGCTAGACAGCTAGCTAGCCAGCTAGCTAGCCAGCTAGCTAGCCCGCTAGCCAGCTAGCTAGCCCGCTGGGCAGCTAGCCAGCTGGCCAGCTAGCCAGCTAGCTAGCCAGCTAGCCCGCTAGCCAGCTAGCCCGCTAGCCCGCTAGCCAGCTAGCTAGCCCGCTAGCCAGCTAGCTAGCCCGCTAGCCAGCTAGCTAGCCCGCTAGCCAGCTAGCTAGCCCGCTAGCCAGCTAGCTAGCCCGCTAGCCAGCTAGCTAGCCCGCTGGCCAGCTAGCTAGCCCGCTAGCCCGCTAGCTAGCCCGCTAGCCAGCTAGCTAGCCTGCTAGCTAGGCAGCTAGCTAGCCAGCTAGCTAGCCCGCTAGCTAGCCCGCTAGCCAGCTAGCTAGCCCGCTAACCTGCTAGCTAGCCCGCTAGACAGCTAGCTTAGCCCGCTAGCCAGCTAGCTAGCCAGCTAGCTAGCCCGCTAGCTAGCCCGCTAACCAGCTAGTTAGCCCGCTAGCCAGCTAGCTAGCCCGCTAGCCAGCTAGCTAGCCCGCTAGCTAGCCCGCTAGCCAGCCCGCTAGCCAGCTAGCTAGCCCGCTAGCCAGCTAGCTAGCCCGCTAGCCAGCTAGCTAGCCCGCTAGCCAGCTAGCTAGCCCGCTAGCCAGCCCGCCAGCCCGCTAGCCTGCTAGCTAGCTAGCCCGCTAACCAGCTAGCCTGCTAGCTAGCCAGCTAGCTAGCCCGCTAGCTAGCTAGCCCGCTATCCAGCTAGCTAGCCCGCTATCCAGCTAGCTAGCCCGCTATCCAGCTAGCTAGCCCGCTATCCAGCTAGCTAGCCCGCTAGCCAGCTAGCTAGCCCGCTAGCCAGCTAGCTAGCCCGCTAGCCAGCTAGCTAGCCCGCTAGCCAGCTAGCTAGCCCGCTAGCCAGCTAGCTAGCCCGCTAGCCAGCTAGCTAGCCCGCTAGCCAGCTAGCTAGCCCGCTAGCCAGCTAGCTAGCCCGCTAGCCAGCTAGCTAGCCCGCTAGCCAGCTAGCTAGCCCGCTAGCCAGCTAGCTAGCCCGCTAGCCAGCTAGCTAGCCCGCTAGCTAGCCCGCTAGCCAGCTAGCTAGCCCGCTAGCCAGCTAGCCAGCCCGCTAGCCAGCTAGCTAGCCGGCTAGCCAGCTAGCTAGCCCGCTAGCCAGCTAGCTAGCCCGTTAGCCAGCTAGCTAGCCCGCTAGCTAGCCCGCTAGCCAGCTAGCTAGCCCGCTAGCCAGCTAGCTAGCCCGCTAGCCAGCTAGCTAGCCCGCTAGCCAGCTAGCCAGCCCGCTAGCCAGCTAGCTAGCCGGCTAGCCAGCTAGCTAGCCCGCTAGCCAGCTAGCTAGCCCGTTAGCCAGCTAGCTAGCCCGCTAGCTAGCCCGCTAGCCAGCTAGCTAGCCCGCTAGCCAGCCCGCTAGCCAGCTAGCTAGCCAGCTAGCTAGCCCGCTAGCCAGCCCGCTAGCCTGCTAGCTAGCTAGCCCGCTAACCAGCTAGCCTGCTAGCTAGCCAGCTAGCTAGCCCGCTAACCAGCTAGCCAGCTAGCTAGCCCGCTAGCCAGCTAGCTAGCCCGCTAGCTAGCTAGCCCGCTATCCAGCTAGCTAGCCCGCTAGCCAGCTAGCTAGCCCGCTAGCCAGCTAGCTAGCCCGCTAGCCAGCTAGCTAGCCCGCTAGCCAGCTAGCTAGCCCGCTAGCCAGCTAGCTAGCCCGCTGGCCAGCTAGCTAGCCCGCTAGCCAGCTAGCTAGCCCGCTAGCCAGCTAGCTAGCCCGCTGGCCAGCTAGCTAGCCCGCTAGCTAGCCCGCTATCCAGCTAGCTAGCCCGCTAGCCAGCCCGCTAGCTAGCCCGCTGGCCAGCTAGCTAGCCCGCTAGCCAGCTAGCTAGCCCGCTAGCCAGCTAGCTAGCCCGCTAGCCAGCTAGCTAGCCCGCTAGCCAGCCCGCTAGCCAGCTAGCTAGCCCGCTAGCCAGCTAGCTAGCCCGCTAGCCAGCCCGCTAGCCAGCTAGCTAGCCCGCTAGCCAGCTAGCTAGCCCGCTAGCCAGCTAGCTAGCCCGCTAGCCAGCCCGCTAGCCAGCTAGCTAGCCCGCTAGTTAGCCCGCTAGCTAGCCCGCTAGCCAGCTAGCTAGCCCGCTAGCCAGCTCGCTAGCCCGCTAGCCAGCTAGCTAGGCAGCTAGCTGGCTTGCGGGCTAGCGGGCTAGCTAGCGGGCTAGCTAGCTGGCTAGCGGGCTAGCTGGCTAGCTGGCTAGCGGGCTAGCTGGCTAGCGGTCTAGCTGGCTAGCGGGCTAGCTGGCTAGCGGGCTAGCTGGCTAGCGGGCTAGCTGGCTAGCTGGCTAGCGGGCTAGCTGGCTAGCGGGCTAGCTGGCTAGCGGGCTAGCTGGCTAGCGGGCTAGCTGGCTAGCGGGCTAGCTGTCTAGCGGGCTAGCTGGCTAGCGGGCTAGCTGGCTAGCGGGCTAGCTAGCTGGCTAGCGGGCTAGCTAGCTGGCTAGCGGGCTAGCTAGCTGGCTAGCGGGCTAGCTAGCTGGCTAGCGGGCTAGCTGGCTAGCGGGCTAGCTAGCTGGCTAGCGGGCTAGCTAGCTGGCTAGCTGGCTAGCGGGCTAGCTAGCGGGCTAGCTAGCTGGCTAGCGGGCTAGCTAGCTGGCTAGCGCGCTGGCTAGCTGGTTAGCGGGCTAGCTAGCTGGCTAGCTAGCAGGCTAGCTGGTTAGCGGGCTAGCTAGCTAGCAGGCTAGCGGGCTGGCTAGCTGGCTAGCGGGCTAGCTAGCTGGCTAGCTAGCTGGCTAGCGGGCTGGCTAGCGGGCTAGCTAGCTGGCTAGCGGGCTAGCTAGCGGGCTAGCTAGCTGGCTAACGGGCTAGCTAGCTGGCTAGCGGGCTAGCTAGCTGGCTAGCGGGCTAGCTAGCTGGCTAGCGGGCTGGCTAGCTGGCTAGCGGGCTAGCTAGCTGGCTAGCGGGCTAGCTAGCGGGCTAGCTAGCTGGCTAGCGGGCTAGCTAGCTGGCTAGCGGGCTAGCTAGCTGGCTAGCGGGCTAGCTAGCCCGCTAGCCAGCTAGCTAGCCCGCTAGCCTGCTAGCTAGGCAGCTAGCTAGCCAGCTAGCCAGCTAGCTAGCCCGCTAGCTAGCCCGCTAACCAGCTAGTTAGCCCGCTAGCCAGCTAGCTAGCCCGCTAGCCCGCTAGCCAGCTAGCTAGCCCGCTAGCTAGCCCGCTAACCAGCTAGTTAGCCCGCTAGCCAGCTAGCTAGCCCGCTAGCCAGCTAGCTAGCCCGCTAGCCAGCTAGCTAGCCCGCTAGCCAGCCCGCTAGCCAGCTAGCTAGCCCGCTAGCCAGCTAGCTAGCCCGCTAGCCTGCTAGCTAGCCCGCTAGCCTGCTAGCTAGGCAGCTAGCTAGCCAGCTAGCCAGCTAGCTAGCCCGCTAGCTAGCACGCTAGCCAGCTAGCTAGCCCGCTAGCTAGCACGCTAGCCAGCTAGATAGCACGCTAGCCAGCTAGCTAGCGGGCTAGCCAGCTAGCTAGCTGGCTAGCGGGCTAGCTAGCTGGCTAGCGGGCTAGCTAGCTGGCTAGCGGGCTGGCTAGCGGGCTAGCTAGCTGGCTAGCGGGCTAGCTAGCGGGCTAGCTAGCTGGCTAGCGGGCTGGCTAGCTGGCCAGCGGGCTAGCTAGCGGGCTGGCTAGCGGGCTAGCTAGCTGGATAGCGGGCTAGCTAGCGGGCTAGCTAGCTGGCCAGCGGGCTAGCTAGCTGGCTAGCGGGCTAGCTAGCTGGCTAGCGGGCTAGCTAGCTGGCTAGCGGGCTAGCTAGCTGGCTAGCGGGCTAGCTAGCTGGCTAGCGGGCTAGCTAGCTGGATAGCGGGCTAGCTAGCGGGCTAGCTAGCGGGCTAGCTAGCTGGCTAGCAGGCTAGCTAGCTGGCTAGCGGGCTAGCTAGCTGGCTAGCGCGCTGGCTAGCTGGTTAGCGGGCTAGCTAGCTGGCTAGCTAGCAGGCTAGCTGGTTAGCGGGCTAGCTAGCTAGCAGGCTAGCGGGCTGGCTAGCTGGCTAGCGGGCTGGCTAGCTGGCTAGCGGGCTGGCTAGCGGGCTAGCTAGCTGGCTAGCGGGCTAGCTAGCTGGCTAGCGGGCTAACTAGCTGGTTAGCGGGCTAGCTAGCGGGCTAGCTAGCTGGCTAGCTAGCTGGCTAGCGGGCTAGCTAGCTGTCTAGCGGGCTAGCTAGCAGGTTAGCGGGCTAGCTAGCTGGCTAGCGGGCTAGCTAGCGGGCTAGCTAGCTGGCTAGCTAGCTGCCTAGCTAGCAGGCTAGCTAGCTGGCTAGCGGGCTAGCTAGCTGGCTAGCGGGCTAGCTAGCTGGCCAGCGGGCTAGCTAGCGGGCTAGCTAGCTGGCCAGCGGGCTAGCTAGCTGGCTAGCTAGCGGGCTAGCTGTCTAGCGGGCTAGCTGGCTAGCGGGCTAGCTGTCTAGCGGGCTAGCTGGCTAGCGGGCTAGCTGGCTAGCGGGCTAGCTGGCTAGCGGGCTAGCTAGCTGGCTAGCTAGCCTGCTAGCTAGGCAGCTAGCTAGCCAGCTAGCTAGCCCGCTAGCTAGCCCGCTAGCCAGCTAGCTAGCCCGCTAACCAGCTAGCTAGCCCGCTAGCCAGCTAGCTAGCCCGCTAGCCAGCTAGCTAGCCAGCTAGCTAGCCCGCTAGCTAGCCCGCTAACCAGCTAGTTAGCCCGCTAGCCAGCTAGCTAGCCCGCTAGCCAGCTAGCTAGCCCGCTAGCCAGCCCGCTAGCCAGCTAGCCAGCCCGCTAGCCTGCTAGCTAGCTAGCCCGCTAACCAGCTAGCCTGCTAGCCAGCTAGCCCGCTAGCCAGCTAGCTAGCCCGCTAGCCAGCCAGCTAGCCCGCTAGCCAGCTAGCCCGCTAGCCAGCTAGCTAGCCTGCTAGCTAGGCAGCTAGCTAGGCAGCTAGCTAGCCTGCTAGCTAGGCAGCTAGCTAGGCAGCTAGCTAGCCAGCTAGCTAGCCCGCTAGCTAGCCCGCTAGCCAGCTAGCTAGCCCGCTAACCAGCTAGCTAGCCCGCTAGCCAGCTAGCTAGCCTGCTAGCTAGGCAGCTAGCTAGTCAGCTAGCTAGCCCGCTAGCTAGCCCGCTAGCCAGCTAGCTAGCCCGCTAGCCAGCTAGCTAGCCCGCTAGCCAGCTAGCCCGCTAGCCAGCTAGCTAGCCCGCTAGCCAGCTAGCCCGCTAGCCAGCTAGCCCGCTAGCCAGCTAGCCCGCTAGCCAGCTAGCCAGCTAGCTAGCCCGCTAGCCAGCTAGCTAGCCCGCTAGCCAGCTAGCTAGCCCGCTAGCCAGCTAGCTAGCCCGCTAGCCAGCTAGCCCGCTAGCCAGCTAGCCCGCTAGACAGCTAGCCCGCTAGCCAGCTAGCTAGCCCGCTAGCCAGCTAGCCCGCTAGCCAGCTAGCTAGCCCGCTAGCCAGCTAGCCCGCTAGCCAGCTAGCCAGCTAGCTAGCCCGCTAGCCAGCTAGCCCGCTAGCCAGCTAGCTAGCCCGCTAGCCAGCTAGCTAGCCCGCTAGCCAGCTAGCTAGCCCGCTAGCCCGCTAGCCAGCTAGCCCGCTAGCCCGCTAGCCAGCTAGCCCGCTAGACAGCTAGCCCGCTAGCCAGCTAGCTAGCCCGCTAGCCAGCTAGCCCGCTAGCCAGCTAGCCCGCTAGCCAGCTAGCTAGCCCGCTAGCCAGCTAGCCCGCTAGCCAGCTAGCCCGCTAGCCAGCTAGCCCGCTAGCCAGCTAGCCCGCTAGCCAGCTAGCCAGCTAGCTAGCCCGCTAGCCAGCTAGCTAGCCCGCTAGCCAGCCCGCTAGCCAGCTAGCTAGCCCGCTAGTTAGCCCGCTAGCTAGCCCGCTAGCCAGCTCGCTAGCCCGCTAGCCAGCTAGCTAGGCAGCTAGCTAGCAGGCTAGCTAGCTGGCTAGCGGGCTAGCTAGCTGGCTAGCGGGCTAGCGGGCTAGCTAGCGGGCTAGCTAGCTGGCCAGCGGGCTAGCTAGCGGGCTAGCTAGCCCGCTAGCCAGCTAGCTAGCCCGCTAGCCAGCTAGCTAGCCCGCTAGCCAGCTAGCTAGCCCGCTAGCCAGCTAGCCCGCTAGCCAGCTAGCCCGCTAGACAGCTAGCCCGCTAGCCAGCTAGCTTGCCCGCTAGCTAGCCCGCTGGCCAGCTAGCTAGCCCGCTAGCCCGCTAGCTAGCCCGCTAGCCAGCTAGCTAGCTAGCCCGCTAGCCAGCTAGCTAGCCCGCTGGCCAGCTAGCTAGCCCGCTAGCTAGCCCGCTGGCCAGCTAGCTAGCCCGCTAGCCAGCTAGCTAGCCCGCTAGCCAGCTAGCTAGCCCGCTAGCCAGCTAGCTAGCCTGCTAGCTAGGCAGCTAGCTAGCCAGCTAGCTAGCCCGCTAGCTAGCCCGCTAGCCAGCTAGCTAGCCCGCTAACCTGCTAGCTAGCCCGCTAGACAGCTAGCTAGCCCGCTAGCCAGCTAGCTAGCCAGCTAGCTAGCCCGCTAGCTAGCCCGCTAACCAGCTAGTTAGCCCGCTAGCCAGCTAGCTAGCCCGCTAGCCAGCTAGCTAGCCCGCTAGCCAGCCCGCTAGCCAGCCCGCTAGCCAGCTAGCCAGCCCGCTAGCCAGCTAGCCAGCCCGCTAGCCTGCTAGCTAGCTAGCCCGCTAACCAGCTAGCCTGCTAGCTAGCCAGCTAGCTAGCCCGCTAACCAGCTAGCCAGCGCGCTAGCCAGCTAGCTAGCCCGCTAGCCAGCTAGCTAGCCTGCTAGCCAGCTAGCTAGCCCGCTAGCTAGCCCGCTAGCTAGCCCGCTATCCAGCTAGCTAGCCCGCTAGCCAGCTAGCTAGCCCGCTAGCCAGCTAGCTAGCCCGCTAGCCAGCTAGCTAGCCCGCTAGCCAGCTAGCTAGCCCGCTAGCCAGCTAGCTAGCCCGCTGGCCAGCTAGCTAGCCCGCTAGCTAGCCCGCTATCCAGCTAGCTAGCCCGCTAGCCAGCCCGCTAGCTAGCCCGCTGGCCAGCTAGCCAGCCCGCTAGCCAGCTAGCTAGCCCGCTAGCTAGCCCGCTAGCCAGCTAGCTAGCCCGCTAGCCAGCCCGCTAGCTAGCCCGCTAGCCAGCTAGCTAGCCCGCTAGCCAGCTAGCCCGCTAGCCAGCTAGCTAGCCCGCTAGCCAGCTAGCTAGCCCGCTAGCCAGCTAGCTAGCCCGCTAGCCAGCTAGCTAGCCCGCTAGCCCGCTAGCCAGCTAGCTAGCCCGCTAGCCAGCTAGCTAGCCCGCTAGCCTGCTAGCTAGGCAGCTAGCTAGCCAGCTAGCTAGCCCGCTAGCTAGCTGGCTAGCGTGCTATCTAGCTGGCTAGCGTGCTAGCTAGCGGGCTAGCTAGCTGGCTAGCGTGCTAGCTAGCGGGCTAGCTAGCTGGCTAGCTGGCTAGCTAGCTGCCTAGCTAGCAGGCTAGCGGGCTAGCTAGCAGGCTAGCGGGCTAGCTAGCTGGCTAGCGGGCTAGCTAGCTGGCTAGCGGGCTGGCTAGCGGGCTAGCTAGCTGGCTAGCGGGCTAACTAGCTGGTTAGCGGGCTAGCTAGCGGGCTAGCTAGCTGGCTAGCGGGCTAGCGGGCTAGCTAGCTGGCTAGCGGGCTAACTATCTGGTTAGCGGGCTAGCTAGCTGGCTAGCTGGCTAGCTAGCTGCCTAGCTAGCAGGCTAGCGGGCTAGCTAGCTGGCTAGCGGGCTAGCTAGCTGGCTAGCGGGCTAGCTAGCTGGCTAGCTGGCTAGCGGGCTAGCTAGCTGGCTAGCTGGCTAGCGGGCTAGCTAGCTGGCTAGCGGGCTAGCTAGCTGGCTAGCGGGCTAGCTAGCTGGATAGCGGGCTAGCTAGCTGGATAGCGGGCTAGCTAGCTGGATAGCGGGCTAGCTAGCTAGCGGGCTAGCTAGCGGGCTAGCTAGCTGGCTAGCGGGCTAGCTAGCTGGCTAGCGCGCTGGCTAGCTGGTTAGCGGGCTAGCTAGCTGGCTAGCTAGCAGGCTAGCAGGCTAGCTGGTTAGCGGGCTAGCTAGCTAGCAGGCTAGCGGGCTGGCTAGCTGGCTAGCGGGCTGGCTAGCTGGCTAGCGGGCTGGCTAGCGGGCTAGCTAGCTGGCTAGCGGGCTAGCTAGCAGGTTAGCGGGCTAGCTAGCTGGCTAGCGGGCTAGCTAGCGGGCTAGCTAGCTGGCTAGCTAGCTGCCTAGCTAGCTGGCTAGCTAGCTGCCTAGCTAGCAGGCTAGCTAGCTGGCTAGCGGGCTAGCTAGCGGGCTAGCTAGCTGGCCAGCGGGCTAGCTAGCTGGCTAGCGGGCTAACTAGCTGGTTAGCGGGCTAGCTAGCGGGCTAGCTAGCTGGCTAGCTAGCTGGCTAGCTAGCTGGCTAGCTAGCTGTCTAGCGGGCTAGCTAGCTGGCTAGCGGGCTAGCTAGCCCGCTAGCTAGCCCGCTAGACAGCTAGCTAGCCAGCTAGCGGGCTAGCTAGCTGGCTAGCTAGCTGGCTAGCGGGCTAGCTAGCTGTCTAGCGGGCTAGCTAGCAGGTTAGCGGGCTAGCTAGCAGGTTAGCCTGCTAGCTAGGCAGCTAGCTAGTCAGCTAGCTAGCCCGCTAGCTAGCCCGCTAGCCAGCTAGCTAGCCCGCTAGCCAGCTAGCTAGCCCGCTAGCCAGCTAGCCCGCTAGCCAGCTAGCTAGCCCGCTAGCCAGCTAGCCCGCTAGCCAGCTAGCCCGCTAGCCAGCTAGCCCGCTAGCCAGCTAGCCAGCTAGCTAGCCCGCTAGCCAGCTAGCTAGCCCGCTAGCCAGCTAGCTAGCCCGCTAGCCAGCTAGCTAGCCCGCTAGCCAGCTAGCCCGCTAGCCAGCTAGCCCGCTAGACAGCTAGCCCGCTAGCCAGCTAGCTAGCCCGCTAGCCAGCTAGCCCGCTAGCCAGCTAGCTAGCCCGCTAGCCAGCTAGCCCGCTAGCCAGCTAGCCAGCTAGCTAGCCCGCTAGCCAGCTAGCCCGCTAGCCAGCTAGCTAGCCCGCTAGCCAGCTAGCTAGCCCGCTAGCCAGCTAGCTAGCCCGCTAGCCCGCTAGCCAGCTAGCCCGCTAGCCCGCTAGCCAGCTAGCCCGCTAGACAGCTAGCCCGCTAGCCAGCTAGCTAGCCCGCTAGCCAGCTAGCCCGCTAGCCAGCTAGCCCGCTAGCCAGCTAGCTAGCCCGCTAGCCAGCTAGCCCGCTAGCCAGCTAGCCCGCTAGCCAGCTAGCCCGCTAGCCAGCTAGCCCGCTAGCCAGCTAGCCAGCTAGCTAGCCCGCTAGCCAGCTAGCTAGCCCGCTAGCCAGCCCGCTAGCCAGCTAGCTAGCCCGCTAGTTAGCCCGCTAGCTAGCCCGCTAGCCAGCTCGCTAGCCCGCTAGCCAGCTAGCTAGGCAGCTAGCTAGCAGGCTAGCTAGCTGGCTAGCGGGCTAGCTAGCTGGCTAGCGGGCTAGCGGGCTAGCTAGCGGGCTAGCTAGCTGGCCAGCGGGCTAGCTAGCGGGCTAGCTAGCCCGCTAGCCAGCTAGCTAGCCCGCTAGCCAGCTAGCTAGCCCGCTAGCCAGCTAGCTAGCCCGCTAGCCAGCTAGCCCGCTAGCCAGCTAGCCCGCTAGACAGCTAGCCCGCTAGCCAGCTAGCTTGCCCGCTAGCTAGCCCGCTGGCCAGCTAGCTAGCCCGCTAGCCCGCTAGCTAGCCCGCTAGCCAGCTAGCTAGCTAGCCCGCTAGCCAGCTAGCTAGCCCGCTGGCCAGCTAGCTAGCCCGCTAGCTAGCCCGCTGGCCAGCTAGCTAGCCCGCTAGCCAGCTAGCTAGCCCGCTAGCCAGCTAGCTAGCCCGCTAGCCAGCTAGCTAGCCTGCTAGCTAGGCAGCTAGCTAGCCAGCTAGCTAGCCCGCTAGCTAGCCCGCTAGCCAGCTAGCTAGCCCGCTAACCTGCTAGCTAGCCCGCTAGACAGCTAGCTAGCCCGCTAGCCAGCTAGCTAGCCAGCTAGCTAGCCCGCTAGCTAGCCCGCTAACCAGCTAGTTAGCCCGCTAGCCAGCTAGCTAGCCCGCTAGCCAGCTAGCTAGCCCGCTAGCCAGCCCGCTAGCCAGCCCGCTAGCCAGCTAGCCAGCCCGCTAGCCAGCTAGCCAGCCCGCTAGCCTGCTAGCTAGCTAGCCCGCTAACCAGCTAGCCTGCTAGCTAGCCAGCTAGCTAGCCCGCTAACCAGCTAGCCAGCGCGCTAGCCAGCTAGCTAGCCCGCTAGCCAGCTAGCTAGCCTGCTAGCCAGCTAGCTAGCCCGCTAGCTAGCCCGCTAGCTAGCCCGCTATCCAGCTAGCTAGCCCGCTAGCCAGCTAGCTAGCCCGCTAGCCAGCTAGCTAGCCCGCTAGCCAGCTAGCTAGCCCGCTAGCCAGCTAGCTAGCCCGCTAGCCAGCTAGCTAGCCCGCTGGCCAGCTAGCTAGCCCGCTAGCTAGCCCGCTATCCAGCTAGCTAGCCCGCTAGCCAGCCCGCTAGCTAGCCCGCTGGCCAGCTAGCCAGCCCGCTAGCCAGCTAGCTAGCCCGCTAGCTAGCCCGCTAGCCAGCTAGCTAGCCCGCTAGCCAGCCCGCTAGCTAGCCCGCTAGCCAGCTAGCTAGCCCGCTAGCCAGCTAGCCCGCTAGCCAGCTAGCTAGCCCGCTAGCCAGCTAGCTAGCCCGCTAGCCAGCTAGCTAGCCCGCTAGCCAGCTAGCTAGCCCGCTAGCCCGCTAGCCAGCTAGCTAGCCCGCTAGCCAGCTAGCTAGCCCGCTAGCCTGCTAGCTAGGCAGCTAGCTAGCCAGCTAGCCAGCTAGCTAGCCCGCTAGCTAGCTGGCTAGCGTGCTATCTAGCTGGCTAGCGTGCTAGCTAGCGGGCTAGCTAGCTGGCTAGCGTGCTAGCTAGCGGGCTAGCTAGCTGGCTAGCTGGCTAGCTAGCTGCCTAGCTAGCAGGCTAGCGGGCTAGCTAGCAGGCTAGCGGGCTAGCTAGCTGGCTAGCGGGCTAGCTAGCTGGCTAGCGGGCTGGCTAGCGGGCTAGCTAGCTGGCTAGCGGGCTAACTAGCTGGTTAGCGGGCTAGCTAGCGGGCTAGCTAGCTGGCTAGCGGGCTAGCGGGCTAGCTAGCTGGCTAGCGGGCTAACTATCTGGTTAGCGGGCTAGCTAGCTGGCTAGCTGGCTAGCTAGCTGCCTAGCTAGCAGGCTAGCGGGCTAGCTAGCTGGCTAGCGGGCTAGCTAGCTGGCTAGCGGGCTAGCTAGCTGGCTAGCTGGCTAGCGGGCTAGCTAGCTGGCTAGCTGGCTAGCGGGCTAGCTAGCTGGCTAGCGGGCTAGCTAGCTGGCTAGCGGGCTAGCTAGCTGGATAGCGGGCTAGCTAGCTGGATAGCGGGCTAGCTAGCTGGATAGCGGGCTAGCTAGCTAGCGGGCTAGCTAGCGGGCTAGCTAGCTGGCTAGCGGGCTAGCTAGCTGGCTAGCGCGCTGGCTAGCTGGTTAGCGGGCTAGCTAGCTGGCTAGCTAGCAGGCTAGCAGGCTAGCTGGTTAGCGGGCTAGCTAGCTAGCAGGCTAGCGGGCTGGCTAGCTGGCTAGCGGGCTGGCTAGCTGGCTAGCGGGCTGGCTAGCGGGCTAGCTAGCTGGCTAGCGGGCTAGCTAGCAGGTTAGCGGGCTAGCTAGCTGGCTAGCGGGCTAGCTAGCGGGCTAGCTAGCTGGCTAGCTAGCTGCCTAGCTAGCTGGCTAGCTAGCTGCCTAGCTAGCAGGCTAGCTAGCTGGCTAGCGGGCTAGCTAGCGGGCTAGCTAGCTGGCCAGCGGGCTAGCTAGCTGGCTAGCGGGCTAACTAGCTGGTTAGCGGGCTAGCTAGCGGGCTAGCTAGCTGGCTAGCTAGCTGGCTAGCTAGCTGGCTAGCTAGCTGTCTAGCGGGCTAGCTAGCTGGCTAGCGGGCTAGCTAGCCCGCTAGCTAGCCCGCTAGACAGCTAGCTAGCCAGCTAGCGGGCTAGCTAGCTGGCTAGCTAGCTGGCTAGCGGGCTAGCTAGCTGTCTAGCGGGCTAGCTAGCAGGTTAGCGGGCTAGCTAGCAGGTTAGCGGGCTAGCTAGCTGGCTAGCGGGCTAGCTAGCGGGCTAGCTAGCTGGCTAGCTAGCTGCCTAGCTAGCTGGCTAGCTAGCTGCCTAGCTAGCAGGCTAGCTAGCTGGCTAGCGGGCTAGCTAGCGGGCTAGCGGGCTAGCTAGCTGGCCAGCGGGCTAGCTAGCTGGCTAGCGGGCTAGCTAGCTGGCCAGCGGGCTAGCTAGCTAGCTAGCGGGCTAGCTAGCTGGCTAGCGGGCTAGCTAGCTAGGCAGCTAGCTAGCCCGCTAGCTAGCTGGCTAGCCCGCTAGCTAGCTGGCTAGCGTGCTATCTAGCTGGCTAGCGTGCTAGCTAGCGGGCTAGCTAGCTGGCTAGCGTGCTAGCTAGCGGGCTAGCTAGCTGGCTAGCTGGCTAGCTAGCTGCCTAGCTGGCTAGCTAGCTGCCTAGCTAGCAGGCTAGCGGGCTAGCTAGCAGGCTAGCGGGCTAGCTAGCTGGCTAGCGGGCTAGCTAGCTGGCTAGCGGGCTGGCTAGCGGGCTAGCTAGCTGGCTAGCGGGCTAGCTAGCTGGCTAGCGGGCTAACTAGCTGGTTAGCGGGCTAGCTAGCGGGCTAGCTAGCTGGCTAGCTAGCTGGCTAGCGGGCTAGCTAGCTGGCTAGCTAGCTGGCTAGCGGGCTAGCTAGCTGGCTAGCGGGCTAGCTAGCTGGCTAGCGGGCTAGCTAGCTGGCTAGCGGGCTAACTAGCTGGTTAGCGGGCTAGCTAGCGGGCTAGCTAGCTGGCTAGCTAGCTGCCTAGCTAGCAGGCTAGCGGGCTAGCTAGCTGGCTAGCGGGCTAGCTAGCTGGCTAGCTGGCTAGCGGGCTAGCTAGCTGGCTAGCTGGCTAGCGGGCTAGCTAGCTGGCTAGCGGGCTAGCTAGCTGGATAGCGGGCTAGCTAGCTGGATAGCGGGCTAGCTAGCTGGATAGCGGGCTAGCTAGCTAGCGGGCTAGCTAGCGGGCTAGCTAGCTGGCTAGCGGGCTAGCTAGCTGGCTAGCGCGCTGGCTAGCTGGTTAGCGGGCTAGCTAGCTGGCTAGCTAGCAGGCTAGCTGGTTAGCGGGCTAGCTAGCTAGCAGGCTAGCGGGCTGGCTAGCTGGCTAGCGGGCTGGCTAGCTGGCTAGCGGGCTGGCTAGCGGGCTAGCTAGCTGGCTAGCGGGCTAACTAGCTGGTTAGCGGGCTAGCTAGCGGGCTAGCTAGCTGGCTAGCTAGCTGGCTAGCGGGCTAGCTAGCTGTCTAGCGGGCTAGCTAGCAGGTTAGCGGGCTAGCTAGCTGGCTAGCGGGCTAGCTAGCGGGCTAGCTAGCTGGCTAGCTAGCTGCCTAGCTAGCAGGCTAGCTAGCTGGCTAGCGGGCTAGCTAGCTGGCTAGCGGGCTAGCTAGCTGGCCAGCGGGCTAGCTAGCTGGCTAGCGGGCTGGCTAGCGGGCTAGCTAGCTGGCTAGCGGGCTAGCTAGCTGGCTAGCGGGCTAGCTAGCTGGCTAGCGGGCTGGCTAGCAGGCTAGCGGGCTAGCTAGCTGGCTAGCGGGCTGGCTAGCAGGCTAGCGGGCTAGCTAGCGGGCTAGCGGGCTAGCTAGCTGGCCAGCGGGCTAGCTAGCTGGCTAGCGGGCTAGCTAGCTGGCTAGCGGGCTAGCTAGCTGGCCAGCGGGCTAGCTAGCTAGCTAGCGGGCTAGCTAGCTGGCTAGCGGGCTAGCTAGCGGGCTAGCTAGCGGGCTAGCTGGCTAGCGGGCTAGCTAGCTGGCTAGCTAGCAGGCTAGCGGGCTAGCTAGCTGGCTAGCGGGCTAACTAGCTGGTTAGCGGGCTAGCTAGCGGGCTAGCTAGCTGGCTAGCTAGCTAGCTGGCTAGCGGGCTAGCTAGCTAGCGGGCTAGCGGGCTAGCTAGCTGGCCAGCGGGCTAGCTAGCTGGCTAGCGGGCTAGCGGGCTAGCTAGCTGGCTAGCGGGCTAGCTAGCTGGCCAGCGGGCTAGCTAGCTGGCTAGCGGGCTAGCTAGCGGGCTAGCTAGCGGGCTAGCTGGCTAGCGGGCTAGCTGGCTAGCGGGCTAGCTAGCTGGCTAGCTAGCAGGCTAGCGGGCTAGCTAGCTGGCTAGCGGGCTAGCTAGCTGGCTAGCGGGCTAGCTAGCTGGCTAGCGGGCTAGCTAGCTGGCTAGCGGGCTAGCTAGCTGGCTAGCGGGCTGGCTAGCGGGCTAGCTAGCTGGCTAGCGGGCTAGCTAGCTGGCTAGCGGGCTAGCTAGCTGGCTAGCGGGCTAGCTAGCTGGCTAGCGGGCTAACTAGCTGGTTAGCGGGCTAGCTAGCTGGCTAGCGGGCTAGCTAGCTGGCTAGCTGGCTAGCTAGCAGGCTAGCGGGCTAGCTAGCTGGCTAGCGGGCTAGCTAGCTGGCTAGCGGGCTAGCTAGCTGGCTAGCGGGCTAGCTAGCTGGCTAGCGGGCTAGCTAGCGGGCTAGCTAGCTGGCTAGCGGGCTAACTAGCTGGTTAGCGGGCTAGCTAGCGGGCTAGCTAGCGGGCTAGCTAGCGGGCTAGCTAGCTGGCTAGCGGGCTAGCGGGCTAGCTAGCGGGCTAGCGGGCTAGCTAGCTGGCTAGCGGGCTGGCTAGCGGGCTGGCTAGGGGGCTAGCTAGCTGGCTAGCGGGCTGGCTAGCTGGCTAGCTAGCTGGCTAGCGGGCTAGCTAGCTGGATAGCGGGCTAGCTAGCTGGCTAGCGGGCTAGCTAGCTGGATAGCGGGCTAGCTAGCTGGCTAGCGGGCTGGCTAGCGGGCTAGCTAGCGGGCTGGCTAGCAGGCTAGCGGGCTGGCTAGGGGGCTAGCTAGCTGGCTAGCTAGCTAGCGGGCTAGCTAGCTGGCTAGCGGGCTGGCTAGCAGGCTAGCGGGCTAGCTAGCTGGCTAGCTGGTTAGCGGGCTAGCCAGCTGGCTAGCGGGCTAGCTAGCTGGATAGCGGGCTAGCTAGCTGGATAGCGGGCTAGCTAGCTAGCGGGCTAGCTAGCTGGCTAGCTGGTTAGCGGGCTAGCCAGCTGGCTAGCTAGCAGGCTAGCTGGTTAGCGGGCTAGCTAGCTGGCTAGCTGGTTAGCGGTCTAGCTAGCGGGCTAGCTAGCTGGCTAGCGGGCTAGCTAGCTGGCTAGCGGGCTAACTAGCGGTCTTGCTAGCTGGCAAGCGGGCTAGCTAGTAGCTGGCTAGCGGGCTACCTAGCTGGCTAGCGGGCTACCTAGCTGGCTAGCTAGCTGGCTAGCGGGCTAGCTAGCTGGCTAGCGGGATAGCTAGCTGGCTAGCGGGCTACCTAGCTGGCTAGCTAGCTGGCTAGCGGGCTAGCTAGCGGGCTAGCTAGCTGGCTAGCGGGCTAGCTAGCTGGCTAGCGGGCTGGCTAGCTGGCTAGCGGGCTACCTAGCTGGCTAGCTAGCTGGCTAGCGGGCTAGCTAGCTGGCTAGCGGGATAGCTAGCTGGCTAGCGGGCTACCTAGCTGGCTAGCTAGCTGGCTAGCTAGCTGGTTAGCGGGCTAGCTAGCTGGCTAGCGGGCTAGCTAGCTGGCTAGCGGGCTAGCTAGCTGGTTAGCGGGCTAGCTAGCTGGCTAGCGGGCTAGCTAGCTGGCTAGCGGGCTAGCTAGCTGGACAGCGGGCTAGCTAGCTGGCTAGCGGGCTGGCTAGCGGGCTAGCTAGCTGGCTAGCGGGCTAACTAGCTGGTTAGCGGGCTAGCTAGCTGGCTAGCGGGCTAACTAGCTGGTTAGCGGGCTAGCTAGCGGGCTAGCTAGCTAGCTGGCTAGCGGGCTAGCTAGCTGGCTAGCGGGCTAGCTAGCTGGCTAGCGGGCTAGCTAGCTGGCTAGCGGGCTAACTAGCGGTCTTGCTAGCTGGCAAGCGGGCTAGCTAGTAGCTGGCTAGCGGGCTACCTAGCTGGCTAGCGGGCTACCTAGCTGGCTAGCTAGCTGGCTAGCGGGCTAGCTAGCTGGCTAGCGGGATAGCTAGCTGGCTAGCGGTCTAGCTAGCAGGCTAGCGGGCTATCCAGCTGGCTAGCGGGCTAGCTAGCTGGATAGCGGGCTAGCTAGCTGGCTAGCGGGCTAGCTAGCTGGCTAGCGGGCTAGCTAGCTGGCCAGCGGGTTAGCTAGCTGGCTAGCTAGCTGGCCAGCGGGCTAGCTAGCTGGCTAGCTAGCTGGCCAGCGGGCTAGCTAGCTGGCTAGCTAGCTAGCTGGCTAGCGGGCTAGCTAGCTGGCTAGCGGGCTAGCTAGCTGGCTAGCGGGCTAGCGGGCTAGCTAGCTGGATAGCGGGCTAGCTAGCGGGCTAGCTAGCTGGCTAGCTAGCTGGCTAGCGGGCTAGCTAGCTGGCTAGCGGGCTAGCTAGCTGGCTAGCGGGCTAGCTAGCTGGCTAGCGGGCTAGCTAGCTGGCCAGCGGGCTAGCTAGCGGGCTAGCTAGCTGGCCAGCGGGCTAGCTAGCGGGCTAGCTAGCTGGCCAGCGGGCTAGCTAGCGGGCTAGCTAGCTGGCCAGCGGGCTAGCTAGCGGGCTAGCTAGCGGGCTAGCTAGCTGGCCAGCGGGCTAGCTAGCTGGCTAGCGGGCTAGCTAGCTAGCTAGCGGGCTAGCTAGCTGGCTAGCGGGCTAGCTAGCTGGATAGCGGGCTAGCTAGCTGGCTAGCGGGCTAGCTAGCTGGCTAGCGGGCTAGCTAGCTGGCTAGCTAGCTGGCTAGCGGGCTAGCTAGCTGGCTAGCGGGCTAGCTAGCTGGCTAGCGGGCTAGCTAGCTGGCCAGCGGGCTAGCTAGCGGCCTAGCTAGCTGGCTAGCTAGCTGCCTAGCTAGCTGCCTAGCTAGCAGGCTAGCGGGCTAGCTAGCGGGCTAGCTAGCTTGCTAGCGGGCTAGCTGGCCAGCTGGCTAGCTAGCTGGCTAGCGGGCTAGCTAGCTGGCTAGCGGGCTAGCTAGCTGGCCAGCGGGCTAGCTAGCTAGCTAGCGGGCTAGCTAGCTGGCTAGCGGGCTAGCTAGCTAGCTGGCTAGCGGGCTAGCTAGCTGGCTAGCGGGCTAGCTAGCGGGCTAGCTAGCTGGCTAGCTAGCGGGCTAGCTAGCGGGCTAGCTGGCTAGCGGGCTAGCTAGCTGGCTAGCTAGCTGCCTAGCTAGCTGGCTAGCTAGCTGCCTAGCTAGCAGGCTAGCGGGCTAGCTAGCTGGCTAGCTAGCTGGCTAGCGGGCTAGCTAGCTGGCTAGCGGGCTAGCTAGCTGGATAGCGGGCTAGCTAGCTGGCTAGCGGGCTAGCTAGCTGGATAGCGGGCTAGCTAGCTGGCTAGCTAGCTGGCTAGCGGGCTAGCTAGCTGGATATCGGGCTAGCTAGCTGGCTAGCTGGCTAGCGGGCTAGCTAGCTGGATATCGGGCTAGCTAGCTGGCTAGCTGGCTAGCGGGCTAGCTAGCTGGCTAGCGGGCTAGCTAGCTGGCCAGCTGGCTACCTAGCGGGCTACCTACCTGGCCAGCGGGCTAGCTAGCTGGCCAGCGGGCTAGCTAGCTGGCTAGCTAGCGGGCTAGCTAGCTGGCTAGCGGGCTAGCTAGCTGGCTAGCGGGCTAGCTAGCTGGCTAGCGGGCTAGCTAGCTGGCTAGCGGGCTGGCTAGCGGGCTGGCTAGCGGGCTGGCTAGCGGGCTAGCTAGCTGGCTAGCGGGCTGGCTAGCAGGCTAGCGGGCTAGCTAGCTGGATAGCGGGCTAGCTGGCTAGCTGGTTAGCGGGCTAGCTAGCTGGCTAGCTAGCAGGCTAGCGGGCTGGCTAGCGGGCTAGCTAGCTGGCCAGCGGGCTAGCTAGCTGGCTAGCGGGCTAGCTAGCTGGATAGCGGGCTAGCTAGCTAGCTGGCTAGCTAGCTAGCTGGCTAGCTGGTTAGCGGGCTAGCTAGCTGGCTAGCTAGCAGGCTAGCGGGCTAGCTAGCTGGCCAGCGGGCTAGCTAGCTGGCTAGCGGGCTAGCTAGCTGGCTAGCGGGCTAGCTAGCTGGCTAGCGGGCTAGCTAGCTGGCTAGCGGGCTAGCTAGCTGGCTAGCGGGCTAGCTAGCTGGCTAGCGGGCTAGCTAGCTGGATAGCGGGCTAGCTAGCTAGCTGGCTAGCTGGTTAGCGGGCTAGCTAGCTGGCTAGCGGGCTAGCTAGCTGGTTAGCGGGCTAGCTAGCGGGCTAGCTAGCTGGCCAGCGGGCTAGCTAGCTGGCTAGCGGGCTAGCTAGCTGGCTAGCGGGCTAGCTAGCGGGCTGGCTAGCTGGTTAGCGGGTTAGCTAGCGGGCTAGCTAGCTGGCTAGCTGGTTAGCGGGCTAGCTAGCTGGCTAGCTAGCAGGCTAGCGGGCTAGCTAGCGGGCTAGCTAGTTGGCTAGCGGACTAGCTAGCTGGCTATCGGACTAGCTAGCTGGCTAGCGGACTTACTGGCTAGCTAGCGGACTAGCTAGCTGGCTAGCGGACTAGCTAGCTGGCTAGCGGACTAGCTAGCTGGCTAGCGGACTAGCTAGCTGGCTAGCGGGGTGGTGGGCTAGCTGGTTAGCGGGCTAGCTAGCTGGCTAGCGGGCTGGTGGGCTAGCTGGTTAGCGGGCTAGCTAGTTGGCTAGCGGACTAGCTAGCTGGCTAGCGGACTAGCCAGCTGGCGGGCTAGCTAGCTGGCTGGCTGGCTGGCGGGCTAGCTAGCGGGCTAGCTAGCGGGCTAGGTGGCTGGCTAGCTGACGGGCTAGATGGCGGGCTAGATTGCTGGCTAGCTAGCTGGCTGGCTATGCATGCTAGCTAGATATGCATGCAAATGTTTCACACTTCCTTCGATCTCAAATTCTAATAAAAAGACAGGAATCCAAAAAAAATCATCTTATCTTTTGTAAAATTATACACAATTTCTTTTCTGAAAAATTTAATTTTAAACAACTTACCAAAAAAATGTAAACGGAAACCCCCGAGTGCCAACAAAACAGGAAATATGTATTACATCCGATTGCATGGCATGTTTTGGAGCAAGGACAAAGCAACCAACGTAATACGCGAATAAAAAAGAAGAAACCCAAGAAAACAACACGAAGAAAATAGTGAACATATTGTGACAGTACCTTTACTATTGTACATTTAAAGAGAAAAAATGTATGAGTGAAAACTAAAAGACTATTTGATTGTATTGAATAACAGTTATAGGAACAAATTACATGAAAATATTTTCTTAAACAAGACCTTAAGGCTAACGAATGAAAGTAATTTCAATATATGAAAGACAGAATTTAAATATGACTATATACATATATGAGAATTTTTTAAATTCAAAAATTGTGAAATTTAATATTTTCTTACGCAAGTGATAGAAGGGACTAAATTAACGACACAATTTCGTGTTTAAGGGTTAAAATTTTGGGATAAAATGGGGATAATGACTAAAAATTATTTGGTCATAATACCCATTGCGACTATGACCGTTTTGTAAACGGTCATATACCCCACTTTCTGTTAAAGGATTATGGCCAAATTGTTTAGTCATAATCCCCAAATTAAAAATGTCTACTTTACTCTTTCACTTGGTTTCCGAGATATTTGTCTTTCCTTAAACCCAATCTTAATACTTTTAAAAGCTATAGCAAAAATTCTCTATATCACATCTGTTTTGCTTTTTATCTTTTCAGCTAGTCTTATTGGTATCGATACAATACACCATCAAACCTTATCCGGACAAGAAATGGATCAAATGAATGATCATCAATTGGATAAAGTGGCTAATAATGTTAGTGTTTTCTATCGTGTTAGTCCACGACATAAATTGGCCATTGTCAAGTCTTTGCAACGTACGGGCAATATAGTGGGTATGACCGGAGATGGGGTCAACGATGGTGTAGCTTTGAAAAAAGCCGACATTGGTATAGCCATGGGTAAAAATGGTACGGATGTATGCAAAGAAGCGGCTGATATGATATTGGTTAATGATGATTTTCATACAATAATGTAAGTACAAGGGCGAAGAAAGGGATATTGAGAAGTGTTTTTTTTTTTGTATAATTTTTGGTTTTCTTTCTTTTTAGAGCTGCTATTGAAGAAGGCAAAGCTATATTCTATAATATACGCAATTTTGTTAGATTTCAATTATCTACATCTATAGCTGCTTTATCCTTGATAGCTTTGGCCACCTTAATGGGCATAGCTAATCCTTTAAATGCCATGCAAATATTATGGATCAATATTATAATGGATGGACCACCGGCACAAAGTTTAGGTGTAGAACCTGTAGATCATGATGTTTTAAAACAAAAACCCCGTAACGTTAAGCAACCAATGATTACAAAATCGGTTATTGTTAATGTATTACTAAGTGCTAGTATTATTATTTTGGGTACTTTGTGGGTATTTCAACGTGAAATGATTGATGGTTCATTGGGTAAAACAAAACGTGATACAACCATGACTTTCACCTGTTTTGTATTCTTCGATATGTTTAATGCACTCTCCTGCCGTTCACAAACTAAAAGTGTTTTCACTATTGGTCTAACATCAAATAAAATGTTCCTATTGGCTGTAGGCTTCTCTATAATCGGTCAAATGTTGGTCATTTATTTTCCACCATTACAAATGGTGTTTCAAACCGAAGCTCTCTCGGCGTATGATATACTCTTTTTGCTCTCTTTAACTTCGTCGGTTTTAATAGTGGCTGAAATTAAGAAGTGGTTTGAACGGACCATGGAACGTAAAATGTATAAAACTCGTTCAGAGTTAGATTTTGTATGACAAAACGAAAGCGCTGGAAGATTGTTGAATAAGAAATCTAATTAAATTTAGTATAAACTAAAATATAAAACATATTTAAATAAAATTTAAAACATAATTAAATTTTGAGTTTTGGAGTAAAAAGGTTTTAAAAAGAAAACAAAAATGAAATTTTTTTATGTTTGTAAAGCAAGCCGAAAGAAAGAAAAGAGATAAAGAGAGCGTGATATTTAATCAAGTCGGTATAGCATTAAAAACTATATACAGGAAGAATAATTAATAAAAGTCATTAAGTCATTAATATACAAGAGAGAATTTTGAAAGTGATAGAATAACAATTTAGAGAAATTTATTTGAAATAAAAATAAAACTCGAAAATTTCCTATGTTGAGTTATTTATTTATGCACACCTAGAAAAAAAATATTGTAGCAAACGAATTTGGTGCTAAACGAATCGTTCGATTGATTTAACTGAAAATTCATAATTATCACAACCCCAATTTGGTTGCTGCAACCCTATTTTAGTTGGGACATCAGATTTAGGGTTGGGACAAGAAAATTTTCGGTTGCAGCAACCAAACGATTATGTTTGAACCAAATTCATCACTAACAACTGCTTTTTTCTTCCATTTTTATAAACAGGAAAGAATAAAAATCTAAATAAAAACTAAAATATCGTGAAAAAGGAGTTTACCCGCAATCTAGATTGACGATAAATATGTAGAAATATATTGCCGCAAACGTCAAAAATGTGGACCGCTCGATTGTGTACATATTTATTGCCGGCAATAAATGTCGCAATAGGTCTTCGGCAATATTCGTTAACAATTATTGCTAAGATAAAATGCCAAACTTAGCAGTCATTTTCGTTTGACAATTATTTTAAAGACGCCACAAGTTATTATAGAAGTACCTTCGTCCTTTAAATTTTTTGAAATATGAGTTAACATAATTACGTGTTGGCAATAAGCAATTTTGTGCCGCTATTATGCCGACGTATTTTACATTTTGCTCAAGGTATTTATCTTTAATCTAGACCGTGAGTTAGGGATGATATATGAGAATTTTAGCTGTCAAATTCGCAAATAATTTTTTTAATATATTCCACATTCAGAATTTAAGAACTTTCTACTGTTTAGTATTTTAGATTGTAAGGAAAATCTCTTCAGTTAAAAATCATTCGATTTCAAATACATTTTCCTATGGAAAATCCCTAATATGCTGTCCTTATTATAAAGCGATTATACATTCAAAATAATATGTTGAATTATTTTAATTTTCGGCTTCAAATTAAATCATTTTAAATTAACATTTTTGATATAAAAATTTGTAAATCCACTAAATTATTTGAGTATAATTTTACTAAAAATCTGTTAAAATTTTGTAAATTTACTATTTTTAACTGAAAGCTTTTTAATTCTAAATGATTTTAATTTAAGCCGAAAAATAGTAGCTTTTTTTTAAATAGACGTATTATTTTTAATATACAATAAAAAGTACAATTTGATCAAATTTACTAGTATCATCCCATAAAAAAACATTTCTATAATTAACCTTTTCTCTCATCTAAATTCCTTTCATTCTATCTCTTTCATATACGCTCTCTTGTTTATTTAACCGTTAAGAGTATCAGCATAGCATTAAAAAGTGTAATAAATAGCATTTATAAATTTTGTAATTGACTTGATTTTTTATAAAGACCAACAACAAAGTGAGCATTGTTTAATATTTGTAATAAAAACTCTATTGATTTCAATTTAAGTTAGTAAAACCAAAAAGTATTCAACTTGTAGAGTGAAGTAATTTCACAATGCAAACAATTTTTCGATATTTTCAATAGGAACAATTATGGTTTATTTCGTATTTATAATGTAAAAAAGGTAAAGAGTACCACTGATACTCCATATAAAAATGTGTTTACTCTATGGTAGTAAAACCAATTGATAAACAGTCTAGCTTGAGAGAGAGGGCAAAGATCTTTAAGTTTTTTGTTCAAATTTATTTAAGGTTATTATTTATTGGCTTTTTATTTAATAATTGTTTAATTTTAAGTTTTTAAGATTTTAATTATAAGTAGACAAATTTTTGCTTAATTTAATTTCATGTAAAAATAAATTTAAAACATTTGAAAACAGTAACAAAATTACGGTAATTTTTTTTGTTTCGGGGCTTTGAATGAAAACTGTCAGATCATTGTATAACATGCTAATGGCCCGTTTACATAATCACACAAATAAATAAACAAGTTACAAATTTGTTGTACAAAGAAAAAATTTTTGCTTAAAATGAGCTTAATGTTTTTCTTTAAAAAAAAAAAAATTATCCCAATATTTCGTCTCCATATTGGGAAAATTCTTAACCAGAAATTTTTTTTATTAATATAAAAAATTGTTCCCCTAAAGAACTCACCCAATGTGAAGACGAAATATTGGGATAAATAAATAATTATAATTTAATAAAAAAAAATAAAATCTTACAGCTCATTTGAAACAAAAATATAAATTACGAAGATCGAAGAAAATGAAACATTTGCAATGAAAATATATAATAATAATTATAATAATAATAATTTAATAATAATAATGATAATAAATAATAATAATAATTCTTTACACACATTACAAAACAGATGCATAACGGGATTGATTTTTACAAATTCCGGTATTCGGGAAAGTTGTGATCCCGGGATCTCTTGTTATTCCGAGATTTCGGATTTTCGGCATTTTTTTTTGTCATATTTTTTGTTAGTTAAAAAGGGCCTTCGATAAAAATTGCTGAAATCAGCAGAATTTGTTTGCTAAATATGTATTCGTAGTATAAAAAAGCAAAACAATAATTTTTGTTTAAATATTAGTTAAGTTTGACATTGATCTGATATACTTTTCCCTGTAGTGGGTCTGCTGGTATGGAAAGTCTCATTTATGAGTTAAAATTTAATTAGTTTAAAATGACAAATGAAATCAGCAAATTTTTTTGCCGAATATTAGGAGACCAAAAGCAGCAAAAAGATTGGTTTATCTATAAAATTTTATTTTTATTTGACTAAAATTTTAATTGAAAATCTACCCAGCAAAGATTAAAATATTAACTGATTATGCCAGATATTTTAAGAGTTCTAATATTCAGCAAATATTTTTGCTGATTTCAGTAGTGTACCAACTTTTTTTCAGTCTACCAATATTCATCAAAAATATTGAGTATAAAATTATGATTTTAACAAATGAACAAATTAAATTGTTTAAAACATTTTCCTTAAAGATTTTATAAAGCTGAATTACAATTTTAAAAGGCAAATTTTCACGCGAAAGAAAACAGCTAATGATAGAGTAGACATTTCTATTCAAATTAAATCCATCTGTAATTATTTTAATTTGACTTAAATTTTTCCCCCAATAACTAATTAATGTAGTATTTTCTTTTGGAAAGGTTATAAATGAGTTATAAAAGGTGATGAAGAATGAAAGGCTCCAAATAACATTTAATGCACAGAAATAAAAAAATCATACATAAATTTATATCATAATTTGTTACGAACATTTTTAAATGTAGAATGTATCTTATTAAAATAACTATATAAAGATTATAGTTAAAATAAACTTGTTCGTATTAAAATGCATATGTCAACATTTTAGATCAGAGGTGCCCAATAGTTCCTTATGGAAGAGCAAACACTAATACATTTAAAGAATAACTAATTTTTATTCTATATTTTTTATTGTAAAACCCAATACATACAAAGAAATAAGAGAAAAATATTTCATATCAACGTTAAACAAAAACAAAATCTACATTGATGATCGCTATCGTCAATGTTTACCAGCAAAGCATACGAAAGTGTTGTTGGTTTGCACTTGCGTGTATACATTGAAGAACGACCAAAAAAACTAATAAGGCAAAGTTGTTTGTGTATTTCGTATTGCTATTGCTGAGAGCTCTATGTGTATTCAAACACACAGCCTATAGCTAAGCGCTTTACAAAAACAAATGAGCATTAAGCGCATAGGGCTTGGGCACCCTTGTTTTAGATTATGTTTTAAAATTTAGTATGATTTCAAATCTGTTTCTATTTAATTTAATGTTCATTCTACTTGATTTAAAAAAAAAATTCTGTGTGTGTACAAAAAAATTACATAATATGCAAAATAATAATAAAAACGCGAAGTTTCTCGAGTTTGTTTTAAGAAATTAACAGGATTTCGGGATCGGCATCCTCAGTGCATATATTTCATATGCTTTCAATTTTTTTTTTTTTAATATTTCATAAAGTAGAATATCAACACTTGTCTGATAATGTGAACCGTACCTATATAATGACTAGTATGACTAACCATTTCCCGCTTGTTGGCGTAAACGAAATTCTTAGTTACTTGTAGGTGGCAGTAAAGACAATAATATTTTATAAAGAAACATTTTACAGCCTAGATTTTTTGAGAAAGAATCATTTTCTGTACAAATTATAAAATTATTGGGTTTTATTTAAATATTTTTTTTTTCGTATGAATAATCTGAATTTAAAAATAGAATAAATCATACACACCAAGAGACAAGAATTTTTTTGTGGCGTAATCTCATGTTAGAGGCAACAAATTAACTCATTCTGAAGTTTAGGAAACTATGATTTATTTATACACAGATTTAAAGTACTCGTGTACACAGAGTTGACACTTATTTTAAATATTGGCTTTAAAAAATTGCTTCGTGAAAAATCACCTTATAGAGCCGAACGATTACACATATCGGAAAACGTTCAGACACTCCCCTGATTAAGTCAAACCATCAAAAGTTTTCGATACAAATGTTTTATTTGACATGAAAATAATAATAATAATAATTTATACTGAAAGCAAACTATTCCTAACATTTTGCATTGGCTAGAGTTAGCCAATAAAACTTAATTTAATTTGACATACAATAATTTCATTGGCTAAAATTTTATGAAAAATTCTCTCTGTGAATAGTTAACATCACAATATAAAGATATTATTGTAATATATTTTATATATATTATTAATTTTTATGCCAGACAAATTAAAAAAATTTTATGTGGAAATCTGATATTTTTATGAATATTTGTTATAAAAAAATTAACACTTTAATATGGTTTATACATATAAATATGTAAATTTGTTTCATTATTAATTTGTGATATTATTTTAAGTATATTATAAAAACACTACATACATAATTTAATACAACAATGTATAAATAATAACTATAATGATTTTTATTTTTAATAAAATTTAATTTTTCAATTATCATTTACGTATAAGAGCACTTTAAATTTGTTGTTTTATTTATTATATTTATGTTGCTGTTATATATTATGATTTTTAATATCCAATAGATTCATTAACAATTATTTATTTTAATTATTGTAATTTAAAATGTAGTTCATTTTAATTTTTAAAAATATAGGGCATTTAATACAACCTCACTTTTTTTTCCTAATTTCATCTTAAACAACTGTTCTGATTGTGTAGGTGTCATTGGAAGTTTAACTTAATTTTGTTTTAGCTTTCAACTGATATAACATGAAACATTTTGTTGTAGGGCGATGTCGTTTTTTTAATTTATATTTTAGAATTTCAATTCTTTTTTTATTTGTTAAATAAATTTGAAATTAAAATTTTAAAAATTCAAAATTACGTAGGAAAAATTATGTTCAGTTTATTTTATTTTTTTTTTTTGTAGTAGTGTAAATCTATGGGTATTTTTGAACAATTTACAAATTTATTTTCCATCATGCATTCAATTTTACCCAAAATTCTTGTCATTATCCGCTAATTTTTACAATCTTTTAAAAATTACGTTATAATTATGAAACACTAGTCAACAAAAGAAGTCAAAAATACAACAACACACTACAATAATGTATTATATCAGTCGAAAGTTTAAAAAAAAATAAGTTAATCTTCCAAAGACACGTAAGCAATTGGATCAGTTGTTAAAGACAGAATTAGGAAGGAAATTTGAGGTTATAATATTCAATAGGGTTTAAAACATAGAAAGTGTTTTGGATTTATTACAGAAAAGACTTTTATTCGAACTGTGTTTTTTCCAAATGTTTATATAATTTTTGGAGTTGTAAAATGTTAAGGATTTGGTATGAGACTCAAAATAATATGTTTAAAAAAAATTTTGTTTAATAATTTAGAACAGAAATCAACAATTAAAATCTTCTAGCGCTAAAATGGTAACAATTTTGGGGAAAAAAATATAAAAAACATGTTTTTAAAATTAATTTGAGAAAAAAAAAACTTTTTAGTAGGAAAAAGTAACAACTACTTTTTAATGAAAAAAAAAATTATTTAAAAATAAAGAAATTTTGGAAAATTATTAGAAACAACAATTTTTAAAAACCTTCATAAGCACTCTTAAAATTTTAATTCACTTAAAAGCACTTGAAAAATATTATAGTAATTAAAAAGAACGGGATTTAATTTTTAAACAAATTACAGATTAAGCACAGAAATCATTAATTGAAGTAAATGAATTAAAAATAAATAAAATAAAATAAGCACAATAAAAGCATTATAAGAAACACCAATTTACACATTAATTGTAAAAGAAAAATAACGAACATAAAATGGTTTTCAAAGAAAAACAATTTCAATAATTAACTCAAACAATAATCTGAAAATATTACAAAGTGCTTAAATTTTTTTTTAATTACTTAAAAAATTTCATAAAATGGATCACTTAATTTATGTATATTTAAAAATCAACTAATCATAATTTTAAAATATTTGGTACAACCAATGGTTGATTTTTTTAAATACTGTTTTAATTGTTTTAGACCCACTTAACAAAAATTTGTTAAATTCTATATAATTCTATATAATTCTACATAAAACCATTTTTCAAAGAAACCCTAATACTAAATAAACCAATAAAAATTCCATCCCACTTTAGACTTAAACTTGCAACTTTTTGACTTTTTAAGTGTTAGTTTTAAAATAAAAATTTAATAAAAAAACACAAAATTCAAAAGAACAAATAGAAAAAAAAATAAATAACTAGTTTTAAAATAAAGAGAAAACCCAACAGAAAAACATTTTAAAATTATGTTTTAAATTGAAATATTATTGGTTATTTTAAACTAAGAGCTTTTCAATGAGCATCACTTAAAAATCACTTATAAACCATTAAAATTGGTCAATAAATATTTGATAAGATTTTAGAAATTATTCAAATCATTCATATTGTTGCCCATAATAAATTTTCACAAAATTTCATAAAAATTCACAAAGTCATTAAGAGTAATCATTAACAAAGAGATGAAAAAATATTTTTTATTTTAAAAGTTTAAAAAATGTGAATCAATCAAAGAATGGATTTTCGCCGGTTTAAAAATATACACGGAGAAGGAAAAGATTTCAAGTCAATTCTCCGATTTGTATAGATTTTGGACATGTGATAGATCATGGTTATATAAAAACAATCTGTCCCATTTTTTGGCCTCTTTGGGGATATTATTTAGACTTTATTTAATTAAAGTAATAAACTTTTTCTTTAGATTTTTAAAATCTTGGGGTGACCAATGTTTGCATTGTCGTCCTGAGACCCTTAAAAAAATGTTTTTCATCTCTTTTGTAAAGCACTAAATCACAAAGAGCTTAAAATACAGTAATAGGGTATTTAGACGGCAGACATTATCCAGATTATGATTATAATCTTGTAATCCGGCATGTTATTAGACAATCTTTAAAAAAATCTGCATACCATTTTTGTACAACTTTGTGTTTTTACTACTACATGTATGCAACACTGCTTTTTGTATCTTTTTATATTTTTTCAATATTGCCAACTATTAAGAATTACAAAAACGCATAATGTAACAACATTATTTAACGTTATTAAAGCAAAAAACTACTTAACTGTATTCATTAGTGTCAAATACTTTAAAAAACGAATAAGATTATAAAAATGGATTTTAATCATAAGCTGTGAGATTGTAAACTCAATATTCATACCCCATATCACCTTGAAATACAAAAAAAAAACACAACCTATTTTTGTTCAGTATGTGATCTGAGAACCAGTAACGCCAACATTTTGGAGAAAAAAAGAAGTATCACTTAGAAAGCGCTGCAAATCGCTTAATGGAAAGTTAACCTTTAAGTGTGGAGGTGAAATTTTTGGACATAGTGACGTGGTGGTAAATTATACCCTTTTAAATATTATGAAAAAAAAATAAAACAGGCACTTTATTTCGCAAACTTTTTTTGTAATTACATAAAATTGCAAAGAGAGGGTAAGATTTACCACCACCTCATAGAATAAAATATATTCTGTACCTGTCAAAATGTTTCGACAAATCAATATATTAGTAAAATAATATCAATTTTATATTTTAACTGGTTTAAAAAGATCAACAGGCTAAAAATATTAAAACGCAGTTGCTATAAAAATTTCTTCTAACTTTGAAATACATATTTTCGTTTTTTTTTAAATCTTCGATTTACAATTCGTATAGAATTTGAAGACCGAACTATTAATTCAGTTTTAGAAAAAAAAAACTTAGCCATACAAACAATTAAATATATTAAAACTGAATTTATAAATCCAATAAATTTCGGGATAGATTTGTATTGTAGCACATACTGTGAATCACATTATTTCTAGCCCATCATACCAATTTAATTTATGTTAATTATTTATTAAATCTAAAAATAAAAACTCATCAAAACATTTACAAAATATTTTCAATTTCAGATAATTTTTTTTCTTTAAAAAATGCTCTCATTAAGATATTACACTAACAACAACAAAAAATCATTAAAATTATATCATGCATAAATACAAAAACATATTTTTATTACAAAAATTATGAAATAATATTAAATTATAAATAACCGGCATATTCTATCTAATTAAAACTCCTTATGGATATGATAAAATGGAAAATAATAACTCGAATTCATATCAAAATCAAATCATCACCAATTTAACCCACACGCATTACAACAAATATTCATTATTACATTTTATATCACACATCTCATCCACAAAGGTAACAATAATTAGTAATTTAAGTATATTTATAATAATACATACTAATAAAAAGAATATAAAATTAATAATAAAAAAAAAATTATAAATATTTAAATAACTAAATGTGAAATATAATTTAATAAATAACACTGTAAAATCGAATAAAAATTTTATTTACAATTCGGAAGGGTTTTCTGATTAAACGGAAATGTCCTAAGCTAAAATAAATCATTACCATTTTGCGAGAAAGTAGTTAGTACTTTAATTAGTCTTATCAGTAAAACTTTTGAATTGTAATAAAAATGTTTACTAGAATTTTACAATACTACAGAAATAAAAACCAAGAACAAGCAGAATTTATTCAAAGTTCTCTAATTTTACTACTATAAATCTGCTTAAATTTGTTTGCCATAATTTTGTATATCTGTAAAATTTATTTATATAATTAGGACTCGATAACACAATGTCTCGTTAAGATCTAACTTAACATTTGTATCGGAAAAAGCTCAGACATCAACTGAATCGAACCTGCTACTGCAATGCTCTATAAATATTTTGAAATTTTCGACCATGTTTTTAATAAGACAAGATGTGTCTTTAAGAAACTTTTTCATTTGATATCCAATTTGTCTAAAATTTCTTTGAAAATGGGGTAATTTTTGACCCCACTGCTTAAACCTGAAGAAAAAATGTATCCGTAAGATACAAAGTTCATTAATATTTTGGGATCCACCCCAGAAAATTGATTGGAGCCACTTTAGGCCAAATCGGACATACACCGATCGAAAATTCAAATTCTTTGAACAAAAAATAATAAAAACATCAAGATATCTTTAAATCGATTTCAAATAAAATAAAAATGATTTTAAATCAATGGAAAAAATTTTTAATCACTGAACGGAAATATATCTATTTTATATCATTGAAACGGTTGATAAATTGAACGATTAATTTTTTTCCTCGTTTGATTTACAAAAATTTAACATGTTCCTAGCGATTTAAATCATTTGATTTGATAACACAAACTGTTACAATTGATTCTTTTCACAACAATTTGAACGAGAACAAATGAAAATTGAATCCATTCAATGATTTGATATTTTGGATTAAATTCATTAAATTTTAAATTAAATTAATGAATTAAATCTTCAAAGCTTTGACCAGCATTAATTTGTTTTGCTGCATTTCTTTCTTTTACTTCCATTTAATATACGATAAATTTATATTTATTTAATATTAATATTGATATTCTAATTTAGTTATTTATTAAACAAACTACTAATCACTATTAATATACTTAAAACTTTAAAAAAAAATCTGTGCTATTATTCTATAAGCTTTCTATTTATATATATTTTAATTATTTTATTTAATTATGTATATTTTTCTAATTTGTAATTTATAGTATAAAAACTACTCGTATACTAATTGTTTATTAAACTAAAAGCAAATGCTAAACTCTATAATGTACAATTACATTTTCATTTTGTTTAACTTGTTTTCACTTAAAAAAAAATTAAATAATAAACTAAAAATATAATAATTAAATTAATAAAACTTCTATAATATAAATGTCTCTATTATACACGTACACTGGCAAACAAAATAAAACAAAAAAAAAATCTATGGAATATATACTATTTATACAATTAATTATATAAAAATATAATTCAATTGAATGATGTAACAATAAACAAATAAATTATAAATAAAACAAACAACACATCAATACTTACATACATAAATAAAATGAAATTTTATGTAGTAATAGAAAAATAAAAATAAAATGTGTTTTATTTAAACTTATATGGGGTAAGCTATAGTTTTATATGATATCAAGCAAAACTCCTAATTTAGCAAATAGTGTACTCAAAATAATAAGTTAGGTATTTAACAGAAATTCCCTTTAATTTTCGGCTTAAAATAACATCATAAATTGTTTCTTTTTAAATTTGTAAATCTTCCAAATTTTACTATAAATCTGCAATTTTGATAATGGTCTAAATTTTTAAGCTGATTGCTTTTTATATTAAATGATTTTAAGTCGAAAATTAAATTTCTTTTAAATTAAACACACACATAAAAGGGTTATTTCGAAAATGTCATGCAAAGAATGTTTAAATTAATTTAAACTTCAAATTTTGCTTATACTTATTTCAAATCGAAGGTATGATTAAATAAATTATGTATATTAAATAAGAAAAAAATAAATCGAAACTCGTTAAAAAAATCTAAATAATATAAACATTTCCAGAGTTTTAAAGTCACCACATCATAAACAAATTAGTTTACGTTTTCTTGTCAATTAAATAATATTCCCAAAAACAAAGAATTAGTTCTTTGAATTACTGTTCATTACTTTATTCATACGATGTGTAAACAACCATGTTTACTTACGTGTAACAACGGCCATATTTTATTATCGTAGACATACACTATATTCGCTGTATTTTGCGGTAAATTATGTTCGAAAATCTCATAAAAATTTGACATTTATTCATGTTAACACATACAGCGGTCAAAAAAAGTATTCGACAAACTGCTTGTTTTTCATAATCATGAAAAATATGTTAAAAAAATTCTACAAAATGAAAAATATAAAAATGCAGATTATTAGCTTTAAGTATTATCTCTTTATTTATGAAACAAAAAATACAACAAAAAACAATATTCTGGAAAAAAATACAAAAACAAAAACATGTAATATTTCAACGCAAAAAAAGTATTCGACAACGTTGCTCTGGTTGTGATTAACGGGAAAAGCACCGTTTCTTTGAAATTTATATTGATGTCTTTCATTATTACTAATATTTTTTAATGTCTTAATTTCATTTATTGAATTAATTGTTAACATGGGTCAAAAGGGTGCACAGTTTTCTTTAGATGTTAAAGAAATAATAATTACACATTTTAAAAAGGGAATAACTGAACAAGAAATAGCAGAAATTGTTGGAAGACCTAGAACAACTATTCACTACATCATAAATAAATACAAAAAAAAAACTAAAAGTATTGAAAATGTACAAAGAAGTGGGCGTCCAAAAAAACTTAATGAAGTAAACGAAAGGTGGATCTTGCGTGAAATAAAAAAAAATCCTAAGATCAACGCTACAGTTTTAACAAAACAGCTAGAACATGATCTTAATATCAATGTTACACCTCAGACCGTGCGTAATGTTATACACAGTAACGATTATCACGCAAGATCAGCTAGGAAAAAGCCGCATATCTCAAAAAAGAACAGAAAAGCTCGAGTTGACTTCGCAAAAGCGCATGTGAATAAGCCTATGGAGTTTTGGATGAAGACTATTTTTGCTGATGAGTCTAAATTCAACCTATTTGGATGTGATGGTAAGGTTCTGGTGTATAGAAAGCCTAATTCCGAGTTGGAGGAGCGAAATATGGTGCCTACTGTAAAGCACGGTGGTGGCGGTGTTATGGTCTGGGGATGTATGGGGGCTTCAGGCGTGGGTAATTTAGTTTTCATTGATGGAATAATGGACCATCAGTACTACATAAACCTACTCAAGGAAAATCTTAAGCCAAGTGCCGAAATTTTGGGTGTTTCAAGTGATTTTCATTATTATCAGGATAATGATCCAAAACATATGGCCCTAAATACAAGGTTGTGGATGTTGTATAACTGTCCAAACGTGATTAAACCACCTGCACAGTCCCCAGACTTAAACCCCATCGAACACCTATGGGCCTGCTTAGAGCAAAATATAAGGAAAAGAAATTTCAGGAACAAAAACCAGCTTAAAGTAATCCTTCTAGAAGAGTGGCATAAAATTGACCAAAATTACATTTTAGATCTTGTTAAATCAATGCCAAAGCGTTTAAAAGCCGTTATAAAACAAAAAGGAAGAGCAACTAAATATAAATTATTTATTTTTAATCAATATTTTACCGTTAATTACAACCAGAGCAACGTTGTCGAATACTTTTTTTGCGTTGAAATATTACATGTTTTTGTTTTTGTATTTTTTTTTCCAGAATATTGTTTTTTGTTGTATTTTTTGTTTCATAAATAAAGAGATAATACTTTAAGCTAATAATTTGCATTTTTATATTTTTCATTTTGTAGAATTTTTTTAACATATTTTTCATGATTATGAAAAACAAGCAGTTTGTCGAATACTTCTTTTGACCGCTGTAGAATTATTGACGTTATTCTCAATCTATTTTACATGGGTGCTATCAGCTTTTAGTGAATGTTGCTGTTAGCGAATTGCCGCATAAGTACAGCAATTATAGTATGTACACAAACCTAAATATATAATTTAATCTGGCGTCTACAGGAGACATAAAATCAATGTTAAACACGAAAAATATGCTGTCCAGAAGTTTAATAAGAGGTGAGAAGTGAAGGGTAATTTTTTTAGTATAAAATGGTTGTGGGCGTTAAAGGATAACAAAATCTGCCTACGAAATGTTTCCACACGATAGGGTTGCCAGAAGCCAAATTCTTTATAAAACGGGGAAGCTTAAAATAAAATTTGGGTAAAAAATTCCGAAGTACTTAGGAATTTCAAAATAATTTTTACATACTATCAAATTAATTCGCAATGATTAAATGCAGTGATAAAAAAAACGAATTATGAAATAATTGATTTAAAAATAAATCGAAAAAGACCAAAATAATTCATTCAATTAGTAAAATTTTACTTTGAATAAATTCTCAAACAACAATTTTTCATTCAACAGTCAATCAAAAGTGAAAATCAAATTAAGTATCGAATTCTTTAGAAGCTCTGTTAAGGTCCTGTCTTCCTCACTAAAATAAAATAGACATTTTTTTATATTACAAGATTCACTTTATTTTGTAATTTCACTTTTTTTTTCTTGTATAATAATATAATTTTACTTTTTTTTTCATGGAGTTAGCAATAAGATGCCATATTTTTGTTTAGTTTTTGGAGATTTCAAAAATGTCATATTTTATTATTTTTTTTTTTGGAATTTTCGCATGTATTTTTTTATTAATATACCACGTTACAATATTTTTTTGGGTGTGATTTTGTATTTTTTTTTTTTTAATTTTTAATATTAATATCAATAATTATTACAAAAAAAGATAAAAATTTTTACGACATTAAACTAGATGCATATGATTTTGTTTTTGTTTTTGTTTTAAATATTAATATTATAATAAGTGTTTAATTTTCTTGTGGTTATTATAAAATTTCGGTATCTGAAATTTGGACAAAATATTTTTTTTTTTTTGTTAATTTTTGTTTTGTTTAACAAAATGATGCTTAAAATCTAAACCAATGAAAAATGTATTACAGTTTTATGTGTAAAAAGTTTTTTCCATAATTTTTGTATGTTTTTTTTTTTTTTTGTAAAGAAAGTAAAACAGAATTTTAAATTATGGAAGTTTTTTTTTTGGAGTGGAATTTTGAATTTCCTTGTTAATGTGTTTTTATTACAACAAATATTAATTTTGAATTTTAGTTATATATTTTTTATGTAATTGTAAAGTTTTTTATTTTTTTAGATTTTAAGACCTAAATTAAATATTTTTTTTTGTATTTTTAAATATTTTTTGTATATAAAATGATGCTTATGTTTATGGTTATTTCTAAATATTTTGATATAATAAAATTAATTTTGTTTATATATTTTAGCTCCAAAAATGTATAATTATTACGAATTTTGAATATCCAGGTGTGATTTAAAATTTCATGTTATTTTTTAATTTGACTAAGCCGAGACATGGAATTTTGAGTTGACACAATTTTGTTCAACCTTTTACCACTGTGTACATTGCACTTCAGATTCTAAGAAAAAATCTCAAAATGTGAGGATATATTTAGAAAATTTCCTGCAAGTGTGGTCTCGCGACTTGGACCGCCAAAATTTAATCAACTTTGGATATGTTGTACAGAAGCAAATTTTAGGGCAATATTTTTTTAGCTTTCTATTTACATTAATTGGTTATAAAATGGGGTTAAAATGCATCAAATGTTCGTTTTTTTAGGTTTCTTTCGTTGTATTTTAAAGAAACTATGGACAAATTGGGTCTTCAGTAAAAGGTGTTTCGAATAAACATTCATTGGTAAATAAAACATGTTCGAGAACCTCAAAGTGAATAATAATAAATTTGGCATTTTGTTAAGGAATATTTTGTGGATTGAGTTAAAGTCATCCAAAGATTTTGATTTTTAGTAAAAATATTTCTTAGAAACTGTGTTTATTTTAATAGGAAAAAATATTTTCAAATCCTTTGATTTTCTGTAAAGAAAATACGAGAATTTAAAAGTCTTTTCTATGGAAAACAAATTGCAGTGTCTTACTCAGAAATCCAAGTTTTTCTTAGGGAAAAATATATATAATTATCAATTGCAATTACTCAATGTCCAGTTAAAATTTAACAAACAGTTAAATTTAAATTAAATTAAAAGAAACAACTGAAGTCTAAGATAGCAGCTAATGGGACATTTTGAAATTTAGGCTAAGAATCAATGTATTTTTTCATACCAAGAGATTTTATGAAATTTTACAAATCATGAATATGAAAAAAATTTTAGATATTCAAGTCCACTTGAGCCCAAACACCGAAATTTCGATTGATTTTAAATATGTGTAAAAGGAAGCAAAACTATTAAACATATGCATCTTTTTAGTGACCCTATCTCATTTCCAAGCGTTAAAAAGTGGGATTAAAAATAAACTATATTTCGCTTTTTTTAATATTTGTTCTCTAATTAAAAAATGCGTATCGAATAAAAAGTTTTTTGAAAAACTATTCATTGTCCACTGGTTAAAAAATAAATCAGAAAAAATAGCAAAAAAAATAACTACTAAAAATTAGCACACAAAATTGCTGAAATCAGCAGAATCTGTTTGCTATATATTAGTAATTTAAAAACAGCAAAAATACAGCTGTTAAATTTACAACTTTTTAGTTACATTAGAAGACTTAAAATTTAAGTTAATTGCAAATTATAATTTACCCTGCTGAAATTAGTAAAAATGTTTGCTGAATATTAATTAAAAAAAATAAATAACAAAAAATTGTTATACCAACAAAATGTTAGTTATATTTAAGATAAATTTAGTGGAATGCAAATAACAATCTATTCTGATAAAATCATCATAGATATTTTTAAAAAAAAAATTGTAAACTGAATTCAGAAGAGTAGATTTTTGTTTACAAGAACCAAAAAAAAAAAAAAAAAACTTTAACAATTTTATATTTTTTAGTAATAATTTTAGTTTACTTATATTCAACAATTTTTTTGCCAATTTTAGCAACGCAAATTGTCATTGGCTAAAATATAATTAAAATTTTACACATTTTTTCATGCTGTTTTTATCTTACTAATATTAAGCAGATTCTGCTGATTTCAGAAGTTTTTCCGCAGGACCACTTTGAAATAATTTTTAGCAAATTTTTTCAGATTTTTTTTAGTGCTGGTGAATTTGATTACTTTTCAATATTTAATACTCCTCGATTTTTTTATTTTGGATACTTAGGGTGGGTACGAACTGGCTAAATAAAATCGAATTAAATTTGAAATTTAAAAATATTTTCAAACATCAAATATTTTCAATTATTTTTAAAAAGAATTTTACACTCTTTTGTCAATTTGTATTTAGTTTAGAATTTATTTCGCCACCTCGCACAGGGCCTTAATACACAGAGCTTCAAAGATTAAATTTTTGAATTCAAAATTGAAATTGAATGAATTTGGCTCCGTTCAATTTCGTTTTAAAGAATTTATACAATTGTAACAGTTTGCTAAGCCGTTCAGTGATTTTAAAATAACAAATTTTTGATTTAAAAAAATGTTCAGTTAATAAAAAAACAAAACAATTTTCCCGTTCAGCGGTTTGAAGTCTAGATTAGTCGGACCAAATTGTAGCACTGTATTACAAATACAATGTGCTAAAAAAAATGTGGTTTATTTTGTGATTATCTGTCGTCTGTCTAATCTAGACTAAAATCTGCTGAATCGAGACTTTTTTTTATTAAAAAAATGAAAATTTGATCACTGAACGTAAGTTTTCAATCGCGCAGTACGGTTGACAAATTAAAGGAATTCTTGTTTCTTCGATTCATTTAACGCGTTCGTCAATGATGATTCATTCATTTGAACTGTTACAACTGAATTATTTCTTAACCCTTTGACTGTCCCCAAACAAAAAAAAAACTTTTATACCGTACTCGCAAGCGTATCAATCATGACGCCTGTGCATCATATGTGATACATTGGACAGTCAAAGGGTTAAATAATGGCAGTTGAAAGCGTTCAATTGAAGGAATTCCCCTGATTTGGTTTAAAAAAAATAATTTGTTTACTTTACATAATTTGTTTTATAGCGAATTAATTTTAAAAAAATCTAAGTTTTTTCAATACTCAATATTTGAATGAATTTTTAAAATTTTAAAGCCGTGAAATTTTAAAAAAAATTTTTAATTTTTAATAATATATTTTTTTAGTTTTTGATGTTTATTGAATATTCAAAATTTTAAATATTTTTAGAACAAGTTTTCAAACATTTTCGTAAATGCATCATGATTGACTATTAATTTATTAGTATGTTTAAAATTTTTTTTGAAAATTTGTTAAACACTCATAAATGGCTTGGAAAATTCTGAAATTTCTAGTTGAGCTCCTATTAAGGAGTGTCTTGTGAGTAATAGAAGGAAGAACGTGCAGAAAGAGAATTTTTTTGGCAAATAAAACGCTATATTATTTATTTATTTTATTAAACATACAATTACAAACTATATGTTAATACCCTAACCGAGCACTAGCAACAAAGGCTATCGGCTCGTTGTAGCGAAAACAGACCAGAGCCTCTGTTGGGAATCGAACCCACGATCCCCGCACTGATAAGCTAGCACGCTACCAACTAGCCTAACGGGGACGCTTAGAAAAAGCTATAATTTCAGAAGTTTTAAGGAATCTTTTATACACTTGGTAATTAATGTAATAATGAAAAATTTCTTAGTTTTGTTATCTTCATGTAATTTTTGTAATTTCCAAAGAAATTTTAAGCCTTTCAACTCAATTTTTTTCCAATTCACAGTGGTAAAAGGCATATAAAGACGATCTTGAGCGATTTAATATTTTCTTTCAAAGTTTTTTAGTTTTTTTTTTTATAGACATAAGTCATCATTTTGTTTATGATTTTGGTAACCTAAATGTTATAAATATTTTCATGACATTTTTTAATACCAAAAGTTTTGAAATTGAATATGCTTAAATTTTAATTTTTGTTTTTTTTTCATTATTTTTTTGGATTTTAATTTCTAATAAGTATAAATCTTAAATATTTAAATAAGAATTATAATTTTTAATTTGGTTTAAGGGTGGTTAAATTTTTTTTTTATATTTTGTTAATATAATTTTTGAAAATTATTTGTTGTATGCCTTAAATATGTATTTTTTGTTTTGTTTTTGAATATTTATGCCAGTGTTGTATTTTTTGTATGAAATTTTGTTTGGGGTTGTTTTTTTTTCATATGCCTTGAATTTGTTAAATTTTTGCTTGGTTTTTGTTAATGATTTTTGAAATTGTTGTTGTAATATTTGAAAAGAGAAAAATGATACATTTCAAAGTTTATTTCAAAAAACTGAAAATTGGTTTAGATTTGTCGAACTTAAAAAATTGTTAAAAACTAAAATAAAATTAATATTCAAAAAAATTTTCAGCCTGAACTATTGTGGTTTTTGATTTTAGACCAGAAAGCATTAAATGATTTTTATGGTTATTTCCAAAGAAAAAAATTGTTTACCAGTAAAGTGAGATTTTGGTTTGTATTTGTTTAATTTTCAATATAGTTTTATTTCAGTTTTTCTATAGAGTTGTTATACTGTAATTCTTGTAATATAAAATTTTATTGTTTTTTTTTTTTTAAATTGTTTTATTTTTATTGTTGTATATTTTCAATAGAAAATAAAAAAATTGCAGAGGCAGTTGTATGATAATTTATTTTATATTCAAAAATGTATTGGATTAAACTCAAATATAACATATATGCTTTAAATTTGTATTTTTATTTAATAAAACTATTTAATATTTTAACAATTTGATTTGTAACCCAATACATATTTGACTGTTTTATGGTCTATTTATTTTTTGTTTTATCTGTAAAAAATCTATTGTTTGTAATTTTTGCATTTCTGTAAAAAAAATATATTGTAAAAAATTCCTTGCAATATTTTATTAATTTTTAGTAGCTTGGCTATTGTTTGTTGTTGTATGTAGTATAAAATAATTTATATTTTAAATAAAAATCAGTTGTTTTTTGTATTTTCAATTATTGTACTATAATTTGCGGTTGTTTTTTTATTATTATGCTATTGTAAAATTAAGAAACAAATTAAAATGAAATAAGTTTAGACAAATTATATGCAAATATTTTTTTTTTCAGTGTAGCAGGGCCTAGTAGATTAAAAGCGGTAAAATGTAGATTTTGAGAAAAAAAAAACTCAACTGACAAGAAAGGTCTGCTGGCTATGTGGCTAACATAAACATTACACTAAAAATTTAATCAATTTTAAACATTTTCAAAGAATTAAACAAATTCTATTGGAAAAGAATCTTCATAAAACTTTTTTTCTGGAAATGATGTTGATTTAAACTCATTCCAAATTTTGTTTTTAAAAGGAATCCGTTAAAATGTAGGAAAAATAATATATAGAGTATTTTTTAACTTCTAACCAAAATTTCTCAGTGTGCCTTAACTTAAATAACCAGTGTTGCCAGATAAAGGGATTTGGCTGCAAATTAAGAATTTTAACTTCGGTTTGAGGATTGAAGAGGAAGAGGGATTTTAGGACTTTGGGATTTCAACCCTATTTTTAATTTTTTAAGTATTTCTCTATTGCCTATACATTGTACCCAAAATTTAGTTTTGACTAGATTTCGAAATCTAATTCATGCTTATTATACACACTCATAATATTCCATGCATAAAAATATGAAATTATTGTCACAACTACGAAAACTTTAGTAAAATAAACAACTTATCGTATTAGTTTTCTTTGATCTTCTTGATTTATATTTTTGTTTATCCAAAATTTACAAAAAAAAAAAAAATTTCCTGTAGAAGTCACCAATGTGGTGATGAAATATGGGATAATAAATAATTATATTACATTTTTATAAAAAACTATTTGAAGTTCATTTTAAACAAAGGTCTCTAGCTAAAAGCTAAAATAAAAAATATTCAATATATTTGTAAGAGGAAGTCTGGTTATTATTTTAATCAGCTGTTGCATAGAGTTGCCACTTTTTATGCAAATAGTCTTTAATATAAGCGAAACGCAGTATTGTATTCTGCAAAAGTATTTACATTTACGAGGGTAATTTTGGGATTTCCATTCACTGAAATCTCGAATTTATTTGAAAGCTGATGTAATGAGACATTAACCCGAAAATCAGCAGAAATTTCGAACAAATTGCAAGCACATCATTTTAAGTCTGTTAAATGGTTATTAAAATTTCATTCAAAATACATGAGTTATTATTAACGTGACCAACTGTTTTTGATTAAAAAAAGTGGGTTTTGGTATATAAAAAAAACGGGATTTTAATGCAAAAAGTGGTATATTTAAATTTTGTTCAACAATAATTTCACATTTCACGCTTAAGGCTGAAACATAATTGGCTTAAGTACCTTAAGCTTTGTTTTTGTATGAAACAAAATATTAGATACATAAATTTTGAATTTTCATTTTATACCAAAAGCTAGATAAAGTCAATTGCGCTAATTCTGTTTCTGCCTTAAGATTTTTTTTTTTTAAATTCCATTAAAAATATTGATTTTCATCAAAAGAGCGCTTTTTTAATTATACTGAAGACCTAGAAATTGAAATAGCAAGATATTTGTTAAAAAAGCGGGAAAAGAGGGATGGTAGATCTTAATCAACAGTGTTAAAGAAAAAAGTTAAAAATTACTAAGAAGTTGATCCATCCAAAAGACTCAGAATACTGTCCATTTAAATTTATTTATTTTTCTGATTTACTTCTGAATTTTTTTATTAAATTTTAATAATTTCCCTCAAACCCTTCCTTTGTATTTTGATCCGCAAATTAAAGTGATTTGTTTTAATTTGCAAAGTATTGTAATTTTTTTTTTATTCATTGAAAGGTCTCGATTTTAATTCAAAATATTGGTTTATAATTTAATCGTGTACTTAAAATTTTTATTAAATCAATTCTTTCCATGAACGTTTATTAAAGACAAAAATTAATAAGCAAATGATAAACAAACAACTTTAATTCGCGAATCAAAAAATAAAAATATAATTCCAGCGAATCAAAAAATCAATAGATAATTTGCAAATCAAAAAGAATTATTATTGATGCCTTTTTAAAAATTGATGATTGAATTATTTATTTAAAAATCTAATAATTTTACAGCGCTGCAAAAAAGAATCTATTTTTTCTTTAAATATGAATTTTTGTTTGAATTAGATTAAAAAAATCGAATAAAGAATTTAAATAATTTTAGTGCAAAATAGCGATATAATCTAAACCCTTTCTGGCAACACTGGGCATTACTATTGTGATTGGTTGTTTGTTAACTTTGCAAAAAAATAAATCTAAACTTTTCTTTTGAAACAAAATTATAATTTTAAATTTTTTTGATACAGAAATAAAAAATTGTTATATCTTCAATTATTCTCACTTTCTGATAACAAATTAAAAAACTTTACATTTTAAAAACAAATTTAACAAAATATTTTAAATATATTGATATTGTGGTATACTTGAGGGATATGTAAGAAATATAAATTTTATTTATATGTATTTTAATAATGTTAAATTAAATAATAAAAAAAATATATATATATAAATATTAAAAGTTATTCCCTTTTAAGGCTGAATTCATAAAAATAAAACAATTAAAACAATTATTTTATATATGTAATCATGGTACTATTTGCTTGTGGTTGCTTTGCGTTTTTATATCTCATTTCTTGCATATTATTTTTTTTACAATTAATAAATTACTTTGATTTTCTGGTTTGTTGGTTTGTGAGGGAAGGTTGAGGAGGTTGTTTAAATTAATTATAAATATATGATTTTTACTATTAAAAAAAAAATTATATATATACACTAAATAAAATATGATTAAATAAACCCGAATTAGCAAAAAGATTTAAGTTTGTAAAAGTCAAACTTTAAAAAAAAAAAAGATTTGAATTTTTAAAATTATGTTGGGTTTAATTAATCATTTCTTATTAGTAACATTTTCGCATAATTTAATTGTTAATAATTTTTAAAATAGTCTTCAATTGCTTTTAATACAAAATATGTAGAAAATGTTGCTTAAAAATTAAGTTATTAAATTAAAAAAGATTTTAAAATTAAAACTGATTAAATATAATGATATCTTTTGCTATTTTTTATATTTATTTTTATATTTTTTGTTTTACAAATAAATTAAAAACAAACAAAAAATCATAATTTTATAATTTGTAACTATTGTTTATTTTTACTGTTTTTATATTTTCATATAATCCCTGTCAATTGATATTGTTTTTAAAAAACAAAAATATAACAAATTCACTGTTTTATTTTTTCTTTTATTCTATGGTTTCTTTTTCATCTCTGTATTGCATTCTGTAAAAGTTTTAATTCCAGTTAAAACTTTTTGTTTATTATTTTAAATTATATTTATAATTTAATATTAAGTGAGTTTTATCCCGATTATTTATATTTTTTAATAAATTAAATTCCATTTATATAAAATCTTAAATTTAAATAAAATTTAAATTATTTATATTTTAGTTATTTTGCATTAGAACTTAAAAAAATCATTACTATTTCAGTATTAAGATTCTATTTTTGTTGTGGAAAATTTTCTGTAAATGTTTGGGTGAGTTTTTGTTAATTTTTCATAAATTTTACTATTTTTTTTTGCTTGCTTTTGTATTAGTTTTTCTTTTTTAATTATTTTCTTATTATTATTTAACTATGATTTATTTTCATTTCATATTATTTTATTATTAATTTTTATATTTTGATTGTAAAACATTTTTTTTTGTCTGTTTGCTTTCATTTTCATGTATATTGTAAATATTTTTATGATAATAAAAAAATCTGTAAAAAAAAATTGGTATTTTAACAGAAAATTTGTTTTGATTTCTATTTTTTTGTTGTTGTTTGTTTATGGTTCTATGGGCACATTGTTTATTTGAAAATTCATCAATATTTGAAACAAAAAAAAAACATTTATTTCTTAAGAAGTTTTCTTTAAATTAATAAATAATTTAGGAACAACCAATTTGAAAGTATTACTTTAAAGGGATAACATAGAATAAAATGAGAGGAAAACATAATTTTTACTAATTTTTGTAAAGAATACTCCACTGTATTATTCAGTGCTGCCAAATTTTACACAGACAAACGCTAGATCGCTAGATCGCAATAGGATCAAAAAGAATTATTATTGATGCCTTTTTAAAAAATGATGATTGAATTATTTATTTAAAAATCTAATAATTTTACAGCGCTGCAAATATATATGACTTATGGGGACTAATATATGGACATGTTACTAACGGAATGGAAAAGTTATATCTAACCTCATCAAAAAAAAACTATTTTAAAAACACAAACTCTAAAAATCAATAAAATAAACAGTTAAAATGGAAAAATAAGCTACATTCCTTGGAACTTTGGTTGGGACATATTGCAATTTAGGGTGGAAGAAGTTTACTTTAACAAGTTATATTTTAAATTAAAAAAAAAAAAATAAATTTATTTGGTCGACTTGAAAAAAATTTAAAAATACCATTTTTATGTGAAAAATACGCTATATTTTAGAAGAAAAAAAGCTAAAATAAACTTAATTTTAAAAGAAAATAGCAAACAAGCCAATATTAGCTAAAATTAGCAAAATTAAACAAAATAAGCAAAAATAAGCTCTATCAAGTACAGCTTAAATGTCTTAAATTCAATCTAAGTTGTACTATATTTTCAGTTAAAAAGAAGGTCTTGCTCTCATCACATTTTTTACATAATATTATCTTGTCTATTTCTAGCAGTTTTTTTCTACCGCCTGGAAGTGCGTCGAAAACGTGAAAATTTTGAAAGCATCCGATGATAAAACTTAATTAAAAAATTACAGAAGCATCGCGTAATTAAAAATATATTTAAAATAAACTAAAACTGTACTAAAATTCATAACTAGTTTTTTGCACAGGGAAAGGTTTTTCATAAAATTTGAAAGTTCTATCTACTCAAAATCGCCGTTGATATTAATAAATTAAGAGTCTAATAATAGGCAGTCAGCCGAATATTAAAAGGTACCGAGCACCAACTGGAAAAATTTTTCATGTTTGTCAATGGCCTAAGACCGCATAATAATATATAGAACCCCACGGCAAACGATATTTAAGAGAAACTAAAGACAATTTCTGTTGGAAACTGACAAAATTTTAAGGGATTTCAATTTTAAGTTAGGAATAGAAATTTTAGTCAACGGATTTGAGAATTTTTTAAAATACTGGGGATTTAATCATATTTTAAGGTATTTTTAGGAATCTCTGATTTTTTTTAATATTTTAAAGACAAAAATTCAGTTAGAGGGCTTAGGTAAAAAAAAAAAAAATAAAAATATGAGCCAAATTTGGAATAGAAAAAGAAAACATGAAATTACACATTAGGCCCCTGCACAGAGAAAAGAATATTTTAAAATCAAGCAGATACAATATTAAAAACAGCATTGAAATCGAACTAAGTTTGTTGTATTTTTAATTTAAATATATCTTTACATATTTTAAAAATGCGAAAACAAAACCCAAAATGTTGAAATATTAATTTAAATATGAAAAGAATTATTTTTACCAGAATCATATTTGTCTTAAAAATCATATTTAATTTAAAATTGTTTGTAAAGCCATACGATGTTAATTCAAATATGATATTCAAATATAAATTTTTCATTATAAAAATATATTAAAATGGCTCTAGTCCAGACCACAGATCTAAAAAAATACTTAATTTTTGAAAACGTGAGCAAATTTCGTTTGATGTTAAGATACAAACTTGAATTTGTAAAAATCAGTGCCGTTCGGCATCACTATTAAAAACTCACCATATAATTATTTCAATTACACCACCACTGCTTGCCTACTAATTAAATTTGGTTTACACGCCACTGTCTATAAAAATAGTAAACAGTTAACTAATAACAACAACATCACTATTACATTGAGTATTTCACCAATTTTACTTACACATTGCCACAACTAATAACAAGAGAAGACAAATTTGCTTTATTTGTTTTATTTAAATTATTTGCTTTTTTGAACTTTCTGAATTTTCAACATTCTTAAAATTTGTGAGCTTATGTGCTATTTTTTTAATAAAAATTGTTTCTTCTAAAACTTTGTTCTTTTTTTACACAAAAAAATTATTTTTTCAACTTTTTTAAATCTGCTTTTTTTTGGTGCTTCTTTTCTAATATTATTTTGTCTTCTCTGCTTATAAAAGAAACTGCAAATATATTTTCACATTTTTAATTCCCAAACAATTAAAATATTTAGTTAATTTTTGTAATAAAAACTTTCAATTGCCTATTTTTATTATTATACATTAACTAATAATGTAAATTTAAAAACAAAATATTTGCTTCTCTGATACAATAAAACACAACCAGATTCAAGAAAATTAACGGAGAAACTAAAGAAACAAAAAAAGGAGATCGATCAAATTCAAACATGCAACAATAGGTATTTACTTTTTTGGGAGATGACATATAAATATGTAAACAAAAGAAGTGATGATAGACAGTGTTGCCAGATAAGGGAATTTGGCCCCAAATTGAAGATTTGAACTTTGGTTTGGGAAACATAATTTTCAGGTGAGGAATTTGAGGATTTCTTAATATGTTAGAATTTTACATATTTTTTTGGTATTTTTGGGAATTCCAAATATCTTTGTTGTATTTTTAATTAAACTCTACAGTTTTGTGATATCAAAATTTCGAATATATTTATTGAAATTCTGTTAAAATTTTGTAGATTTAATAAATTTTAACTAAAATATAGTAAAACAAGAATAATTTTAAATTGAAAAATTGATCTCAAATATTTTAATTATGTAAGAATAAGGGAATGTTTGGCAAGGGGAGCCATCCAGTAATGTGAACTATTTGTTTTTGCTGTCTTGTTTAATGAAAAAAATCTTCACGCTTTTTCGTAGTGTAATTATTGTACTTTTTTGCAAAAACGAAATTTTCGTTAACTTAAAAATTAGAGGAACTAATCGCATTTTCGAATAAAGAAAGTATTTTGTTCACGATTTTATTAAAAATAATATATTCCAATAAAAAAAAATAAGAGAAAACACAACCGAACACAAAAAAGTAGTGTAATTTGAAATCTCATTTAAAAATAGTGATAGAATCAAATTTGGAAATATGAAATTAAGTCAAATTATGCAAATTGTTATGCTCCATATTTGGGATCGGTTTTTTTTTTTCAAATATCTATCGACAAAAATTGTAAACTTGAAAAAATTTCTGTTAACTATTTTTTTAACTACAAGTATAGGTGGAAAAAAAAGTTTGAGACCTTTTAAGAAATTTTGTTAATTATCGAATTTTGATAATGTAAATACCGAATTTTGTTGTTAAAAAGTTACGGAATCCCACTGCAGATTAAAAAATTTAATCAAGGTATTATATTTTTAAAAGTCTGATACTACTAATACATATTTTTTTTAATTCTGCTGATTTCAGCAGTTTTTACCGCAGGGTCAAGGGATCTTAAGTTGTAAAAATAAGTGCCATTTGGCATCTCTATTACTAACTCACCTTACATATAATTTTTTCAAATACTCCACCACTGCTTGCCTACTTATTGAATTTGGTTAATACGCCACTGTCTTTAAAATAGTAAACAGTTAACTAAGAACAACAACAATACTATTTGTATTTCAGCTCATCACAATCACACTACCAACAAGAGAAGACAGTTTTTTTTTATTTTTCAAATTTTTCGCTTTAAGTGCTTTAAGAAAACATATTTTTTTCCTAGCATAATTTTTTCTATATTTTTTTTTACTTTTGCTTTTTTTGTAGCTCCTTTTTTATATATTTTTTTTTAATACATAGAATTTTGCTTTTTTGTCTCCTCTGCTAATAACACAAAAAGAAAAAATATGCAAATATATTTTCACTTTTTTAATCCACAAACAATAAAAAAAATTATTTTTTGTAATAAAAATATGCAATTGTCTTTTTACCTAAACATTAAATAATAATTTAAGAACAATTAAAAAAACTTTTTCCATTAAAACAATAAAGCACAACCAACCACGATGCAATTTACGGAGAAACTAAACAAACATAAAAGGAGATCAATCAAATGGAGCAATTAATAACAAGATTGCCATTTTAGCTATTTTCCGGCTCTATGTAGCGATTTTTTTTTTCATCTAAATTTAAAAGTTGTGATTAAGTTCAATTAAGGAAAAAATCTAGAGGCTTTTTTCATCAAGCCATAAAAATATTTAACTGCATCTAGCGGGAAGAATTTGCGATGTTTTCTTTCCTAACCATATTTAATAAGGGGTTTTTTAAATTTTTTGAAAGCTTTTTATAACTTATAATTTTAAGTTCAATTCAAACTTTGCCAAATTATTTTATTAAAAGGAAAGAAATTTATCGAATTTTTTTATTAGAAATTAAAATAAAATAGACAGAACACGTAGAAAGCAGATTCGTTGTGACAACCGAATTTTTTGCTAAGTGAATGGTTTGATTCAGGAAATTAACACCCATTGTTTGAGTGCTATTACATTAATTTTTTTATCTGTATGAAATTATTATATAGAAATAGAATAGATTAGTAAACATTAAACCAATAACAACAATAACGAGAGAAGACAAATTGAACTTTTTTTTTTTGCTTTTTTACATTTCTTCCTTTTGTGTTTTTACTAGAAACACATATTATTACTGCTTGCTTTGAATTTTTTATTAAAAAATGTGTTTTCAACTTCTTTAACTCTTGACATTTTTCGATTTTTTTTTTTTGCTTTCAATAAAATAAATTTTACTTTTTACTTTGCAAATATATTTCTACATTTTTGACTCACAATCAAAATAAATTATAATAAAAACTTGCAATTGCATTTTTTTTTCAATAAACTAACTAATAATTTAAATTTAAGAACAATTAAAAAAAGCTTCTTCACTGAAACAATAAAAAACAACCGGCTTCGAGAAAAATAATGGAGAAACTAAACTAACAAAAAAGGAGATCAATCAAAATCTAACATGCAAAAATTAATAGGTATTCACGTTTGTAAGAGATGACATAAAAATATGTAAAGAAAATAAGTGATAATAAACAGATAAGGGAATTTGAGGATTTCAACATTCGTTTGTGAACAGAGGAATCCTCACAATGTTAAGAATTTTTTTTGGGAATACCAAATTTCTTTGTTGTATTTTTAATTAAACTCTACAGTTTTGTGATATCAAAATTTCGAATTTATTTATTGAAATTTTGGTAGAATTTTGCAGATTTAATATTTTTAGGAAAATTACGAAATCTCACTACATATTTAAAAATTTAATCAAGAAATTATATTTTTAAAGGCCTGATACTAGTAATACATATTTTTTCAATTCTGGTGATTTCAGCAGTTTTTACCGCAGGATCCTTTTTAACTAAATACAAATATAATGAAAAAATAACGAAATCCCGATATCTTAATTTTTAAAATCCCGTATACCTGGATTTGTAAAAAAAAATGCCGTTCGGCATCTCTATTACAAACTCACCTTACTCTTCAAATACTCCACCACTGCTTGCCTACTTATTAAATTTGATTAACACGCCACTGTCTTTAAAAATAGTAAACAGTTAACTAAGAACAACAATACTATTTCTTTAAGCATTTCACCAGCACATCACTATCACACTAACAACAAGAGAAGACAAATTTGATTTTCTTTTTATTAATTTTAGCATTTTTTATTTTTAAAATTTTTCCCCTTTAAGGGCTTTTTACTAAAGAAAACATATTTTGTCCCTAGCTTTATTTTTTCTATATCTTTACTTTTGCTTTTTTTATAGCTCCTTTTTAATATTTTTTTAATACATGGAATTTTGTTTTATTTTTGTCTTCTCTGCTAATAACACAAAAAGAAAAAAAAAATGCAAATATATTTTCACTTTTATAACTCACAACCAATAAAAAAATTATTTTTTGTAATAAAAAAATGCAATTGTCTTTTTACCTAAACATTAAATAATTTAAGAACAATTAAAAAAACTTTTTTCAACTAAGCAATAAAACACAACCGAACACTAGGAAATTTATGGAGAAACTAGACAAACTTAAAAGGAGATCAATCAAGACAAATCGAGCAATTAATAACAAGGTTGCCAATTTAGCTATTTTCCGGCTCTATCTAGCGATTTTTTCATCTAAATTTGGAAGTTTTGATTAAGGTCAATTAAGCCTATTTTTAGCTAAATCTAGCAGGTTTTTTTATCAAGCCATAAAAATATTTATATTGCATCTAAAATTTGCGGTATTTTATAGGGGGGTTTTAAAATTTTTTTAGCTTATAATATTAAGCTCAATGCTAACTTGCCCAAATTATTTTATTAAAAGGAAAAAAATAGGGAATTTTTTTTATTAAAAATTAAAATAAAATAGATAGAAAGCAGAGAAAACAGATTCGTTGTGACGACCGAATTTTTTGCTTAGTGAATGGTTTGATTCAGAAAATTAATATCCATTTTTTGAGTGCTATTACTTTAAATTTTTTTTTTTGAAAAACATTTTTTTTTTTGAAAATGTATATGGTTTGGAATAATTTTTGTTCGGTGTTACACAAAACACAGCTGTAGGTCAAAAATTATTCAAAACCATATGAAATTATACAAAAAAATTGTATCACATTCCGCTGATTCCAGCAGTTTTTACCGCAGTGTCCCATTTTAACTAACTAAAAATATGAGGGAAAAAAATCGAAATCAAGCTTCCCGTGATTTTAGTTTTTAAAATCCGTTTGGCATTCATATTAGAAACTCACCGTACTTATAATTTCTTTTTCTAAATTCTACGCCACTGCTTGTCTATTAATTCAAATTGGTTTGCACAACACTGTCTATAGAGATAGTAAACACTAAACTAATAACAACAATAACGAGAGAAGACAAATTGCTTTTTTTGCTTTTGTATTGACTTTTGCATTTTTTCGCATTTCTTCCCTTAGTATTTTTACTTAAAAAAAAACATATTTTTTTCTGCTAGCTTTTTCAACTTCTTTTACTTTTGATTTTTCCCCAATTTTTGTTTTTTCTTTTTTGTCTTCTCTGCCAACTATATATAAAAAAAATGCAAATATATTTTTACAGTTTTAACTCACAATCAAAATAATTTATAATAAAAACTTGCAGTTGCATTTTTTTTTTTCAATAAACTAACTAATAATTTAAATTTAAGAACAATTAAAAAAACTTCTTCATTAAAACAATATAAAAGACAACCGACCTCGACAAAATTTACGGAGAAACTAAACTTACAGAAAAGGAGATCAAGAACAATAAGCAAAAGGAGTGATAATGGTCAGCGTTGCCAGATAAGGGGATTTCGCACCAAATTGGAGCTTTTAACTTGGCTTTGGGGACAACTAGCAATGGGTTTAAGAGTTTAACAGAACAATTAGATTAATTTGGCAGCATTTCTTAAGCCAGGGTATATATTAGAGAAATTAAAGTGATTTTTAAATAAAATTTCTAAATAAAAGCGAATTTTAATAATATTTTAAATAACAATTAAATTAACATAAAAATTATATATTTAAAAAAATATCGAGGTAGAAGAGCGATATTCATTTTAACTTCAATACTTGTCATATTATATTGATTTGAGTTTTTTGTTTGTTTAAGGTAAATTGATTTTTTTTAAACTATTACAATATATAATAATATACAATTAAGTTTTACTGATTTAACATTTAAATTAAAAACTATTTTTTATGTGTATATATCAGATTTGTAGAATTCTTTATAAATAAAAACTAGTTTTATTTCTTTTATTTTAATTTCTTTCTCTTTTTCTCTCTTTCTTTCTGTATAATAGGCGCTTGTGTTTGGTTTTTGTTAAAGACTTATAATTACGATATTTTAAAAAATTAACTTTTTTTTTGTAAATATTAATGTATATTATTTAAATACAAGGAACCTTATTTTGATTAGTGACAAAATTAAAAAGAAATTTATATTAAAAAAAAAAATAATAAACTTCTTAAGTTTTTTTTTTTGTTTCAAATTGAAAAACTTTTAATTTAATTTTTGTTTATTACTATGGCTAATGAGGCTATTGTTGTTTTGGTTATTTAAAAAATAAATATTTTTTGTGATAATAAATAGAAACATTTCAATTTTCTGGTTTTCTTCTGTATTCAGTATTTTACATCGGTTTACAATCAGTTCTGTGTTTTTCGGCGTTTTTTTCAATCATTTTACTATTTCTTTTAATTTTTAATCCTGGTTATTTTTATTATTTTTTTTTTAATCATACAACATTTATATGGTATTTGTTTGTTTAATAATTATTAGTAGCTTTTTTATGTATGTTTTTTTTTGACTTTATAATACATTACAAAATATTAATATAGTAGAAAGTTTTTTTTTTAGAAAATATAAGAATTAAACTCATGTTATTTAAAAAATGCATTTCAACTAAATTTAATTGCTTTTAATATTTTATGTTTTTTTTTAAGTATGTAAATAAACATTTAATTATTTTGTTTTTAAATTATTTAAAATCTTAATACTGCATTTTTGTTTGTTCTACTGCTATTGGTTTTCTTTTTATAATTTATTTTAATTTAAATTTATTTAACTGAATTGGCTTTTTCATGTTGTTTAATTAAGTAGACTTAAAAACTATTATCACTATTGCAGAAAGCGGCTATTTTATGGGTTTTTTTCTTTCTTTTCTTTCGGTTGAGTTTTCTTTGATATTTTCTTTAATTTATTATATTCTTTTAGTTTTATTGTTGGTTTGTTTTTTTTTTGTAGGCAAATTGAATTTGAAATTTGTAGCCGGATGTGAGTTTTTTTTCGGAAATTATAGTTTTGAAAAAGTTAACAAAATTTAAATTTTGATTATTTAATGAGTTTCTAAACACTAAATACGTATACTTTTGTTTGTTAAAGTTATATATTTTTTTTGTTATATAAAAGAAGAAAGGATTTTTTATTATGAGAGTTTTTTTTATTATTAATATGAATAAGAAAGCTGGTTATAAAAATTTTGTTTTAAATGTAAACTCAGATGGTAAACACTCAAAAATGTTTAATTTGGGTTTCAAAATAGTACCACATAAGGTATTATAGTACCAATGTTATCCCTGCCTCTATAGTTTTATTATGAGTGAATGATTTCGAAATGTTTTATTTATCTTTCTGGCAGATTTGCTCTCTTGTAAAAAATGTGGCTTAATAACAGTGATGCCAAATTAGTGGTTTTTCACCTAGCATTTGAATTATTTTAGTCAAATTTTTAAAACTAAAATTTAGATGTTAAAAACAATTTTGCTTTTTAAAATATATTTTATTAATAAATTTTACATACAGGTTAAGGTTTGATAGAAATTTGAACTTTCTTTTTCGCTTGCTGGTAAAATTCATGTGACTTTAGTAGAAAAATAGAGAAGTTAAAAGCGTATAAAGTTTTTTTTAAGATGGTATAGAAGTGAAAGAAATTGTGATGGTATAGAAAAAGTGATGGTTTAGAAGTGAAACAAATTCAAAGTGCTTGTTGAAACAAATTCTAAGTGTGTTATTTTATAAACAATTATTTGGAGGAGTATATTTTGGTGGTAGAGAAAATATAGAGGGTTTTTAAATGATTTAGGGCGATTTGAAATCATTGTTTTATAAAAAAATAAATATTTTAATCTCTTTATTTATTAATTTCTGTTTAATAGGATTTCAATACACAAATAGAAAATTCTAAAAATTATTCCAATAAAGCCTTGCGGAAAAACTAAACATTATTTCACTTCATTTTATAAGTTTTTAGAACAAGACTAGTTAGATAAAAACACCAAGAAAGAATCTGTTAAATTTTAGCTAATAGCAAATGACAATTTAATTTTTTTAAAACAAAAGTTTTCGATTCATTTTAACTACAATTTTTGTTTTTGAAATTTATTTCACTTTATTGAGCTGTAAACTTCAAACACAGATATGAATTTTATTAAGAAAACAATTTTTCTATTGACTAAAAAAATTTATTATAAAAATTATCAGGCTTTTAGAAAAAATATTTTTAGGGCAATTCTTTTTCTTGGTAGAGTAAATAAAAGTGGTATTTTGAATAATTTAGGGGATTTTGTAAAGACTTGGCAACATTGTTTTGCAAGCTTTACAACACATGAATGCAAATTTTTAAAATTTTAATAAGTAACACAGCACAGCTTAAGATCCAAATGAAATAGTTACACTTTCCCAAGCCTGAATAATGGAATTACTATTGTGAATGATTGTAAATTACCAATTGCAGAGCTGTGTATTATTAGTATAACACAAACATAATTTTAAATAACATTTTTTATAACCAGCTAACTTATTTAATATAATATATTTATTTTTGTATGACCAGACATTATATTTATTTTTTTTTTAATAACTTTTGCTGTTTTCGAAAACTTTTTTTTAGTTTGCCTTGTTTTTTAATATATTATTATTATTTTTATTAGTTTTTCATTATATTTTAATTTATTATATTAATTAATATTATGGCTTTCAGACTGCAATTTTAAAATCTTGTTAAAAATTATTTGTACTTTTGGTTCAATAAATTGGGCTATTGTAGATTTGTTAGGTTTTATTTTTTTGTTGTTGTTGTTGTTTCAATATTGTTCATATTTAATATGCATTTGTTCTTGTTGTTGTTTATTTTTTTATAAAAGTATTTTACTTAAAAAAGTTTTGTTTTACTTATTTGGTCAATTATATGTTTTAATATTTCTTTTTTTTTTACAAAAATTTATATTTTAATTAAATTTATTTTGAAAAAAAAAATTTTAATAAATTATAAATTTTTGTGGTACTGTTAAATAATTTTCTTATTTCATTTTTGTAGAGTTTGGTGGTTTAAATAAAATTGTATTTGAAAATGAAAATGATGGCCAAAAGTTAGCAAAAATTTTGAATTTTGTTCAAAATTGCGGTCCGTAAATATAATTTTTGTTTTTTTTTTTATCAAATAGTTATTATAAAATGTTACTTGATTGCAAGATTTTGTTTTTAAATTTGTATATTATTCTGTTTTTAAGATTAAAAATATTTTAATTAAATATTTCTTGAGTAAACCCCGGTTGTTGCTGTTATATAACAGTTTTAGCCTGTTTTATATATTTAATGGGTAAAAGTTGTAGTCAGTGTAGTATTTTTTTCCAGTTATTTTGTATATAACTATTAAGAATTGTATGTTTATCCTCTATTTTGTCTCATTTCTAAATAGCATTGGTTATATAATTTTAATTTTTGGAGCCATTTTTTGGTTTTTATTAAAAAAAAAATGTATGATAATTTGTTTCAATATTTGTTTATATACACTAAACTAAAAAATTTTGAAAATTGAACTCAAACATAAATTTTAACAAAAACTGAACTAAAAAAGTTGTTATTTTTTTTAAAAATGGAGTAAAAAATTTTGATAATTTAGTTTAAAAATTTTGATATTTTAAAGTTGTGTATTAATTTTTTTTTTACAAAAATTTTGATTAATTTTTTTAAGGGCCTAAAATTTGTTTCTTTTTTTTTTTAAATAATGTTATAATTTACAAAAGTTTTATATACAGGTTTGTATTTTTTTTTAAGAGTATCACAGTGACATTCAGTCTAAATTTTTTTTATGCTTTTATTAGAATTATATATTGGCATGATTTTTGTGTTAATATAAAATATTATGATTTTTTTTCTTCAAACTAAACTAAAATTTTATTCTAATTTTAATAATTTTTAAAGCCAAAGTATGTTTATTTAAAATTTATTATTACGCCAAACGTATGATTTTTGTTTTAAGTTTTATTATTTTTTACTAAATAAATTTTGTTTAAAATGCCTAAAATTTTTATTTATAAAAATCATGCTGATTTTAATTGCTATAATTCTAACAAAAGCTTTTATATTTAATATGTATTTCAAATTATTATTATTATTTTTTTTTTAATATTTGTCCAAAAATCTTTGCCGAAACTTGAATTTTGTTTAATTATTTTTTTTTATATTAAGTTTATGATATGGGCCTAAATAATAATTTTGTAATAAAATTTTGTCTAATTAAAACAACAGTTTAAAAATACCAAACAAATAATTTTGATAATTATTATTTTTTTTCTTGCTTTTTTTAAATTACTTTTCCAACTATAAAACTTTTGTATTTACATTCTAATACATTAACTTTATTTAAATATTTAAAAAAAAATTCTTAAAATGGCTTAGAAAAGAACACAGGGTTGTAAAAATATGGAAGAAATTAGATTTTTACGATTTTCTATGAATTTTTGTTAATATGGTCGTTTGCCTAGAGGCATATTTTAAAATTCATGGGTTGTTTGTAGAAAAACTTATTTTTTCTTGAAATTTTAAAGAAAGTAAGTAATATTTAACTTCATTCTTAAATATTGTGCTAATAAAAAAGGTTTATATTTTAAAAGGAATCAATATTTAATTAAATTTCAATTTATTAGCTAATGTTGTTGGACATTTTTAAATATATTTTTTTTATGTATTTTTAACTATCCCATTTAAAATTAAATAATAATAAAAAAATCGCTTTTCTGCAATATTATTAAACATTCTGAAATTACTGTTTCTATAGGATTTTTATAGGTTCGTATTACAAAAGATTTGGATAAAAATAATAAAATTTAAATTAAAGAAGTAAAAACTTGAAAATTTGGTAGGTGTTAAAATTTGTTGGGAATATGTGAACACAGCTTTAGCGGATCTATAGTGAATTGTTTAAAAGCAGAGCTGTTAATTTTCATTTAATATGTAAAATATAAATTGATTTAATCTTTAGTATAAAAAAGGGGTGCCCAAAAGTTCCTTATGGAAGAGCAAACACCAATACATTTAAAGAATAACTAATTATTATGCAATATGTAAAAACCAATACATACAAAGAAAAGAAATTATTTCATATCATATGTTGAACAAAAACAAAATCTACTTTGATGATCGCTGTCGTCAATGTTTACCAGCAAAGCATACGAAAGTGTTGTTGCTTTCCACTTGCGTGCATACAGTGAAGACTATAAAAAAAACTAATAAGACAAAGTTGTTTGTGTATTTCGTATTGCTTTTGCTGAGTGCTTTATGTGTGTATTAAAACACACAGCCTATAGCTAAGTGCTTTTACAAAAACAAATGAGCACCAAGCGCATAGGGCTTGGGCACCCTTGGTATAAAGTATTAATTTTAAAAATCTATAGAGTTTTAATCTTATCAATTAATTCGATTCTTTTACAACTCTGGGTTCGAAAATTTCTTAAGCCATTTCTTAATTATTTATTTTTGCCAAAAGTTTTTTTTTTGCTTTGCCAAATGATTGTAACCAAAAAGTAAGATAATACCCCATTTTTCAGTAAAATAAATAAAAAAAAAGTACCAACTAAAAATGATTTATTCAACTAAAACAGAAATAAAACATCAAAGTAAAAATTTTTTAAATTGTTTTATTTTTTTTATAAATATTTTTAATTTTTGTGAAAGAACATAAAATAATTTAAATTATAAAACTTAATAGCTATAATTTATAAAAAAAAAATTGTTAAATTAAAACAATAAAATAATAGTTAAACAATATTAGGGAAACAAATTTCTTTAAACAATTTAACTTTCTTTTTTTTGTAAAAAAAAGAACTTTAACTTAAATTTAATGAAGCTATAAGCATAAAGAATTTTATATAAAAAAAATATTTTTAAAGATGTGGATTACTTGACAATTAAAATAATTGTTTAACTACACCATCTGTGTTAAATTTTTAGATTTTCTGTTTAACATCTTTAAAAAAATTTAAATTATATTTCTTTAAATAAAATGATTTATGTAAAAAACATGAATAAATGCCTGTTTATTCTACGTGTAAACATGATTTTTTTTATTGCAAAAAATCCACACTATGAGAAATTAGTTAAAAGATTTAATGACTTTATTTTAGTTTATATAGGAATACTTTTATTATTATTATTTTTTTTTTGTTATATGGCACTCTGGAGTCTAGGATGAGTTTTCAAAAAACAACAAAAAAAAAATTGTGTGGATTTTTAATAAGTAAAAAAAAAAAAATAATTAATTAAAAAAATATTGGGAAGACTTTTATTAATAAATATTTTTAATAATTTACAGGAAATTGAAGAAAAAAAATAATCACAATTGGTAAAAAAAAATTATAAAAAATACTAAAAATCATGAGGTGAAATAAATTAAATAAAATAAAAATTCCTTAGAAACTATAAAAAGGATTAGTAACAAAATATGTTTATAATTTGCCTTAACTAAATAACGAAAACATGTAATAAAAATGAAAAATTTGATTTTAAGAAACAAATTCTAAAAAATATATAGAAAATATAACTAAAGCTGCTCTTTAGAAGATAATGTATTCTTGCACATACGTTTTTATTTCACAGTGTACTTTTGTTGAAAGCATAGTAATTTGTTTTTGTCGTGAAAAAAAATTTTTACTCGAAATTTAAAGGCCTCAAATCTTAATTTAAATTGCCAAAGTGTATAATTATTTTAGACACAGTCACTAAGAATGTAATTGTTTTCATTAGAAAATTAATATAAAATAATATTAAATTCTACAAAATATGTAGACGAATAGGCTTTATTACAAAAAATTATACTAAGAACTTTACTCGATGAAGTTTGGAATATGAGCTTTTGAAATCAATTTAAAGATTTTAAACGATTAAAGATTTTAAACGAAAAAGAAAGTTAGAAAAATTGTTTTATTAAAATTTTGTTTTTCCGGAAGACTTAAGAATATAGTTTTTTTCAAAATTACCGGAAATAGCTTTTTTTTCATGAATAAAACAATGTTATCCACCACTTGGCGCTAAAGCCAAAATTCGATTATAGCACTAGCGCTGAAGCAACAAAAAATTTGATAAAAATGTCTCAATCCCAACTCTGCTTAACTAGCATGCTATTGTGAATTGTTAATTGCAGGGTTGTGCATAAAAATTATTCATTAGTGCGAATTTGATATTAAGAATTTTAGTTAGAAGAGTTGTTTAAAGCTATCTCAACTTTCAATAAAGTTATATATTAGCACAAGTTCAAAGAAACGGTGTCAAATCTAATACACTTTAAAAAATATTGTTTATATTTTGGGCAATGTAAAATTTGAACAGAGATTTAAAAAATTAATTAAAAACTAATTGTGATAAAGATGATTTCCTAATTCGTGAATAAAAAAAAACAGAAATAATTTTCTCGAATTGTTACTAAGCTTTTGAATATACCTATTGTGAATGATTTTAACTATTCAGAGGAGTTTTTTCCTACTACTCCGGCATTTTCGAGATTTTAATTAGCGCTTTTTCTGCAAACCGTTTATTTTTTAACAAATTTTGAAAGATTTTAAGATCATTTGTTGCAATTAGTTTTAGTGAGAGAGGAGGCAGTGAAGTTTTATGAATAAAAAACCTCCGATAATTTGCCCCGAAACTTTGTCATTGGTGACCATTTTTTTAAAAAACTTGAAATCAGTACAAAATTATTAATTTTGAGATAAATTCTAATTTTAGTAAATAGTTGTACTGTCGAGTTTAGTTTTAAAAATACGAAATTTTCTCAAATTCAAAATAAATTTTTTACCTACAAAATTAACTTCAGATTAGGGAAAATATATAGCAACAAGTTTTACAAAACTTTAGATTGTGTTAACTCTTTTTTTATTAAAAAAAAATGAAATTCATATTTTTTTTAATTCTGCTAATTTCAGCAGTTTTTACCATAGGGTCCTTTTTAACTAACTTCAAATATAATTTTTAAAATCCCGTTTACCTGGATTTGTAAAAATAAGTGCCATTTGGCATCTCTATTACAAACTCACCTTACTTATATTTTTTTTCAAATACTCCACCACTGCTTGCCTACTTATTAAATTTGGTTAACACGCCACTGTCTTTAAAAATAGTAAACAGTTAACCAAGAACAACAACAATACCATTTTTTCTATTTCAGCACATCACAATCACACTACCAACAAGAGAAGACAAATTTGATTTTTTTATGAATTATATTTATTTTTTTTATTTTTCATATTTTTTCCCTTCAAGGGTTTTTTACTAAAGAAAAACATATTTTTTTCCTAGTTTTATTATTTTTTTTGTAACTGTTTTCTTTTGCTTTTTTTTTGTCTTCTCTGCTAACATAAAAAAAAAATTCAAATATATTTTCACTTTTTTAACTCACAAACTAATTTATTTTTTGTAATAAAAAAATGCAATTGTCTTTTTTACCTAAACATTAAATAATAATTTAAGAACAATTAAAAAAAAAAACTTTTTCCACTTAAACAATAAAACACAACCAACCACGAGGAAATTTACAGAGAAACTGAACAAACATAAAAGGAGATCAATCAAGACAAATCGAGCAATTAATAACAAGGTTGCCATTTTAGCTTTTTTCCGGCTCTATGTAGCGATTTTTTCCATCTAAATTTAAAAGTTGTGATTAAGTTTAATTAAGCCATTTTCAGCTAAATCTAATTTAGTTTTAAAAACACGAAACTTTCTCAAATTCAAAATACATTTTTTACCTACAAAATTAACTTACAATTCAGAAAATAAAAAATACAAAAGATCCCCAGGAAATACGTCCAGTTAATATGGAAAAAATCGTACACAACAAATTGAGTAAATATGTACTTTGAAAATAAAAATTTATTAAATAAAACGCAATCAGGCTTCAGACACAATCATAGCTGTGAATCTCTTTTAAATTTAGTTGTAACGCAATGGAAAACAGAAGTAGAAAATAAAAACTGCATCGTGGTTGTTTTTTTTTTGAGCATAGAATAAAAATGGTTTAAAAGTTATTTAGAAAACAGGACTCAAAAAACAAAATGTGGAGAGAAAATATCATCAACTAAGAACAGTTATATTGGTGTTCCTCAAGGGGCAGTATTAGGAACATTACTGTTTCTAACATACATAAATGACCTGAAAAAAGTATTAAAAAAGTTAAGAAAAGTATGCATGTTTGCCGATGATGCACTTATATACATAAGCGGAAAAAACACGGAGGAGAGTATTTTGAATTGAAGGAAGTGGACAAGTATTTACATATGAATAGATTAAAGCTCAACATAAATAAAACTAAAGCGATGGTGATTAATGGAAGATTGAGGAAATAAAATTTTTAGGCGTTATTATAGATAAAAAAAAAAACAGAAGTTTGATTTAAATTTTAACTACATTTGTAAAGAGATAACTAAAAAAATTGCTTTCTTTCGAAGAATACGAAATACTATATTGATAGTAACATCTATAAAATTATTTAACACAATGGTTAAACCTCACTTTGAGTACTATTCTACACTGTTGTTTCTTGGGAGTCAACAAATGAAGGATAGACTTCAAAAACTTCAAAATAAGGGTACGAGATGTATTTTGCAATGTCATAGATTAACACATATAAGTGACATGTTACAAAGTTTGCAGTGGATCTCAGTAAATCAAAGACTGGTAATGAATGTGCTTATATTTATATTTAAGATAAAAAATGGAATGCTACCGAACTACATAAGAAAGCAGTTGACTTAAGTGGCAGATGTGCAACCATACAATCTGAGGAATCTTAATGATTTTAGGTTAAATTTTGGAAGAACTAATTCTTATCAAATTTTATTGTTTTATAAAGGACTTAAATTATATAATGAAATTCCATTGAATTTAAAAAATGAAAGTAATTTTTTCACATTTAAACGTAAAATTATAAGTTATGTAAAACAAATGTATTAATCTAAAAAATCCATGAATTTTTTATTTAATAGCATCATGCTAAATAAATAAATAATAATAAAATCTTTTAGATTGTGTTAACATTTTCCTTAAAAAAAAAATCAAATTCTAGGAACGTTTAAAATATAATATTCTGCCGATTCTAGATTTTTTTAAAAAAACACCGATTCTATAGGATGTTTTTTTGGAGAGAAAATTTAAGATTATAATAACTCCTTTCTATTAAAATATATTTCGATTTCAATGATTTTTATTTCTATGCAGAAAAACCATCTTATTTTAAATAAATTACTATAAAAATTTCCAAAATTCACAAAAAAATTTTTGTGAATTTTGGAAATTGAACATTTTTAGTGCATTAGTCTGAAGAAAGATTCTAAAACAACCTCAGATGATTTTGAAGTATTTTTCCTACATAAATATTTTGAAATTTTAAGAACATTTTTGAACTAAAAATTCTTTAGCTCTTGATTACTTTTTTCAACAGAAACTTCATGTAGAAAAATCATCTGTTTCAGTATGCTTTCAGTTCAAGAAAACTATTAGTTTCTGAAAACATGTTGCCAAAATTCATAAAAATTTAAGTGCTTTCTATAGAGTATAGTATCAAAAAAAAAAAAAAAAAATACGTTGATTTAGTATATTTTCGAAAAAATATTGTAGCTATAAATTTTAAATCCTTTCGTTGAAATTGTGCTATAGTTAAATTAACGCTTGTTCTTATTGAATTTCAAACTTAGGTACACTGTGAAATATTTTGTTATCATATTGTTTTAAACAAAGTCTTAAAGAAAATTATAAAGTAGTTTTTTTTTTTTTGAAAAATTTTGTTATTTTTTTTCTTTTAAGTTTACCAAGTTTAGAGTCCTTTTCTAAAAGACTAGTTGCTCTTTCTTATAAAAAAAAGAAAACACTTGCATTTGCTTAATATACGCAAGTGTTTCTCTAAATGTTTAAATTTAAATCTTATTATAAAAGTTTGCTTATTTTGTTGAGGATTGAAAATGAAATGGTAATTGTTATAACTGGTATACTTAATTGATTTTATTTTTGTGTGTGCTGTGTATTCTTCTCCTTAGCAAATGCTTAAAAAGGGCATTTTTCGAAAAAAAAGGTTGTTCAATTTTTATAGAGAAAAAAAAAAGTTATATAAATGTTTTAATATTTGAAAAAATCATTGTATACTTAAGTTTGTTGATATTATCATAGAGATCCAAATATTGAGTGTATATGTGGATGTATAGGTATGGCATGGGATAGTGTAGGAGGTGGTCCTGTAGGTGGTGGAGGAGGCGGTGGTGGTTGATTATGAGCATGTGTTGTATGGCCTTGATGATGATGAGAAGATGTGGCTGCTGCCGCAGCTGCTACGGCAGCAGCTGTGGGAGGCATTCCTCCCACTGGTGGTAATGTTATCGATAATGTTACAGTTTGTGGTGCCTGTGTTTGGGAATGAGCTGCTGCTGCGGCGGCGGCGGCCGCTGTTGTTGAATGCTGTGATGCCTGCTGTTGTTGATGATGTTGATGCGCTGTTGCAGTTGTTGTACCACCACCTCCCGCTGACGGCACTACTACTGTCGATCCCGCATTTGGGGGATGTCACTGAGCCACTACTGATGTTGCTGCATTTTGCTGCACTACTACACCCGGTGCCACTGAATTGGCCACACTTACCGTTACGGCCGGTTGTGCCCCGCCAGCATGTGCTGCTGATGGCTGACTTTGAAATGGATGCTGGAATGGTGGTCCATAGCATTGGGGAAAGTACAATTCATTTTTAACCTGTGATCCTGTATTTCCACCTCCTCCCATTGATCGTGGTAATATATTGTTTTTGTTGTCTCCCGGCTGTGTGGCTGGAATATTGTTGTTTAAAAACTGTTGTGCCGCTGCTGCATTTTTGGTTTCATTCATCAAATGATTAGCGGCTGCTGCAGCCGCTGCTGTTGCCACGGCTGCTGCCGTGTGAGTGTTATTTACATTGCTGTTGGTATTGTTGGCTCGTCGTGTCTTGGTGGCACTCGGATTCATATGGTTGTCAATATGTTTGGTTACTTCGTTTTCGGTAGCAAAACGTCTTCGGCAATTTGGCATGGGACAACAGAAAGGACGATCACCCTGTATATTTTTAAGATTAAAATCTTGAGTATTTTTGCAGAATTTTCTATCATTAAAGATGTTATTAACTTAGTTGGTTCCTTCTAAAAATCCTAGTCTGAACCTCCTTAATGCTTTATCTAATAACTTCAATACTTTTAATGCCTCGCAGTTGGGCATCATCTTTACAATTTCCATATACCTTACCCGAATATCACTTAAACTATCTGCAAAAACTGGCTTTTTCTCTTAATTTTTCTCAACAGAGTTTGTCACTGGTTATTCAATCGATAATTGTCATAAATCCGGAAGAAATTTTCCTTCTTGATTTTGTAACAAAAACAATTTTTTTTAAAAGAAATAAAGCAACACTTCACTCCTATGTTTTAAAATATAAGAACCTTCATCTTAATTACAAGTGAGGAACACACAAATATAAGAACACATCCAATAATACGTAATCGCCTTAGCACAAAACTACTTTATGAACCATATTCAAATTAATCTGGTTCATAATGTCCGCCATTGGGAACTGTCGTTATAGTTAATAAAGTCTTGTAAAGAATTATCAATATCTTAAGAGACCTCAACCTTTGGACGTCCCGAATGTCATTTTAACAATCATTGACCTTTCCTGTTAACTCTTCACAATTCTTGTAAGATGTCTTTCAATCGTTATTTGTCATTAATCCAGAAGAAACTTCATACAGGCTGAGAAAGAAGATGCCAGAATAGATTCAAGCAATACGCAAACTCATTGTCGCAATCCACTGGTTTTAAAACAGCTTCCTCTTGAAGATCACTAAAAATTAAATATTTTATGGGTGGTGGAGTCTTCAGAAGAATATAATCCACTGGATGTATACGGTAATCATTAGCCCGATACTAATCTATGGAATCTTGATATGGTGGAACACGCCGAACAATATCACATTTCTCTCATCTCGCTATATTAATTTCAGTACGCCAACCGGGCCTGAAAGTGATGCTCGGCATTCCGCCGACTTATATATACATGCCGAGACTATGTTAGCCTTTAGACTAAGGGATATGTAATTGCTGAGACAACGGTGTTGAGAGCACGGTACCATACTGCATGAATTTGGCTGTATGCTTTTAATTTCATCATTATACGGATTGTCCCACCGATCGCAATCTTTCTGTGGAAGTTTGAGTTTGGAATACCGAACGGAGAAGACTTTTTGACGGACTATGTTTTTGATATATATGAGATTTTGGTTTTTATGAGATCTCTGTTATTCTTAGGGATGAGATCTCGAGGACGATGATGGGGTCTGGGCTAGAGGTTTATTCAGAGTGATTTGACTTTCGGGTTTCCATGCGACTTCCAAGCGAATAAAGCGCTAAAAATAATAAACTGAGATATGGATCCATCTTCTATTAATACTTTCATGGACATTTTTGCCGCTGGGAAAGTCTTGGAGCCCGATACGAAGAGATAGAGGTATGTGAGGGACTGTCTCATGAAACTCATGGCAAAATACTCGGACAAAGGCATATGGGTTGCGGGATTAATTCGCGTCGGCTTTGAGTCGGACTGGGTTTCGATACAAACGGATGTACTGGTTGTTGCTCTGGTGAAGCTGTTTTATGTGGTTGGGGATATACTGAATAGGGAAACAAGATCGATATCGGTCTTGAATACTTGCGAGGTATTTCGATCACAATGGGAGTTGCTTAACCAAAGTAGGACGTGTTATATTATAGGTCTTCTCTCTAGGCACATTGCGATATGTTCGAACTTGAGGTTACGACAGAATCTGCGAAGAGGTAGAGACAGTGGCGAATATGCTCTGTGAATGCCCATGACTGAAGAAACGGCGACCCAGATATCTGGAAAGAAGATTCTTTTTTGAGGGATGTATCTTTGTTCGGTCTCGTGGACATTTTGCCTTTAGGAAGTATTTTCATTAAGACAATGCAAGGCGAGGCTAAGGGCAATGGCAATAGGCCTCAGTGTACCTTTTACATCCATTGAACCTTCCCTTAACAACGTTTTATTTTGGGCACTTTTCCTACTGAGCTTGGAACTTTTGTGTACCGCATCTAATCGAAAAACGTCGTAATAATGTGCTCCTTTCTATGTAAAACTTTTGCACTACTTAAAAATTTGTTATTGCTAAAAGCTCTCGTACTGAGAGAAATGTTTCCTTTTTAAAAACTTTCAAGACTCTCAAGGATATTTTCTAACTACTTTTAAAATAAACTTATAAATTTTACTACTACCTGGTGAGTTCGTGTATGCTGATCCAAAATGGCTTTCTGACGGAAATCTTTACCACATTGAGCACATTTATAAGGCTTTTCACCGGTATGTATGCGTACGTGCTAATTAAAAAAAAAAAAGAAAGAGACAAATATTGTGTGATACATTCAAAATCATCTGTAGTTGATAAAAAAAAGAAAGCTTACCTGATTTAATATAGTTCTTTGACGGAAGAAACGCGGACAGTATAAACAACCAAATGGTTTTTCATTGGTATGTATTCGTAAATGTTGTGTAAGATGAGATTGTTGACGGAAACGTTTACCACATTCGGGACAGGGATAAGGACGTGATTCGATATGTATACAACCATGTTGTAGCAAAGTCGTTTTCTGCTTGAATTCCTTATCACAAATGGGGCAACGTACATACAGAGGCATATTAGCCGGACGGATGCCAATGTGTGATAAAACATCGGGTAAGATTTTCTGACCTGTAAATGAAAGAAGCATATTATAATGACATTTTTGTTTAATGATAAATACAAATTAGGGTTTTATGCCCACCTTTACCATCTTTGAAATATGAAGGATAGTGTATACCACCATCTTGACCACCCTGAGAATCATCATCATGATAACCATCTCCAGCAATGCCATTTTTCGTATCAGTCTCATCTCCCGGATAGGGTACATCTTGCGGCCACAATGTAGGATGGGGACCATTTTTGAATATGAGATGAGGTGACACATCTATAACAGAAGAAAAAAGGATTTTTTTTTTATATTACTAAGGTTGTCAAAATAACTTTAGAGTAGAGAGAAAAAATTCTAAGCTAAACTACTTGTTAAGAATAGAGAAAGAGAGCCGGCAAAGTGCTTCAGCACTTTCCAGAGAGGAAGTTAGAATTTTTTTTTTAGAGAGTCCAACAGTTAATAAAATTTTGAAAGTTTTTGCCAGATTTTTCTTTATAAAAAAGATTTTCCAATATAAAGACCTTAAAGGAATTTTGCAAAATTTTGAAAATTTTTTTAAAAAGGCGAACGAAATTTGTTTTCTCTATGAGCAAATTTAAATGTCCTTAAAGTCTTTATTATTGAAAAATCAAGCCAATTCCTTGTTAACAAAGTGCTTTTGTATGTTTATTTAAACCAAATCAAAATAATTTTGAAAAAATTTGTATAAGCCGAAAATTTGCCCTAAAACTGTAACTCTCGTTATTTATTTTGTTTGCAAAATTTCTGTTCTAATTTTCTTTTTTTTGTTTCAATGAATTTATTCAAGAACTGTCGCTCGCCTTGGTGGGTTCGCACATGTTGATTAAGGATGGCCTTCTGGCGAAAGTGCTTGCCGCACTCGGGACACGCAAAGGGCTTCTCACCCGAATGGATGCGAACATGCTGATTTAGTATCGCCCGCTGTCTAAAGCCTCGATTGCAATAACCACACGTAAAGGGTTTCTCATTGGCGTGTATGCGTAAATGTTGCGTTAAATGTGATTGCTGGCGAAAACGTTTGCCACACTCCGAACATGGATAGGGTCGGGCATCCGTATGTATACGATCATGCTGCAGCAGGGTACTTTTCTGTTTAAAATCTTTGCCACATGTTAGACATTTGAAAAGCCTTAAATCACTATGAGGTTTAGGAGGTTTATGACTGCCAGATGATGAATTATTATTGGAGCTAGAGGTGGGATGACGTCCCGAAGGACCATTGCTAGATGATGCATTATGACCGGAACTATTTTGTTGATTTGTATTATTGGTGGAACCATTTTGTCCGGGTAACAGTTCGGGTAATGAATAACCTTCTAAACCATTCGAGGGGCCATTTGTTGCACTTTGATCCATGCTGCCATTAATGCCCGGCAATACGGGTTTGTTGAGATAATGCAAAGGTGGAAAACCAGGGGGTGCCATTAATGCTCCCTGGCCGGGATGTCGTGGAGCATAGTATCCTGATAGTTCTCCATTTTGGCTACTAGGAAAATTGCTATGATCATTAGTTTGGCCATTTTGTTGTACATGTGGATTATTCCCCGCCGGATTGTTGTTGTCACTTGCACCAGCCGCATTGCCATTTTGTTGTTGATGTTGCTGGGGATCATTTGAGCTTTGGCTTGGATTTGTTTGTTGAGTAGAATTTTGATGTTGAGATTGTAAAGCAGATGCCTGGGAAAAACCAAAAATATTAATTTTAACAGTAAATAAATAAAAAGCTAAAACTGTAAAATGTAATGTATTGTTAACACTTTCTCTTTTGTTCTCGCTCATACTCACCTGATTCATATTAACATCTTCTTCATTGCTACCATTTGCTCTCTGTTGCTGTTGTTGTTGCGGCGGGTAGGGACTTGTTGAAGGTGAGCCTTGTTGTCTAACACCTCCCGTCCCCGTTGTACCTCCAGCATCTCTACCATTTTCTCTAACATTCGGATCACCATTTGGTGATGTAGGTTGTGGTCCATTTGTGGCGGCCGTCTGACCATTTGCCGTTATTTGTGGTGCCGCATTTTGTTGTTGCTGTGCGCTTAAGTGTGTTTGAGCCTGTTGCTGTATACTGGGATACATTTCGGTACCCCATTGGGTAGCCGTACCGCCTATGGCGGCTGCATTTCGCTCAGCTTCTTGTGAGTCTTTATATAAAACGTAGGGTTGCCCTGTATCTTGTGTTATACAATACATTATTTGTCGCGGCACTTTAAGGCCGGCAGCTATACAGGCCGCAAAAGAAGCGGAAAAATTTATAGCCATTATGCTTTTTGGTTTATGTCTAAGCTATATGTGTTGATATTATTTTAAAAGTTTACTACGACTTGTTTGGTGTTTTTTTTTTGTTTTAAACTCTTAACAGAGTTTTATTCATTCGTTTTATTACTCATTTTTCTTAAGTTTAGCATTTCTCTTTTTATTTACTCTTTTACTGGCTTATTATTGATGTTAAATATCTCTTTTATACGGGGTTTATCTCTTTATTTTTTTTAATTTTATGCCGTTTTGTAGTTTAAGAAATTAGTTTTCTTATTTTAATTATTCCTTTCTTCTTGGGTTTTATTTATTTAGTTTATAAGATTTTTGTTTTGGTTAAAATATTTTTTATTTTTTTTATATTTTATTCCAAAGTTGAATGTTTTTTTTTTATAAAATTTTGAATTTATTCTCTTTCAAAATATTAATGCCAAGTGTTGAATAAAATAAAATACTCTCAGTTGTTTACTCAATTACTGTTTAATATTGCTGCTTACAATTTTTAATTTGCCAACTGAAATTAAAAGAGAAAAATAAAGAATTAAATAAAAAATTAAATTAAATAATATTAATTATTTTAATTTTCTTCGATCTTCTCTATTCATATAATATTCCTTATTGAGCTAAAGATGCTTTATTTATAAAAAATTTAATTATAAATATTTATTTATCCCAATATTTCGTCACCACATTGGGTGACTTCTTCAGGGGAAATTGTCTTTTTTTATAATTAATAAATGAAAATTATAAACTTTATAATTTAAAATTATAAACTTTATATTTAATAAATTTATTAATTATAAAAATTTAAAATTATAAACTTTATAATTTATAAATTTATTAATTATAAAAAAAGACAATTTCCCCTGAAGAAGTCACCCAATGTGGTGACGAAATTATAAACTTTATAATTTAAAATTATAAACTTTATATTTAATAAATTTATTAATTATAAAAATTTAAAATTATAAACTTTATAATTTATAAATTTATTATTTATTATTATTTTATTATTTGCAAAAAAAAACAGCAAAATTTTCTGTTAAATTAAATGATTTTTTTTTGTTTTTTGATATTTCAACTGACGCATTATTTTGAGTGTAGTTACTTAAATTACTTTAATGAAAAAAATCATGGTTTTATTCCTTATTACTTTTTTTTAATTACATCAATCATTTTAAGATTAATAATGACTTCATATTCTTTTGAAAATATTAAACCAAATCGAAATTCTTTTATAAGCACAAAATAAAATCTTTTTAAATAAACTCTTAAATAATACCGCATTTAGGCTTCAGCAATACCGATAAGATGTAAAATTTGCATCTGTTTAAATTATTTTAATCACAATAGTTCAATTTCATCCAACTGGTAAAACATGCAAAGTTGTATTTCAAAAGTAAGCAGATTTGTAGTTTTCTTTAAATTGATCACAATCTAGGAAAATCAAATTCTTTCTTTTGTTTAACAAATCTACTAGTTTTGAAATAAGATATCTATCAGTATCAAATTATTATACTTGATTTTCATCCAGTACAGTGTAAAAGCGTAATAAATGATCAATAATAAAAGACCTTGATCCCGCATTAAAATTAAAAGACTTGATATTTTATAAAATATTGTCATAGTGTATTGTTGTGTTTAAATTAAAGGAGTTTTATGACAAAGGGGTTTCCCAAAAAAAACACACACAACATTTTACAGGGGAGGGCAATTATATATGTATATTGAAACGTGTCTGTAGCAGTGATGCCAACTAGGTGCTTTTGGAATTATTTATCGTTCCAATTGTTGGTACTTTTTTGTTTGCGCACATATCGTAAACTTTCGAAATTCTATAAAATTGAAGAATTTTGATATCAGAGCATTGATGACATAATTCCCTAACTCCTTTTTTTGGTTAATTCAGTTTTTGTTTAAGGAATTTATTCCCAAGAGATAAACTTTCTCGCTTAGCTGCCTCAGGAAATTAACTGCTTCCCTTTATTCTCTAAGAAATTAACATCATTTAAAAAAGAGGTACTAGAAAATAACATTTAAAAATTTATTTACAACGACATCCCAATACTCCCAAATTGGGAGATCTGGCTGGCCAAGACAAATCACCGAAATGCGAGATTACAAGCGCTGGGAAGACATCCTTCAATATACGCATTGTGTCACATGCAGTACGGCAAATGGCCCCATCCTTTTGTAACAACATGACCTTCAAATGCAGATCGTCAACTTTCGGTAAGAAAATTTCATTCAACATGGATCTATAGGGGTCGCCGCAATTTTCTGTAGGATGATACTTATTGCCACACCTTGTATTAAAACTTTAATAGTATTCTAAAATTAAAGTGCCTTAAGTTTTATTACCAAAATGGGGGCACAGAAAGAACACAATTAGTTTTGGTTGGCTGTAGTTCACTTACAGCCAACTTCACCCTAAAAAAGGTTATGTCAATTTTGGATTTGTAAAGATTCTAAATTAAAAGAATTCTATTTAGATTTTTTTTTGACAGATTTACCTTTCAAAAATTCTTTTTTCTACTAATATTTACACATTTCAAAAACTTAAAATTTTTTTAATTGTCTTCTTTAACAAAAACAAAGCTGGTGTTTTATAAAAAAAAAAAAAATAAAATACGCGTTGTAGTCTTAAAAAGTTGGCTTTACTGGTCTGTAGGCAATGTGGGCACTCCTTAAACAAAATCAAAAAGAATACTTGGAATAACAAATGATCATTACTCTTATTATAAGTATTCATTCTGGTGTGTCTTTTGTTTAAATATGTTTGTGCAGAAAATATTAACCCATTTTATACCAAGCATAGATTTCGTGCAAATTTTTTTTAACATGCTTTCGGTTTCAAAATGAATATTTTTTGTAATTTTTATAACTTAATCTCGCCCTCTAGTGGTGGTATTAGTAATTAAAATTGAAACTCTGACGATTTGTATGCACTTGAAGGGTTAATATTTTTTCAAAAATTGAATTTCTTAGACAAATGTCTGCGAAAAAATTATTAAAAATTTAAATAATTTTATTTATTTATTTTGATTTTCTATACAGCAAGACTTATAAATAATTGCATTTTTTTTTTAATTTTTTAAAAATTGTTCTATTTTTATAACTTTTTAAAAATTGTTATTTTGCAACTCTAATTATTTAAATTTGTATGCTCGTTTTCTAGTTGAGAGAAGTAATAACTATCCAACAAACAAAACGTTCCGTTTTCGTACCGTTTTCGGTCCTTCCATAACGGAATCTAACTGCGTTTACATACCGTTTTCTAGATCCGTAAACAGACCAGAAAACGGATTTTAAGGAACATCGAAACTGATTCGAATCCGTTGAAATACCGTCAATAACGGGCCGTTAACGGACCGATATTTTGGATGAAAAACGGAGTTGTCCGTTGAAAGTCCTTCAATGACCGATCGTTTACGGATCCGTATTCGGTCCGTATTGGTACCGTTTTTTCAACAAAAAAAATGGATTTGTGTAAATATTTATTATTTTCATTTTTGATAGCAAATTTTATTTTATATTTTTTTTGTTTTAAATTTATTTACAAAGATATTTAAAATAAAACTTTTACAAACTAAATACAACAAATACCAAAAATTTATCACCAACACAATTAGCATCTATCAATCACTGCGATAAAAATCATGCAAAAATTAAAACAAAAATTTAATTTTGGATTAAATGGTGGTACTTACGATATGATGTAGCACACAATGCAAATTTGCAAATTTTTTTTCAAAAAATCTATTATAAACTATCAGGCAATATTTTAATTTGCAAATCTACATAAATTTGCACACATAATCGTAAAACTTGTTTTAAATTTCATAAATATTTACCTCATGGATATTTCAGTATTCGTAACAAAATAAATCCAAAAGCAACGGAAGAAAAACTGATGAAAAACGGTGGTCCGTATTTGACGGTACAGAAACGGATACACCAAAACGGAGTCAAAACGTATTATTTTCGAAAATTCAATTATACTGTCCGTTAATGTTCCGTTTACGTACAAGCTTTGACGGTTACGTATGCGTACAGCAAAAGCAGGATTCATGAATCCGTACGTATCGTATCTTGGGTAATTTTAAATATTAAAATCAAAAATTGGACTTATTTTCGGCCAACAGTTTTACAAATACAAAATATTTTCCAATATTTTTTTTAAAATCATGTTGAGCAAAAAATTACCCTATTCTTAAATATTTTATCATTGTTCAAATCTGGGTATCACTTTTATTATGCCAGAGTTCCTTATATTTTTTGAAAAAATAGTTAAAAATTGCCTTTTGTTTAAATCATTATGTGCTATCCTGGAATTACAATTTTTAAAGGCTCCTAAAAGCAATAGTGCAATTTTTAAAGGCTCCTAAAAGCAATAGTGTCTTTTAAGACAAATTTGTAAAAAAAAAAATGGGTTAAAAGCTTGATCTTGCCCCTTATAACATACATAAGCTTTATATGAAGAATATTTTTAATGAGTTTTATTTATTGTTTCTTTGTTGAAAATTGTATTTTATGATAATCTTGTCGACATTTTAGGAAAAAAATATGGAAGAGTGTGCCACTGGAGTTTCTTCTTCTTTCACATTTTACACTTTTAATTTGTACCAAAATTTAGCTAAATCTTATATCAAAATAATAATACAATTTTCAAACATATTAACACATTTTCGATGAGATTTTATTGATCCAGTTTGTACCCCCTTTAATCCTTTTAGGGTTAAAAACGTTGTTTTTTATTATATCTCCACAGACATGGTTTCTGTTCTATTCAATTATTTTAGAAAATGCAGTTTGCATATTAAAATCATTTTATTTTAGCTGTGAACTTGAATATTTACCAGTTCAATTCAATACAGTCATATAAATCCATTCATAAAAAATTCACTTTTCATAGGGGATATAGAAAAAAAAAATAGCTAAATAAAATTGAAATAAAAATGCTAAAAAAAATTTTAGACTTTTTAAACATGCTTGACGGTTTGACGGTTGTATTTTTTTGACTGAGTAGTTTTTTCTTATCAATTTAGTAGGAGATAGTAGATATCGATGGACAGGGATAGCTGTGGCGTCTGAATTGACCTTAAAACTAACTTAAGGTTTTATACTTAGATTAGTTAACTTAACTTTTGAACAAAACAAAATGTCAAAAAATTTTATATAAATCAGCTTTAATAAAAACCTTAAGTATAAAACACATCATAAATATTTAAAAAATATTTATATTCTAATTCTTTAAAATTAATAAAACTACCGGCAAACTAGACATTGTTTGCAATTAACTACGTACTTTAGAAAATAGCATAACTTTGCATACAATTTGTTGTAAATTGTGAAATAATTGTAAAACTAAAAGTATTTCATATATGAATCATAATTTTTCCTATATAAGAACACAAAAGTCGGGCATGTCGACTATATAATACCCTACGTCACAGTGTGATTTGTATCATATGCCGGGAAGAGGATCAAATTTCTCCTGGTCGAGTTTTACTTTCCGAATTGGTTCGATTTATTCAACAATTATTTAGGAAATATTGTCATTTCTTTTCATTATGATATGGTAATATCGGCCAAATGGCCGCCGCGACCTCGGCGGCACACCATCTATCCGATGGTCCAAATTTTCGATGACGCTGAGGCATAATTGAGGTTCTATGCCGGCGGACCTCGGCGGCACACCTCCATCCGATGGTCCAAATTTTCGATGACGCTGAGGCATAATTGAGGTTCTATGCCGGCGAACCTCGGCGGCTCACCTCCATCCGTTGGTCCAAGTTTTCGATGACGCTGAGACATAATTGAGGTTCTGTGCCGTTAATGTGCCGAATTGTCTCATCCTTTAGCTCTTAAATTGTTGCTGGCTTATCGACGTATACCTTTTTTTTTCAAATAACCCCAAAGAAAGAAGTCCAACGGTGTCAAATCACATGATCTATCTTTCAAATGAAATGCAGAAAAAAACTTGACGTTTAGGTGTGGTTCACATTCAACATCGGCCCTTAAAATTTAACCACCCTTTCTTTACATACAGAGAAAAATTTTGTCAATTTCCAACTTAAATTTGTTTACTACGACAAAAATCGGTTGATGATGAATATTGATTTCCACAACAAAATTCGGTTAGTGCAACTGAATTTTCGTTGCAACACCCAAAATATTCAGCAGTCACAATAGCATTTGGTTGCGCCAACCGAATTTATTGGTTGCCGCAATTAAACTATATTTTTTAATTCGGTTGGCACTTTATGAAATAGAAAAAACTAATTTTCAATAATGGCAGAGAAGATGGAAAAAGCGAATGCTACACTTTCGACCCGAGCGACCAGCTTACCATAAGCCTCATTCTAAACCACCACAACTCAACAATTTTTTCATCAAAGAACGAAAAAATTAAAAAAAGGGAAACGCTGTTAAAGGGCTACCGGGAGCAACTGAAGCAAACTTGAACCAGAATTTTTTTCGGCGAGGAATACAATTTCTTTAAATCGGCTCGATACATTTAAGTTTAGATGGATTTTTCTTATGGCGAATAGGTCAAGAGTTTCAGCATTTGCAATGGGGTTCAACCTTGGGGCAATACAAACTTTTATACCAAATTTCATCCAATTATTTTCAGTATTGCGATATGTAGTTTGATTGTAAGGGACGTTCATTTTTTAGGGTCAGACATCGCTAAATTCAGTCAGAAAGTGATACAAAGTCGATCGGTAGATTATATATGTTACGTGTTTCAACGGCCATTATTTTTTGGTAGTTAAAAACATTCAAAAAGTTATGTATGGTATTGCATAAAAAGTACCAAAAAGGTACCGACGAAAAGCACTTAAAAATAAACACTTTTTCAAATTACCAACAAATGTTGTAATTTGGATAAAATTGCGAAAAAAAAAAGGAAAAAGGCCCGACTTTCAAAGCCCATCTTGACCTTTAAATTCCTGAGGTGACTCAAAAGACTAGACAATTTGTTTTCAGATATCCAAATTTTGTAGGAATGGGAGTATTTTGGATAAGGTACTTTCCTGGTAAGTGAAAAGATGAAGAGACCTCTAAAATTCGTTTTAGCCCAGAACACTTTTTACGCAAAAAAATTAGGTTTTCATCTAAAACTTTTTCATAAAAATATATGGTTTTCCATGGCAAACAGTTTTTAGAATTTAAAAGCCTTCCTATAAGAAAAAGTCTTCAGAATCATTAGATTTTAAGATCTTAAGAATTTTCTTAACATCTAATTTTAATATTGTATAGCTTTTATAAAACAATAAAATAATTTTCTCAGGAAACCCCAAATTCTTCAATACATAATTAAACAAAATCATTTTCTTCAAATAAAAGATCCTTCAATACCTTTTATCAATATCTTCCCTTAAGTAGGTGCATCAACATTTTTATTAACTATTTTAAAACTCCACCCACTTTTATGAAGCAAATAAAGTAACTTGTAAAATTTTCCATTATTTCTGTTAATGTATTTGTTAAATGTTCACTGTAATGTAACAAATGTTACAAAAAAAAAAAAGTAAAATAAAATGTGGCAACTTGTAAAAACAAACACATTTCAAATCAACTTCATTCATACATTCATGGTAATAAGATATTAAATAGATAAATGGCAGTTTCTTAGAAACCTTTTTTTTTTCAAAAATCAACTTGGTTGAAATTTAAAACTTTATTGTATTTCATTTTTTTTTCTCTCTAAAGCATCATTTTAAACAAGATGTGTAGTCACATTTTAAAATTGTAACCATTTAATTTTATTTTAACACAATTGGTTAATTAAGTATTTGAGTAATAAATAAACAAGTGTTACAAATAGTGTAACTTTCACTTAAACATTTTTATGATGACAAAACTAGATCATTTGTAAAAATGCAAAAAAAAAAAAAAATAAATAAAATCAAATTTCACAAATTATCAAATAAATGTAAGAAACAGCAGTAACATGTTTAACCACCAAAAAAATGGCTAAAATTTTCTTTTTAAGAAAAACTGACACGAGACAAGTAAATATATTAAAATACATTTCTTTGCTTACAGCGATTAGGATTTTAGGATTTTTCTACTCCGTGATAGGTTTGAAAGATGGCTCTGCTTAGGAGAGGTTTTCTGCCTAGCGGCCTTCGACGGGTTCAGAGGTTTTTCTCTTCTGTGGAATGCGCTGAAGCCGGCTTGGCTTCTGCAAAGATGGTAATGACCAAATGGGGTAATAACCGAATAGTTTTTGGTTAAAACAAAAAATAAGTGTTAACCCCCATTGGGACTATCACCGTTTTCGTTTAGGAATTATATCCGTGAGGATAACGGGATGTCACCTCTCTGCGGGAAAATGATATACCCTAGGACACGTCACGTGACCGGTTCATTGTGATAGGGCTCGCTCACGGGACCGGTTTTTTTTATATTGTTACGATTTTACCCTTTATAAAATCGTTGATTTATTTACCTTTTAAATAAATCGAGTTCTTTCTATATTGCAAATAATAAACACCGTTTGAAATTATTTATAGCTCTATTTATTTATAACCGTCACTAAAAATTACAGAAATACACTTTAATAGCACACTTTATTTACACGACTTACATAGACTAAACGTTAGCCACACTTTAGTTCTTCACACTTTGCGTTTTACTTATAAACTGAACTACTTTGCCACCTTGCTGGCGTTTTTATATATGCGGGTTAAAATAACTAGAATATGGCAGCACCATCTGGAAGCTGCATACTGGCAACTTAGAGAATGTTCTTTTACAGTTTGACATAAAAAACATTAGTCAGGGCTAACATATGGGGATTTGCATTTCTACGAGTAAATGGAATTTCTGTAACAATATGAAAAGAACCAGTCACTTTAACATGGGCTTGTCCTAGGAGGGGGTCCTCGGTGACATGTCGCAGGACTGGTGTAAAAGAACACGTCACACCTCTAACCCCAAAAAACATATCACAGAACCAATGCAAAAGAACATGTTATGACTTATAAACCCGTCACGTGGTAGGTATTTTAGAAACCGGTCCTATTCTCACCTATCTCGTGATATCTATTTTCAGAACTGGTCCAGTTTTCATTTATCACGGGACAGGTTCCAATTCAAAACTGACCCTTTTTTTCCTGCAGGGCTGTAACTTAGGTGGAATGTAATTCTAGCTAAGCGCTCCAATTTTGATAAAACTTAGACAACATCTAAAATCAGTGTATTTCCAATTAAATTTGATTGGGCCAAAAGTGGACCACCTGTAGAATTTATGAAATTTACTACGTAAGCTTCTATTTTTCCAAGAATAACCCATATTGAAAATGGTTCGAAACGGTTCATATTTTAACCAAGTGGCCTAAACCCAAAGCGATCGTAAGCAATTTTTTGCACGGAACCTAAAATATTAAATTCATCATCCTCCTAACAGTGTTTTAAAGGCCGAAAAGTTTGAAAAATTACGAACATTTAATTGTTCTTTCGAAGTTTTTTCGTTCTTTGGTATAAAATTGTTGAACGGAATGTACCAATAGGGAATGTATAAGTCGATACCTAACTGATGGGATAACTTTTGGGCACTTAACCCTGAGGCTAGAAAGCCAAAAGTTTGATGTATAATGCTTCAAGACCTATCAAAAAAAAAAAAAAATGTCCACAACTCACGATCGCAATTTTGGTTTTATCTTGAAAACTCTCAAGCCAATATTTGCGTGGCGTATCAGTTCGGAATCAGAATATTTTATTTTTTTTTTTTTGTTTTAAGACAAGCAAACCTCAGGAAATTCTTCCTACTCCTTAATGTGTCGCTTTTTTGGAGAGAAATATGGCAACACAGTTATTGCGCGAGATGGTAATTCTTAGAACAGTTGTTACCCGCCATCAGATGGAGAGTTGGCGGAATTGTTGAAGATCAAAGTGCTTAGACCTGTTACATTATGTAGTTTACTTCGGTAAATACTTTGGGACACCAAAGGAGGACGTCGCAATATGTATGAGAGATACAAACTCATATTATTATTCTAAATTTGTAGTTGCCGTCACTGGGGATCGAACCCTCAACCTACTGTGTAACAATCCAATGGGCTTACCATTACAGATATTGTGATATTGGCAATAAAAGTTTCAAATACCAATTTGAACTAATGATGAAAAAAATTAGATTGGACCTTAAGTTATATCTTTCACCAAGATAAAATTATATACACAGAGAAAAAATCAAATTAAGCAGGAATCTTGTAAGAGTAATATAATTCTAATTGAAAAAAACTTTTTTATATTTAAATTAATATTTCAACGTTTTAATTTTGGGGATTTGCATTTTAAAATTCAGTAGAAACATATTTAACTAAATAAGAAAATAAACTTAGTATGATTCCAAAACCGTTTCTATTTATTTTATGTATGTTGGCTCTGCTTAATTTTAAATGTTTCTCTGTATGTATTTTTACTTGAAAATTCAATTTTGATACTTTTTCGAAAATACTGTATGCGGAAATTTTATGGAAATGTGGTAATTAATGTTTTCTATCAAAATAATTCTACACTTCTTTGTAAACGATGCTTGAAAAAAGTAAGCTTCGCGCATAAGTCTTAATTTATTTTTTAAATCTTATATAAATTGGTTAGTATTAGAGCCGCCATACTAAAAACATTTTCGGCTCAAGTTAACTTAGCCGCCGCCAATAGCTTTGTTGTTTAGCCTCCGCAATTTTGGGTCAGCTTGCATCTCTGTTCTACATTCATATTATTTTGAGTGTAGAAATGATTTTAAATAAATTTATATAAATAAAAGCTAAGCATAATTTTATAATATACTAAGCATGTATTAAAAAATACTTAAAATAGTTTTGTTGATATTAAAAAATTAATGCTTACCTTTATTAATTTTTATATATTTTATATGCAATTTTATTAATCCAAAGTTTTCGAAGAAATTTTTTACTGCAAAGATAAAAAAAAAATCATATAATAGGATTAGATTTAATTATAAAAAAAATTAGCAATTTGAATAAGGTTTTTTAGATTTTTTAATTATAGGATTAAACATTTGCAAGTCATAGCTTCGAATGAATTAATTCATTAATTGACTTTTGATTTTTTAATTAAATTTGATTGATGTGTAAATTGTTTATACTATTCCTTATAAATTTAGGATTTATTCTTTTATTTTTCATTATATCATGACTTATATTCATTTTGGAATAATCATTTATTTAAATCATTAAATAATTTATGTATTCAATTCTACTACAAAAAGGCTAAAAGATTTTCTTTCATGCATTTTGTAAAAGATTAAAAGAATTATTATTTTTATCTTTAGGTATGTTAATTCTATGGGTTTGTGTCTAAGATATAATTATTAGCTTCCTAAAATATGTTGCATTCATATTTAATTTAGGATAATATACGAGCTTGTTGCCAGACTCATTTATAAATACATACCGTAGATCTATTAGAAATTGAATGAAAGGTGAATCTTGATCAGATATTTTGTAAGAGATTGAAATCAATTATTCAATTTGTTTGCAATTCCAATTCGATTAGGAATGATTTCTACAAGTATGAGTCCTATTAAATATTAATGGAATAGTTTTATGGAATGAAGCAATGAACATCTCGATATTGGGTGAATTAAGCTGAAAATTAAATAATTATTTCGCAGCTTTGTTGTGAGGGCTATTAACAGTTAACCCTTTGACGACTACAGGCATGTATGCTTGTTTAAGGAATTTTGACTTTTTTAATTATCCAGATATGAGATAGAGAAAATATGTCCGGAGATGATTTGTGGAGTAATGTTTGAGCTACAAAAATGTTGTGAGCGCCCCGGTAGGCTAGTTGGTAGCGTGCTAGCTTATCAGTGCGGGGGTCGTGGGTTCAATTCCCACCAGAGGCTCTGGTCTGTTTTCGCTACAACGAGCCGAAGGCCTTTGTTGCTAGTGCTCGGTAAGGGTATTAACATATAATTTGTAATTATATGATTAATAAATAAAATAAATAAATAAATAAAAATGTTGTTTGCGATAAGTCCCAATCTCGTCCCATTTGCCCCTTGGATGTCCTCAAAATTGATAAAAAAAAAAATAGTTAAAACCACACATTACCAAATAATGTGTAGCCATATGGGGCTCATGGATTACTTTACACCTGAATTTTACAGGCGATGAGCCTCAAAGTAATGTATATACCCATTACTTTAAAGGTGATAATGTAAGGGGTTACTTATATGGTTACGAGAATGGAAAAAGTAATGTGTCTAAAAATGGATTTAAAAAAAAGAGGAATTTTTATTAAAAAAAAAATATTACAAAAATTTTAAACGTTATTAAAAATAATGTGGTCATGATGGGAATCGAACCAGGTAACTCTGGTTGCCAGCCAAGAGCTCTACCCACTGAGCTATCGACGCATATAGTATTTGATTGCTTTAAACTTTAATGAATTGCTGCGCTTCGTTTTTTCGCTAGTGTTATCAAAACATACATTACCCTTTTGCTTACAAAAAAACACAAAGTAATGTATCTTAAAATAGATTTTCAAAAATATTTCAATTATTACTTTACATTTATAAATCATATATTACGTAATCAATAATCAGTAACTTATTACTTTATACTTGCAAATAATGAAAAAGGTAACGAGCTATCATTACAAGGTAACGCATGAGAATATCGCACCTATTACCAAAGTTTTTCTGGGTTGTTCAAGGTGTCTAACATATCTATACTGAATAGGCGAAACGGGAGGCAAGAAGAGCGAATATATGTAGTATTTAAACCAGAAATCGTATTTTAGAGAGATATTTTTCTTGTCATGGTTCTCTCGATATATTTTCAAACTATCGCCAAAGAGAAAGAAAGAAGAAAACCTATTTATGAAAAACGCGACCAAATAATAAAGACTACAATTTGAGTAACTAAGAGAAGCAAAGAAGGAGTCTGGTAAAAAAAATTCTTTATTCTAGGGGAGAATAAACAACTTTATTTATAGGCAAAATGAGAGGCAAGAAGGGCGACTATGGAACCAATTTTTTGTAACATAACTATTCTAAGATCGTAGAATATGAATATGAATCAAAAAACTCTTCGGTAGAAACTTACTCACAAAATGATGGGCAAGAAAAGGGGTCAGATCTTAAAATAAAATTTAAATTAACACCATGACAATTGTATTACGTTTTTTCTTATAAATGTCAATGCGGTCATAAGTTCACTCTAGAATTAATTTTATATTTGCTGTATATACAATTAAGCTTTTATAAATTAATTTATTCAATTTATAATACAGATTTTAATCTAAATACACGTTTTATATATTTTTTTGTTCTTCAACAATTTTTTGACCGAAAATAATTTGCATATATGCAAATAATAATAAAAAAAACATTACATAATTAAATTTTTTTGATGTTGTTTTTTTTTTCATGAACCCAAAAATATCTCATCACTTTGCAAAAAAATGTATGGTATGTACGTATTATATTTAGTATACAAAAAGTTCAATATAACAGATAATAATTTAAAAAAATTCAGGCATTAAAAATAAACAAAATAACAAAAAAAAAAAAAAAAAACAACAAAGTTCTCATAAAAGTTGATTGAACGTAAAGGTAATGAAACAAATGAAAAAATGTAAACAGAACATGCACTAAAAGAAAAATGCAAATTTTTAAACTTTTTGAAGCGGATTAAAAATATGTTCTCCCCCATCACGAAATTTGTAAAAGTTGAAACATTTTAAAAATCTGAGCTGACTTCATGGTGGGTGGATATCCCTTTAGAACAATCGGTACCAACGTCATAATCTTAGCTTCAAAATTCGAAATCATTAATAAATTTTAATTTTAACCAGAAAAAAAAACAAATTAAAGTCGTACATGCCGACAATATAAAACCCTACAACACAGTACGATTTGGGGGGTCACATATAAATATAGTGAAATATATAATAATAACAACAATTTACTCAAAATACTTTTACAGTAACTGCACTATAGTTTATTTAAAAAGTTGTCCTTAAATTTATTTTTAAATTAAATAAATTTTTTAAACGTGTTCTACATTAAAAAAAAAAAATATAAATAGGGATATTATGTTACAGTTAATATTTTCTTTAAAAATGATTTGTTAAAAAAAATTGTTTTACTGATAGTTAAAATAAATGAAATAACAGATTTTGTAGTTAATTTAAATGAGATTAAAAAAAGGAAATATCATTTTTTTTACATAATTTGTAGTTAATTTTTTACAGTTAAAAAACAAACGAATTTTGTAGTTAATTAGTTAACAGAGATTTTTGGTTAGTTTGTTAACAGTTAAAAATATTAATAATCACTTAATATTTCGGGATATTGTAAGTTTATTTACATTTAAGATTAAATAAAGAGTTCTTTTGATTTAAATTAATATTTAGAAGATCGGATTTTAAGTGATTTTTTTTCATTTATTTTAAATTACATTTTCAATTAATTAATAGAGTAACTGAGAAAATTTTTTATGTTTGCTTTTTCGTCGTCCTTTTTTTTGTTTTTGAAAATGGCCCATATCGAGAAAATTAAAAATTAAGAGAGATAGATCAACATAAAGAAATTTTTAGAAGTTCAAAAATGGACCTAAGTGAGCCGTTCGAAACAAAAAATAAATTTTATAAAGGTGCTAGTAAGGGCGGATCAATAAAGTCCCCGACTTTTCGACTGCTGCCATCAAGTACCAACATCAAGTAAATGACGGAACTTGCTCTATTGACAGGTGGTACTTAATGGGAGCAGTGTTGCATTTCATATAACTACGAGGGAAGTTCGAAAAGTCACGGACTTATTGATGCGCCGAGTACCTTCAAAACTACACTCAGAAAAAAAAAGTTAGTAGAAAAATTTGTAAACGGTTTTCAATCGCACTCTACTATTTTTGTACTGATTTTTAGTAAAAAATTATTATTTAGCAAATCTTTTTGCTATTTACATTTTACAAATTACAGAATTTTTAGAGAATATTTACAAATTTTTGTTGCTAATTTCAGAAGTCATTTTACAAATTTTTGAAAACCGATTTGCTAAAATTAGCAAAAAATATTACTAATTTTAAAAAAGTGGATATTGAAGGAAATGTTATTTCTAATTAAAACTTACACCTACAAAATTAAATTGTCTTAAAATGTTACATAGATTAAAGAAAGGGATCGGAAGTGAAAATACCGACTCATGTCTAAAAAGAGGACATCCACTTAAAATAGCACTAAAAAGGTTTTTTAGTTCTAAAAATCTGCCCTAAAAACAATTAAAATTTAACCTTAAAAGTAAAAAAAAATTGACCAAAATATTTTTCTAAACAGAAATTACCAAATTAAAACAAAATGATTAATTCGTTTTTTAAAAAATATAATCAAAATTTTTGATGCTCGATAAGAAAAATAAATTCAAAGCTTTTTACTAATATTAATAATATTTAGTAATTTTTTTTGCTGATTTTAGCAAACAGACTTTAAATTCCACTTTACAAAAAGTCTACTAAAATTTAGTAGCGGCTACTAATTTTTCTACTAATTTCATTGTACTACACGTCAGCAGACATGTGTTGCTAAGATTAGCAAAAAATACCGCTGGGCTCAAATTAGCAAAATTTCCCGTAATAACAGCAACATTTTCAGTTGCCATTACAGACTTTTTTTGGTGAGTGTAAGAGAGCAAAAATTTTGCCAAACTTTTAGTTGAATTTTACTATTATTTTACTTAAATTTTGCAGCGGCTTTTTAAAGCATAACCGGCTAGTGATGCTACATGCCACCACGAGGATTCCGTGAAATTTTTAGTTTGGCTGCATGCCATGAACACACACGAACATGTACTTATTGGGGAGACAAGGCTTAAAAAATGTTAAACAAGTCCTTCAAATCGGGCGGGAACAATGCCCGCTCCAACAAAAAAAAAAAAAAATAAATTCAACAGTTTGGATGGGGATCTTTTTATCATTTTTTAGAGAAAAAATTTCTTAGGTTAATTTAAAATTATATTAGTTTTTTTTTTTTTTGTTTAAGTGCTGCCTTTTTCTGAAGGCTCTAGATTGCCTAAAACTTTAGGATTTGAAGAGATATTTTGCCAGATATTTTGAAAATATAAAGAGGTGGAAAATTCATTATAAATTAACTTAAATTTATTTTATTTAAAGCCCGAAAACAGTTGAATTTATATTTATTAATCAAACAATTGTATATAATTTCTGCTGACGTATTATTGTGAGTGTATATGTTACAAATAAAGTACACATTTTTCTGTAAGGTGGAGAAAAAACGAATTTAAATTAACAAAATGTTATGATTTGTTTTAATCATTTGCAAATATCTAAATACACTTAAAGCAAAATGTTTGTAAATTTTATTTGTTTTAAATGTATTCCATGTTATTATTTCTTTTTATCACTTAATTTAAAAGTGTTTAAACTACTATTTAATAAATATATTTTCTCAAATTTCATACCTACATAGTGTTTTAAGTGTCTGCGAAAATGACGTGTGATCTGTTAAAATGTCATTTTTTCTATTAAATTTTTTTGTTTGTGTTAAAAAAAATCACTTGTAAATACACAGATATTTGCGTACTATTTTTTTTTTTTGTTTCGTTATTTTAAATATTTATTTTTTATAAAATTTATAGTTTTTATTTTTCGTTAGATAGTGACGCGCCAAACCATAGACATGTTTTACAATATTTATTTTTTGTTTTACATTTAGTTTTAATATATTTTGCTATTTTTTTTTCGATTACGTTTTTATTTATACCGGCAAAATTACAATAACAAAATATATTGTTGTATTTTTTTTAGTTGAAATTATTTTCTATACATACAACAATTTTTTCTTCTTTTTTTTATATTTGTATAACGATTTGTTTTGATTTTATATTTTTACTACCCCACTTGCGCGCTCGCTGACGACGATTTTTTTTATTATTATTTATTTATGAAAGAAATTTAAAAAAAAATTCACATTTTTTTTTGTTTTTCTCATATTAAACCAAAGGAAATTTTGCAAATAAAAAAAAGAATAAAAAATCTATTCTGCCGCACGAGTTAACAAACCGTTGGATGACGATTCCGTACGTACGCCAAAATATAATATTTTGCACACAAAAAAAAAAGTATCTCAATCTAAAAAGTTCACAAACAAATACTAAACTATACACAACTAAGTTTTGGCACAACAACAACAACAACAAAATACATTTTTTTTTGCAAATTTATATATATTTTTGCACATCGTTATAAAGAGTCATTGATTTAATTGTATTTGGGTACATTTATGTGCTCCCCATTGAATTTACAGATACCCAATACTCAGAGTAGTATTAGTTTGGTGCTAAATACAGTTTATCTTTCTCCCATAGATACTAACATTTTTAACTGTATTAGTTGGTAAACTCAAAAACCAAAACACACAAATGTTCAGTTTTTTTTAAATACTCTTTCAAATATTCTCTGTTACTCAATTATATTTTGGTGGCGCATTTTTGTTCGACCTCCCCCCCCCCCAGCAAAAAAAATTTTTGTTTTGAGTACTTTAGAGATACCCAGAGATGCTAAATCTAAATCTCACAAATTCTAAACTCATTCTCATTACTTTGTAAGTATGTTTTCATATAAATATATATTTGAACCTGCATTTATTATTTCCTACATAGTATTTAGTTAACCCATACCTAAGGTACTACCCGACGCAGTAATGGTTTGTGGTGGTATTGAAAATATTTCAATAGTTATATATTAAATTTTGTTGGTCATTTACTGGAATATTTTTACATATTAAATTTATTGATTCAAAAATTCCATTTTAGGGTTTGGTGTTATATTAGCTAAACTTTATTCAAATTGCCAAATTTCATAGATATATTAAAAATTTGGGATTAGCAGATAAAAATGCTAAAATATTATTATAGATTTAACTGGCTACCGCCGTTAATCCCAAAAAGTCGTTATCGAAAATATTGAATTAAATTGAAAGAAAAATTTAGCTGGATTAACAATTGATTTCACTACACAGTTGAGAAAAAAATATTGGGTGTATAACTAAAAAATTTCGAATTTTTGGCAAATTTTGAGCGTTTATTGTGAATTTTTGACGCAATATAAATTTATTCAAAGTATTGGGCATCGTTAGCAATTACCTTTTCCCAGCTTACTGTAAAACATAAGGATTTCGCGCCAAAAGAACCGCTCATTTTTTGAGACCAAGAATGAATCAAGCTAATTTTGTATGCACTGTTCTGAAGTGAATCGTATAACAGTGAGTGCGTTATGGCATCGATCGAAACAAATGGCACTCAGACGGGGCATTGTCTGGTCTATAAGGCGGGTGAGGTAACACTTCTCAACCACTGTTTTCTAAATATAGCGTGATCCATTTTGAGGGTTCCCTACTTTTTTAAAGAAATAAACACAAAATTCAAATTTAATGGGGAGTGTTTATTCTCATTTGAAAGAACATTCTTTGGCATTTATTTTTTAAAGATTATGTCTATCAAATGTTGGCCGTTGCTACGTCGCAGATGGTCCATCCGTTGTGTCCAATTTTCGATGACTCGTTCGAGCATTTCGACTAGTAACTGCCGAATAACACGCGTGATGCTTTCCTCCAAGGCCTGAATCGAAGCGGGTTTGTCCGCATAAACTTTAGACTTTACATATCCCCACAGGAACAAGTCTAACGGTGTGATATCACATGATCTTGGTGGCCAATCGACCGGCCCAAAACATAAAATTATGTGCTCACCGAAGTGTTCTCTCAATAAATCCATTGATTGATCCGATATGTGGGAAGTGGCACCGTCTTGTTGAAACCAAATGTCGCCGAGATCACGATCTTCAATTTCAGGCATCAAATAGTCGGTTATCATGGCACAATAACGGTCGCCATTGACGGTTTCGTTCGCAACGGTCTTCGTGTACACTCTCAGCTACGGCCGCTATATTTTCTTCACAGCGTGCTGGACGTGGTTCATTTCGTCAAATATTATCCAATAATAAATGCTAGGTCTCAAGTTGAGCGAAGTGCACGAAACACATTCCTCACAGAACGTGAATTTTCGTAATAAAGTTGAACAATTTGTAAACGTTGTTCAGGCGTAAGTCTTTCCATTATGAAACAAAAATAACACGACAGCATGACACAACTCACACGTGATCTGTCAAAAAAAGGCTATTGAAAAAGTATCTCCACTTGGATCACTCAATAGTTTTTAACCGGTCTTGCAACATGTGACCGAGAGTTGTCATGATGGAATATTACATCTTTATATCTGGTCGGAAATTCCGACCGTTTTTGGCCACCGCTCGGTGCAGGTCCTCTGTAATGGTCTAACACAATTTCAGCAGCTCATAATAGATGGTACCACTCTGGTCCCACCAAATGCAGATCATTACCTTGACGTCATGGATATTCGGTGTTGGCGTTGATTTGGCTGGTTGGCCGGGCTTCACAAACGATTACTTGCGCTTCGGGTTGTCGTAATGGATCCATTTTTCAATGCCAGTAATGATTCGATGCAAAACTTTTGATGACGTTTAAGCAGCATTTCGGACATGCAAAACCGTTTTTCAACATCTCTCGGCTTCAACTCGTGTGGCACCCAATTTCCTGCAATTTCAAATTAATCCTGCTGCTTGCAAACGTTTTTAAATTGCTGCTTGAGTGACTCTCAATGATTTTGCGGAGGTCTTCTTGAGTTTGATAACAATCTTTATCAAGTAATTTTTCGAATTCATCATTTTCTAACTTTTTTGGCTGACCTGGACCACACAAACTATATCTAGCATGGTGAAATCCATGGAACATATTCAAGATAAGCTTTGGTGGCAATTGATGTGCTTCACCTGCCTTTATTTTTTGAAATTAAAGACGTAAAGCAAAATTTTACGCAAACAATGCTTTTTTGGTACAAAGTTCGGCATTTTCAAAGCAAACAAAAAAAAAAAAACAATCCACAGTTGACTACTGTTATCAATCGGTCATGATTGTTAAGCCCAACGCATAACTAGCATTGCCAGCATTGTTTTTTCAGTCCGGGTGGTTTTCAGTCATTTAGTGTACAATTTAGAGTTTGGAAAATGTGATACCAAATCCCTATTCCGCGACTGCTAAATAATTAAAAACATTTTGTATAACTTTATAAGACATCTCCAAAGACCCCATATTTGATGCACCAGTCAATTTACACTGAAAATTTTATATCCCGGTTAAAAATAATTTTTGAATTACATATATTCAATTAGATACTGAAATTGGATTAAAGAAAAAAAAATAATAATTATATAAAATTAAATATAAATATATACATATATAAGTTGGGAGTCGATTATATCGGAGTTTTTGTCTCGTATAATTTATAAAATTATATAATTTAATATTAGCAAATATATTCGGATGTTTATCCACATAATGCATATATGCTATATTAAATAATGTAAGCTACAATATAAAACTATATATGGTTTAATATATATTTATATTAAATTGTATCAGAGGATGGTCCAACCATAATGCACGATGTTAATTGTGTGTCACACCTTAACGTTAAGTTTTTTGCCCAACTAAATTTGACACATTTCTTTGTTTCAGTGTTTAATTAATTCAACCATGGAGAGGTACATAGTTGAACGTTAAGATTGTGGAAGCCTTTTACGAAAATGGGCGTTCAAATCAAAATGCACTTCGTCAGCATAATCGAAAAAATGTGTTCACAATCGAGAGAATTGTGCGCAAATTTCAGCAAACCGGGTCTGTAGGAAGTGCTCGCCCAGTTCGTTCTGTGGAAAACATTGCTGTTCTTCGTGATAGTGTGCCAAAAGAGCCGTCAACCTAGATTTGTCGTCGGTGTTTGCTATTGCGGGATGATAACGGACTTCTTGTGGCCAGAAATTGAGGATATGGAACTGGTTCCAACAGGATGATGCCACTTACCACACAGCCAACGAAGCAATGGCTTTTTGCGCGACAAATTCAATGACCGTGTTATCTCACGTCATGGCGATTATAAATGGCAGCCACGATCCTGTGATTTGACACCGTTTGACTTCTATGTTTAGGGATATTTAAAAGAAAAAGTGTACATCAATAAGCCAATAATAACTAAAGAGCTAAAGGATGAGATAAATCGGCACATTAACGAAATTAAACTTCAATTATGTCTCAGAGTCATTGATAATATGGACCTTTGGATGTAGGTATGCTACCGTGGCGAGCATTTGGCCGATATCATAATAAAAAAATATTAAGATAATACTCTGAAAACTTTTCGTTTTATTTACAATTTACATCGTGCATTATGGTTGAACTACTCTTTATATAAACCAAGTTTTAACTGAGCTAGTACAAAAGTGGATTAACTGTTAATGATTTCATTGAAAGTTAGCATTTAAAATCTGCCTGCTTTGAGACTTGCTTGATACCTACCCCCTTGATTTTACAAATCGACCGGAATAATTCTGCCAGAGGAATTTGTATAACAAAAAAAATAACATAATTCCTCGGGAGGAATTATGCCCTTCCCTTTATAAAAACATAGGGTAAAATAAGCCAAAGGTTTTCTTAAGAAGACTTAACTCAGCCTGTCACAAGCCCAGGAAAAATAGCAAGGGTTTGATCGATTTTCCAATTTTCGGACTTATGTGTATATTCAACTTTTTTTTGTCAAAATTCAATTTTATTCAACATCATAGTCTCCTTCAACATCGATAAAATCACTCCAACGTATTTCTTATAAAATGATTTATACAGGGTATCCGCCGGTAGGGTATACTACTCTGTTTTGCCGCCATTTTGGTAAACATAAGTCTTGACAGTTCATATTAGGCAGTCGTGAAGTAGACACGTGACAAATTTATTATGGAACAATATTCGACAGACCAACGTGTTTTAATTGTTAAAACATTTTATCAAAATCAATCATCGATTATTGTGACGATAAGAAAGTTACGTGAAATTTTTGGGAGAAACAACGTGCCAACAAAACCCACTATTTATTGGCCCTAGCATGGACCACAACGTACTGCAAGATCGGCTGAAAACATTACTGCTGCCACAATAAAGTGTTCAAAACAATCCATCAACCTCAATTCGACGCCGTGCTTAGGAGCTTGGTCTTCAAAGAACAACTTTGGCCACAATTTAGCACAAGGATTTGCATTTGTTTTCATTTAAGATTCAGTTGACACAAGAGCTTCTTCCACAAGACCATTTACGCCGCCGTACATATACCAATAGGATGTTACAGCTCGCCTATGACAATCCCGATTTTCATGAAAAAATCATAATGAGTGACGAGGCACATTTTAATTTGAATGGATACGTAAACAAACAGAATAGTCGGTTCTGGGCAATGGAAAACCCTCAAATTTTCCATCAGTCACCTTTGCATCCATTAAAAGTGACAGTCTGGTGTACAATTTGGTCAGGAGGAATCATTGGACCTTACTTCTTTGAAAATGAAAACGGTGCAACGGTAACTGTGAATCGGGGGCGATATCGTGATATGATTGAAAACTTTTTAACGCCACAACTGCATGCTTTGGGCTTGATTAACACGTGGTGTCAACAAGACGGTGCCACATCGCATACAGCCAGGATTACAATGGAATTACTGCGAGACCTCTTTCCACAACAAGTTATTTCAAGAAATGGTGATATTGATTGGCCTCCTCAGTCGCCTGATTTGACTGCTCCGAACTTCTTTTTGTGGGGATATCTGAAAAGCAAGGTTTATGCAAACAAACCAGAAACGCTTGAGCAACTCAAAAAAATATTCGTGATGAAATTAATGAAATACCGCGTGAAATGTGTGAGAATGTAATGAAAAATTGTCTCAAAAGGGCTCGCATTTGTGAGACTAACTGAGGCGGACATTTATCTGATATTGTATTCCATATATAATTGCAGACATTAAATAAAACATTTATCAATATAAGATCCATTCTCTTTCATTTAATAAAAAATTATAAACAAAGTAGTATAACTTCCCGGCGGACACACTGTACAGGTTGGTTGAAAAGTTCTTGCGCTCACCAAGAGATGGCACTGCTACCTCCAAACTTTTTTTTCTCAAGTTGGTATAACTGTCCTGAGAACACATGCAAAGTTGCAAGTCATTCCGTCAATTCTTTCTTTGTTTACAAGCCATTTGAAGTTGACGTGTCATTGATTTTTTTTAATATGGAAAAAATTGAATATCGTGCAGTCATTAGATTCTTTGTTTTGAAGGGTTTAAAAGCAAAGGAAATTTTTGAACAATTGTTAGAAGTGTATAAGGAGTCCTCACCTTCAAAACGCACCATTGAATTTTGGGCTGGTGAATTTAAACGTGGTCGTACCAGCCTTAAAGACGATCCACGACCAAAAACTGCAACCACAGCAGAAATCATTGAGCAGGTACATAATATGGTTAGTGAAAATCCAAGTTTGACTAAGCGTGAAATTGCTACTGCCAAAGGCATCTCAGACGAACGAGTACTCCATATTTTACATGAAGAATTACGTATGAAAAAACTGTTTGGAAAGTTAGTGCCGCACACACTGGATCGAAAACAATTTCTCAGTGTAATTTGGAGCGTTTTAAGCCGAATAAAAACGACTTCTTGCGTCGTTTTATAACTATGGATGAGACTTGGATCTACCAACATGATCCTAAATCGAAACAAGAACGTTTACAGTGGACTGAAGCTGGTTCTTCAGCTCCAAAGCAGGTGAAGTCACAACGATTAGCAAAGAAGGTTATGGCATCAGTTTTTTTGGGATGCAAAAAGAATTTTGTTGATTGATTATCTTCAGAAAGGTAAAACAATCAACTCTGAATATTATTGCAGCCTTTTGGATCAGCTGGATGAAAAAATTCGTGAGAAAAGATCTGGTTTAAAGAAGAAAAAAATCATTTTTCGTCAAGACAATGCACCTGCTCACAAAAGTGTTTTGACGATGGCTAAATTCAAAGAATTAAAGTACGAATTGCTTAAACATCCACCGTATTCACCAGATTTGGCTCCCAGTGACTACTATCTCTTCAGAAATCTCGTGGAAAGTATTTTTCGTCGAATGAAGAGGCTTCCGGAAAACCATTACAAGGACGGGATAAAATTATTGGAAGATCGTTGGAATAAGAGCTTCTGGGAGATTATATTGAATAAAAAAATATATATTCGTAACAAAAATAGTATTCTTTCATTTCGAGCGCAGGAACTTTTCAACCAACCTGTATTTGGCCTCAATATTTATTTTAACTAGCAGCATATTTACTTTAATAAGATTCATAGTTAAGATGTTAATTTCAATATGATTTAACTAAGATTTTATTTTTCTATAAAAAAAGAACCGATTGCGGAATATGACATTAAAATTTATTAAAAAAATTAAATTAAAATTTTATATGAAAAAATAATAACAAAATTTGTTTGACATTTTAAAAATGAAATTAAAGGTAATTTAAAAATGTGACCTAATTTAAAACAACTTTATTATATAAATTTTATTTTATTTTATCTAAACTATAGAAAACTAACAATAGATTATTTTTTTTTAGTTTGAAATTTATAAATAAATAACCTGTTTTAATCTTTTTGTCTCGTCGATGTCTGTAAAAAGTTTTGTTTATTTGCCAGAATCCTAGTTTTAACTTAAAACTGAAAAATAAATCTGAACAACCAAAAATAAATACAAAAAGTTTTTGCTAACAAAAAAAAAAAAAAAAACGTTTACTATACGCAGCTTTTACCCCTAGACATACTAGCAAACAAACAAATTAAAAAAAAAAAACAGAATCCGGAAAAAACAACCAAAAAATTTAAACTATTATTACGTGCACAAAACCCGACGTCTACCGGATTTTATAACCATACAAACGTGCATACGTAGTACGTATTCTGTATAAATGTAGTTAAACAATATGTAGTAAAGAATGGTGTATAGAGTATAGAATATAGTATAAACATCAGTTACTATACATAACTAACTATTTCTCGTCGTCATAGTTTTTTTTTTTTTTTTTTTGCGATTTTTCCTATACAACTTTTCACTTTCATGCAAAATTTACCAAAATAATAATAAAAAAAATATTGCATGGTAAAACTAACAAAACACAAAATAAAATACAAAAAAAAAAATCCTGTCTACTTCAAAAACATAACAACTAAAATAAAAAAAAATATAACTTAAAAAAAAAGTTTATTAAAAAAACAAACATTCATTTCAAAACTTTCCACACGTTTCGTTTAGTGTAGTCTTTTTTTCGATTCACGTTTTCTGTGTTAGCCAAAAAAAAAAAAAAATATACAAAACATCATGGAACTAACTTGTTCTTATTTATAAGGCAATTTTTTTCTCCTCCAGACACCATCATCAAGGAGTTGTGCAAATGAATTTTCTTTGTTTTATTTAGTTTGATTTTGTTTTTAATTTCCCTTTAGTTTCATTCATCCTTTACAAGGATTTCAAAAACGCTCAAAAAGGTATTTATGTTACAGTTTTAAATATGGGTTAGAGTTTGTTGTAAAACTTTATTTTAATTTATTAAATATTTAAATTTGAGAAATTTTTTTTCAAGGGAATTTCTAAATACTTTAGATTTTTCTTTTGGGAAGTTTTATTAATAATTAAAATTTTTATTTTTTAAATGATGGTTAATTTTTTTATCACAACATTCCCATTTATTTTTGGGTAAATTTTACTTATTTTAACTGGGTATATTTTTAATTAATTAAAATGTACATAACCAAATGTCTTAGCTTTTTAATTGGATTTAAAAATTATTATAATATTATATAGACTAAAAGTTATTATTATTAAGCTTTTTAGCAAATTTCACAATAATTAATACAGGTTGGTTGAAAAGTTCCTGCGCTCACCAAGAGATGGCACTGCTCGCTCCAAACTTTTTTTTCTCAAGTTGGTATAACTGTCCTGAGAACACATGCAAAGTTGCAAGTCATTCTGTCAATTCTTTCTTTGTTTACAGGCCATTTGAAGTTAACGTGTCATTGATTTTTTTTAATATTGAAAAAATTGAATATCGTGCAGCCATTAGATTCTTTGTTTTGAAGGGTTTAAAAGCAAAGGAAATTTATGAACAATTGTTAGAAGTGTATAAGGAGTCCTCACCTTCAAAATGCACCGTTGAATTTTAGGCTGGTGAATTTAAACGTGATCTTGAAGACGATCCACGCGAAGGACGACCAAAAACTGCAACCACAGCAGAAATCATTGAGCAGGTACATAATATGGTTAGTGAAGATCAAAGTTTGACTAAGCGTGAAATTGCTAATGCCATAGGCATCTCAGACGAACGAGTACTCCATATTTTACATGAAGAATTACGTATGAAAAAACTGTTGGGAAAGTTAGTGCCGCACACATTAACAATTCAACAAAAACTGGATCGAAAACAAATTTCTCAGCGTAATTTGCAGCGTTTTAAGCCGAATAAAACCGACTTCTTGCGTCGTTTTATAACTATGGATGAGACTTGGGTCTACCAACATGATCCTAAATCGAAACAAGAACGTTTACAGTGGACTGAAGCTGGTTGTTCAGCTCCAAGGCAGATGAAGTCACAACGATCAGCAAAGAAGGTTATGGCATCCGTTTTTTGGGATGCAAAAGGAATTTTGTTGATTGATTATCTTCAGAAAGGTAAAACAATCAACTCTGAATATTATTACAGCCTTTTGAATCAGCTGAATAAAAAAAATTCGTGAGAAAAGACCTGGTTTAAAGAAGAAAAAAATCATTTTTCATCAAGACAATGCACCTGCTCACAAAAGTGTTTTGACGATGGCTAAATTCAAATAATTAAAGTACGAATTGCTTGAACATCCACCGTATTCACCAGATTTGGCTCCCAGTGACTAATATCTCTTTAGAAATCTCAAACAATTCCTTCGTGGAAAGCATTTTTCGTCGAATGAAGAGGCCATAGCAGCCGTAGACGGTTATTTTGCAGAGCTTCCGGAAAACCATTATAAGGATGGGATAAAATTATTGGAAGATCATTGGAACAAGTGTATTGAGCTTCTAGGAGATTATATTGAATAAAAAACTATATTTCGTAACAAAAGCAGTATTCTTTCATTTCGAGCGCAGGAACTTTTCAACCAACCTGTATATAGACTAAAAGTTATTAAGCTTTTTAGCAAATTTCACAATAATTAATATTAATCATACGCCACCTGCGGCAAAAAAGTAAAATTTTATTAACACCTTATTTAATTAGCAAAAATAGTAAAATTTTTTTTTTTTGAAAACTTTTTAAATTCTCTGTGGAAAAATTGTACTGTAATAATTTAGATTTCCCAGTAATGTCCGATGTTTTAAAAACACTGCCAGAGGTGCTATAATTTAAAAAAGCTTGTAGCTTTTTTTTCTAATATTAATTCTAGAATTAAAAGTATAAATACTCATAAATATTTTCAATTCTATATGTAATTTTTATTATGTAATTTAAAACCACTTCATAGGCTTTAACAAAAAAAAAAATTAAATAAACATTCCAAACAAACAAAACCTATGGCCCATAATTCATAGTAAAGAAAAAAATATTACCACTAAATACAAAACGAGTCTAATGCAATTAACATTTACTAAACGTTTACTACACTAAATACTTAAAAATACTCGGCCTATTGCAACTGATACATAATAAATTTGTGTAAAGTCTACAAAGTTCTATGGTGTCACAGTTCAATGGTGCGTATAAGTAATATTATGTATTATAATGATGACAACAAACGTTTAACAAAATAGTGCGAAAATCTCTACAAACAAAAGATGCCGACAAAAAAAAAAAATAAAAAAATACGCATATTCAATGCGTTTTGTATTCTGGCAACGCTGTCAAAGGCGGCTGATACTTATAATTGTTGTTAAAAGGTTTATTGAACAAAAAAAGAAAATATTTTACACATTTCACAAGTAGCATGAAGAAAAACTATGAAGAAAAAAAAAAAGAAAATCTTAAAAAAATAAGCTACTTACAAATTTAAGTTAAGAGGAAAAACATAAAAAGAAACATCTTCTGCTAACTGCTTATTTGTAACCTATCACTGAACAACAGAAACCTTTACAGGTTTAAAGCTGTTTAAATTTTATGGGTCATTTTACAGGTGATGACAGACTAACTATCGGATTTCAGAATTCGATAAAATTTAGTTGGGATAAAATTAAAAAGAAAAATAAAATGCGTTACAAAGTTATTACCGAAACTTTTTATTTAAAATTTTTAATATTTAAAATACAATGTGGGGCAATAAGTAGCACACTATTGAAAGGTGCTGCCATTTTTACAAATGTGATTATATGCCAGATTGGTTTTGATATTCGTAAAGTAGACACGTGCGAAATTTATAGTGAATAACAATGAATCGTTATTCGCCTAAGCCGTAGAAATTTGGAACTCAACTACGAAGTGAATGATTTGCCATCAAAATGGGGATCATTAGCGATGAGAGGCTTATTTTTATTTTAGGGGAAAAAAATTCTCGGTACTAACGGACGGAGAATCCATGAAGCACGTTTACACTCTCTCAAAATCACCGTGTGGTGTGGAGTGTTGTCGGAAAAGGCAATTGGACCTTATTTTTTCGAAGAAGCCAAAGGTAATGCTATTACAGTGAACGGCGACCGCAATAGAGCAATGCTGACTGATCAGTTGGCGATCTAGATTTGGAGCCACTTGTCATGCTACTCGCGACACAATGCTTATTTTGAAGAATGCCTTACCAGTTAATCTCGCCTTTCGTTAATTTGGCTTGGCCAACCATCCTGCGTGATGTCAAATCCTACAGATTTGACTGTTCTGGACTTCTTCCTTTTGAAAAATTTGAAGTCTATGAATTAGTTCCGCACGTTGTATGAAACCCATTCGAGCCGAAATTGACAACGTGACACTACAAATGCTGCACACACCCTGCGGGAAAAAAGGGGTTAGTAGAAAATTGGGACCTGCCCCGTGATAGGTGATAACAGGACTGGTTGCGAAAATACATATCACGAGATAGCTAAAAAGAGGACCGGTTCCTAAAGTACCTACCACGTGAACGGTTTAAAATTCTCTATCACAACAGAATCGGTTTCTAAAGTAACTATCACGTGATCCGTATAAAAAGTCTCTAACACGTGATGAATTTGAAAGTACGAGTCCTCTGATATATTCTTTGGGGTTAGTTGTGTGACATGTACTTTTAGACCAGTCCTGTGACATGTCACAGAGGGCAATTGACACCCATCTAGGACAAGCCCATGTTAAAGTGACCGGTTCCTTTAATATAAAAAACCGGTCCCGTGATTGGTCCCTATCACGTGACGTGTCCTGGGATATGTCTTTTTCCCGTAAGGCAGTTATGCAAAGTGTAATCAAAAAGAGCCCAAATTTGCATTAACGCCGACGGCAGCCATTTGTCAAACATAAAAACTAAATAAATTTTCACTTTAAACGAAAGTTATAGGGGAAAAAAATCAGATGATGGATTTTGCCCTTAGCCTGTACATCAAGGGATATTTAAAATGCCTTTCATTTGATACCCAATTTGTATAGAGAAAAAGTTTGGCAGTTGCTTAATGACAGTTGTTTGTGTATTAATCAGTAGTTGCTGATTTTCAACTGTAATTACATTTGTTTTTCTATGAATTAATACGAAATAACTGCTATCACAGTTATCAAAAAAAAATAATAAACGAAGAGAACTGTATTCATTGTAATTGTTATTGAAAACAGTTTCCCTAGTCAGAAAAATACGATCGAAAAAGTGTTGGCATAGTGCTTTTAGCGCTGGGACCAGCGCTGTCACAACTAACAATTTTTAAAGATACAATGCCTTGCCGACCCTTTAATGATAGCAACGGTCTGGGCTCAGTTTTTTGTTTTTTGAAACGTCACATCATTGGCAAATTAATCAACTTTTTTTTAAACCTGTTTTAATTTAAATTTTTGAATTTTTTTTTTTTAGCATTTATTTAAAAAAGTTTCTTAGTAAAAATTTGTCAGAAGTTTTTTATACAAAATTTTTAAAAATATCTAAATTTATTTGTACTGCATTTCTTAGTTGCATTTTAATAGTTACCAAAGCATTAATTTTATTCAAAAGAAAATAAAAATTTGGACTTTAAATTATAAGTAAAATTGCTTCAATTGTAGTAAAACTTTTTCAGTTATTTTTGTATTTTTCAGTATTTTTTGTTAGTTGTTTTTTAACAGTTATAAGTAACTACTATTATTTTAACTGCATAAACCTTTGTTTTAATTGTCATTTTTATTTTTTGAGTGTATAAATATATATTTATTTGAAAAAACGAAAAATTGGGCCGCTAAAAACGTACACATGATTATTTTCAGTCTTCTCATTGGAAGAAAAAAAGATAAAAATATGAAATAAAAATTAGTAGCTTCAGTTAAGAAATGAAACAAATTTTTAATAATATATTAAATTTTCCAAATGTTCTTATTTTGGTTGGAGTGCGTTAATAAAAGAAGTTGCATTCATTAAAAATTTTAGTTTTTATGTCACATTTTATTTGTGTTAAGATATTTTTCTATCCATTTATATTTTTATTTCATTATATATTTGAAAAGACTTATATTCACAGTTGTTGTCAGTGTTTTTATTGCAAAATCCTAAAAAAATATTTTACATGACGTTGAGTATGAAAGAACATGTAACTATGAAGCTAAAAAGGGGAGTAGATTATTTTGAGTCAAATCTAAGGTACGCGAGGGATAAAATTAAAAGTTTTTATACAAAGTTTTTCTATCAGGAATTTGAAATTCAGAATGGCAGATTTAATGTAGCGGAAATGAAATTCAATACGGAAATAAATATATATGACGGAGTATCAGGTTTTCGAAATTAAAAATGGCGGATCTAATATGTTGAATAATTTTTATGGAAATGAATCAGTTTGGTTGTAAATTATTTATCGGAAAGTTTTAGGAATCGCCAAATGCAAAATTGATAAAGATTTTAAAAATGGCGGTATGATTTGTTTTTTTTTTTAAGTGATCGTTTTTGTCTGAAAAATTAAGGCGGAATAAATAATATTACATTCTAAAAATACAAAATGTTGAATCCAACAATGAGGGATTATTTAAAAGAAAAAAAAATTACTTTATGCAACAAATTCATGCAATGGTTCCAACACGACATGAAAGTACATTATTTCTAAGACAAATCCCCTAAAGGGTTTTGCAAAGATTGCCTGGAAATGTATGTCTTTTTAAATGGCGATCGCGAAGAGAAGACGTAAAATCAGATTATTTACTTTTCTCCTGGCAAATTGTTATTACAAATTATCAAAATCGGTTCAACAGAAAAAATATTAGAATATTTCAAAATTTTTCATACAAAATAATACATTTTAGCGCTTTGGAGGTATTATTACATTTTCAACCACAACTTTTAAACCGCTAAGCAGATTTTAAAAATTTTTTACACAAACAATTTGGGCAAAGATGGGCAATTCCCTTGCGGTTTTTGCGCCGCGATCACCATTATAAAGAGGCCATACAATTAAAATCTAAGCTTAGGTAGTGTTGTATATACCAAGAAGGCTCTTGAAGTTAAGAGTCGCTAAATTGTTTGGATGCGATACACAACATCAGACATTTAAACGCACCTCGCGGCTAGAATTATTATTTCCACTTATTTATTTATTTATTTTATTTATTAATCATATAATTACAAATTATATGTTAATTCCCTAACCGAGCACTAGCAACAAAGGCCTTCGGCTTGTTGTAGCGAAAACAGACCAGAGCCTCTGGTGGGAATCGAACCCACGACCCCCGCACTGATAAGCTAGCACGCTACCAACTAGCCTACCGGGTTTAAATTATTTTAACTAGAAAATCCTATTTTACCGCCATTGAATTGCGGCAAAATGGCGGTGGCAATTTATACAGATCAAAAAAAAACTTTACTATGAAAGCACACACACGGTACGGTAAGGAATTGTTTAATATGTTCTTATCTAAACAACTAATATAACCAACAAAAAATCGTCGGAATTGATTGAAAAAAGTAAGAAGTATGGTTTTCTTTTTCCGGAAAAGCGGAATTCATTTAAACATTTCCCGGGATCCCGGAAATTCCCGCGAAATATGAAAATGTGAAAAGTAAAGTTTCTAATTAAGTAATAATATTGATCATTTATATGAGCAAACATTTTAAATAAAATTATTGAGTATTGAGTATTTTTCATGAAAAATCATTTTTAGATACATCCAGATTTTAAAAAAATAAAATAAAGAGAGAAAAAGGGTACGTTCGTAGATGCAGTAGTTGCGCATCACTGCAGCATAATAAAAGTAAAACGTTCAAAAAAGCATCACTTGGCAGCACTGATTTACGTCAAACGTTTTTTTATGCAAACAATTGACAGTCTTGCCGCAAATTTTTGCAACTATGGCATCATTAAAGTTTCTGATGCAAATGTGCGAAATCATCTTCTTTTTCGTTTTAATTGATTTTTAATTTTATATTTCTTTTAATTCTTTTTTTTATTGTAAGTTAAAAAAAATTTAGCATTTTACAATCAAGATTTTCAATAATATTTGTTAATGTTATTGTAGTGAACATGTTTTTTAATCTTTTGCAAAACGTTCTAAAAAGCAAACTGTGCAGTTGTTGAGCATCTGCAACAGATGATGACGCATCAGCAACAAAAATTGGCATAACTGCCGCAGTGATGCACAAATTTTATGCATTTACGAACGTACCCAAATATATAAAAAAGTAAAAAAATAGGCTTAAGTTCGGCTGTGCCGAATCTTTGAATACCCTTCACCAATGTTCAAAAAAAAATGTTTTCACCATTTTTGATACATATTTGAGGTGAATATAAAATATTATTCAATTCTAAGCGTCTTGTGAAAAAAACAAGGTAAAAAATATTTTACTTGCCAGTCGCTACTATGAAATTGTACTGAAATACATCAATTTGTATGGAAAGTTTAGAGGTATGTAACCTTACATTTTCATACATAACTTTTTAACCGCTGGACCGATTTTGATCATACCCAATACCAAACTGCTCGATAGAACATCTGCATCATAGCGCCGCGGTCACCATTTTAACAGACAGACGAACATCGCTAAGTCGACTTAAAATTGCATAAGGATCACAAACATATATACTTTTTGGAGCGTTAGACCTATATTTCGACGTGTTACAAACGGAATAACAAACTGATAATTTCAACAGAAGTTGGTTGTATTATATGATATATATTGTTCCACATTTTATTTATATTTTTACCTGGTCCTTTAAATAATTTTAAGCCAATCAATATGAAATATTTATTAAAAACGGCAAAACTCGTTTAAGATGAACACGATTAAAATTAATTCTTATATAAAATTATATATAAAATTTGTATTTAAAAAATATTTTAAATAATATTTAATATTTTAAAAAAATTTCCATTTCTAATCCTATATTTTATACGATATTGATGGCATTTTCTAAATTCAAATTCTCCTTGTACTATTGAAACTGAATATTCTTGTTGCACTGTGTTATAAAGGGCCCACCATAAATTACAAATTCTGCCATCTCATCTTTAGTGCATTAAACTTACAATAACATTGTGTCAGTTATATATATATTTTTATACTTTTCATACATAAAAAATATACATATATATATATAAAAAACAAGAAAGAATATTTATATAATGTTTTCGGGCATATATAGTTATATATAAATATATATTAGAGAGGAGCAAAGTTTTGCTTTGATAGAATTTCTTCTACGGCGACGTCGTAAATTATGAATATTAGAAACAATTTTTGAATAACTGCAATAAATTCTTAGTTTTGTTTTTTTAAACTGAAAATTTTGAAATTATTCATAAGCAAACATTGTATTTAATAAATTTATAACTTTTGTTACCCATCGTTATGGAAATTTTATTAAATCTCAAAATTAATCCTCCATAATAAACGAGTACATACAACTAAAACAAGGAAGCTTTACAATATAGAAACAACGGAAAAAGGACCCCATACAAACTTTAGTGAATTGCAATGTATTATTGCACTTAAAATGTAGCCAAACAACAAGCATACAATAAAACGCTGCTATACAACCCATCAAAATTTTGGTAATGGGTGCGATATACTCATTCATTACCGACTTAGGATAGCTCGTTACCTTTTGCATTATTTGCAAGCATAGAGAAATGAGTTTATTACACATTGCATGATTTATAAACGTAAAGTACAGAGTGGTTAAATTTTAAGGGCCGATGTTGAATGTGAACCACACCTAAACGTCAAGTGTTTTAGTGCATTTTATTTGACATTTCTCAATTTCAGACTAACTCAATTTGAACCATGGAAAAATACACAATGGAGCAAGGCATTAAAGTTATTTAGGCTTATTATGAAAATGGGCGTTCAAATCAAAATGCACTTTGTGATTTTTTTTGTGATTTTTTTGGTAAGCATAATCGACCAAATGTGTCCACAATCGGGATAATTGTGCACATATTTCTGCAAATCGGGTGTGTAGGAAATGAGAAAACACCTGTGCATGCTCGCCAAGTTCGTTCTGCGGAAAACATTGCTGTTGTTCGCGATAGTGTGGCAGAATAGCTGTCAACGATATGTGGTTTCAACAGGACGGTGCCACTTGCCACCCAGCTAACGAAACAATGGCTCTTTTGCGCGACAAATTCAATGGCCGTGGCGATGTCAATTGGCGTGGTGGCGATGTCAATTGGCCGCCAAGATCATGTGATTTGACACCGTTGAACTTCTTTCTTTGGGGTTATTTGAAGGAAAAGGTGTACGTCGATAAGCCAGCAACAATTCAAGAGCTAAAGGATGAGATAATTTGGCATATTAACGGCATAGAACTTCAATTATGCCTCAGTGTCATCGAAAATTTGGACTATCGGATGGAGGTGTGCCGCCGAGGTCGCGGCGGCCATTTGGCCGATATTTTGTTCCATACATAATTGAACCATACCATATTATAATAGTAAAAAAAATGACAATAATTTCCTAAATAATTTGTGTTTTAATCAAAATCAACAACGGCCCTTAAAATTTAACCACCCTATAAAAGTAAAAACAAAAATATTTTTGAAAATCTATTTTTAAACTCATTACATTGTTTTTTTTTTTTGTAAACATACATTAACGTTTTGGCAGCACGATGCAAAAATCTAAGCGTAACTATTCATTTATGTTCAAATCAATCACATATTATATGCGTCGATAGCTCAGTGGGTAGAGTTCACGGCTGGAAACACAGAGTTCCCTGGTTCGATTCCCACACCTTGATCATTTTTATTTTTTTTTTCAATAAATTTTTTATGAAAATCTATTTTCAGACACATTACTTGTTTCGTACTCGTAACCATATAAGTAACCACTTAATTGATCTCCTCTAAAGTAACAGGTCCATACAGGCTCCATGAAGCTCATCGACTGTAAAGTTCATAAATGAAATAAAATGTGAAGTAATGCATCGTGCAATGCACATTATTTAGTAATGCATGGTTTTGCTTGGTTGTATGTTAACATATTTCATTTTAGTTAAAAAAAAAACAACATATGACTATTTTCTTATTTTAACCCGAAATGAAATTGTATATTTTATTATATAAAAATAAATAATATATGATAATGCTGTATTATGAAACAATATGCATAAATATGAATGCATATTTTTTATTTCTTTTTTTTGCATTAAAAATGAGTTTTTTACAAATTCTGTAAGAATAAATTGTATCAAGTTTATTTATTTTTTTTTATTTACGTTAAAGATAATAGTTTTTCTGGTATAATGTTGTTTTATTTAATAAATAAGTTTTCTTAATGAAATGTAATTAAAAATTTTTTTCTAATGTACTTAAATGGTCTTTATTTATATCAAGTGTTTACAGTAGCAACTTTTGTAAATGGTTACAGCATCTTCTTTTGCATCTTCTAGTGTTAATAGTAAATATCTCTTATTTAACTCATTACTTAAAAGGAAATAGCTATATGAGAATTAATGTACGTTGATTGAGATGAAATTTACTTAGGAACTCTTAGTGTTTAACCATTAATTATATATGTTAAATCAGATATAAGCTGATACTGAAAGGCTTGTATATTGTTTCTCGTTGCTGTAGTTCCAAGTGAAAACTTCAAACCGACTTATAACTAGAGTTTGTTACGAAAATTTCCGAAACGAGATTTCCCGAATATTCCCGTCATTTTTTAATTCCGAAAAATACTGTTAATGATGAAAATGCATGCTTAAGCTTTTAATACACCTTGCAATATTATTGTAAATACAAGGTGGAGCAATAAGTATTGAAAAGTGCTGCCTTTTAAGCAAACGGCATCGTATGCCAGTTAGATTTTGACATTCGTGAAAAGGACTCGTGCAACGTAAGATTTTTCAACTCAAATGACAAAGTTGTTGTTTTTTCATCAAAATTGAACATGAGCGACGAGGTTCACTATGCCTATTTGAATAAGCGAAATTCTCGGTTCTGGGGTACGGAAAATTTACACATAGTTCATGAAGTACACTCACCAAAAAAAAGTCTGTAATGGCAACTGAAAATTTTGCTGTTATTACGGGAAATTTTGCTTATTGGAGCCCATCGGTATTGTTTGCTTATCTTAGCAACACATGTCTGCTGACGTGTAGTACAATGAAATTTGTAGAAAAATAAGTAGCCGCTACTAAATTTTAGTACACTTTTTGTTAACAAGAATTTAAAATCAGTTTGCTAAAATCAGCAAAAAATATTACTAAATATTATTAATATTAGTAAAAAATTTTAAATTAATTTTTTTTATCAAGCATAAATTTTTTTTTTTATTAATTTATTTTTTTTTTTTAAAAAATATTAAAAACAAATCTTAAAAATTGTTAAAAGATAAACGAATTAATCATTTTTTTTGTAATTTCTGTTTTGAAAAATATTTTGGTCCATTTTTTATTCAAAGGTAGGTCAAATTTTAATTGTTTTTAGGGCTGATTTTTAGAAATAAAAAATGTTTTAGTGCTATTTTAAATGGATGTCGGTATATTCATTTCCGATCCATTTTTTTTAATCTATGTAACATTTCAATGCAATTTAAGTTTGTAGGTGTAAGTTTTAATTAGATATAACATTTCCTTCAATATACACTTTTTAAAATTAGTAATTTTTTTTGCTTATTTTAGCAAATTGGTTTTCAAATATTTGTAAAATAATTTCTGAAATAAGCAACAAAAATTTGTAAAATAATTTCTGAAATTAGCAACAAAAATTTGTAAATATTCTGTAAAAACTCTGTAATTTTTAAAATGTAAATAGCAAAAAGATTTGCTATATAATAATGATTTTACTAAAAATCAGTACAAAAATAGTAAAGTGGGATTGAAAACCGTTTACAAATTTTTCTACTAACTTTTTTTTTTGAGTGTACTATTACACCTTCTTAAAGTCACCAGTTTTGTCGAAAAATTTGATTGGGCCTTATTTTTTCACAGGACTCAATGCTAATACTTATACGCGAACAGCGACCGCTATAGAGGGCCATGCTGACGGAATTTTTTATTACCGGAAGTTGACGATATGGATTTGGAAGATATGTGGTTCCAGTGGGACGGGACCACTGGTCACACTGCAGGCGGTACAATGCGTATTTTGAATTCATACTTTTTTTCTTGATTTCTTTTAGTTTGATTTTAAATTTAATGGAATTATGATTATGATACAGTGGTCATCGAATCAAATAAAACTTTGGAATACAGTGGAATAGATGCCATAAATTTCCATTTCACGCGGATTTGAATTCGCAGTAATTCCAGAACATTCCCGTATATGAAATTTTGTTTGTGGTTTCATCAGAAATTGGGAATTCCCGGAATGCTGGAAAATGTGAACTAGAATTTCGCTTTCCCGGGAAAAGAAAAACCCCCATTGCTAATGCTTTTCGATAAACTTCGAGAATTTTTTGTTGGTAATATTAATTGTTCAGATTATAACATATGAAACAATTCCGCACCGTACCGTGTGTGTGCTCTCATAATAAAGTTTATTTTTGTTCGGTATAAATTTTATTTGGAATGTTCATCGTTCGGTTTAATTATAATTTAGAAACCGAATGAGGAACAGTTAACATAAAATTTTTACATATCAACATTTTCACAATATTTTCAAATTGAGGTGAAAAATTATTTATTTTTTTATTTAATTTATTAACATATAATTACAAATTATATCTTAATACCCTAACCGAGCACTAGCAACGAAGACTTTCGGCTCGTTGTAGCGAAAACAGATCAGAGCCTATGGTGGGAATCGAACCCACGACCCCCGCACTGATAAGCTAGCACGCTACCAACTAGCCTACCGGGGCGCTCAGGTGAAAAATTTTCTAACGCAATTTCGCAATAATTCCATGAAAGTGAAAAATTTTGTTTTTTAATGGACTTAAATTGTAAGTATTTTTTTTAAATCAACGAAATTTTGAATTTGTCCCTTTTTTTATTAAAAATTATAAATTTTAAAACTACTGCGAAAAACGAAACAAAAGCTTAAATACAGCCTTGTGCATTAAAGGATTAAGGAATAAGTTAGAATTTACTTGTTGCTGAAAATAATTCAAAATAACTTTCGCTAAATGAAATTAATAAATAAAACAAATATATTTTAACTGCCAAAAAATAGAAAGTTCAATTTTGTCAACAATAATATTCTAAAAAAAAAAAATTGTCTGCAAACTACAAACAATATTTCAGCCAATCGTTCTTGTAAGATTTTTTTGTTGCCAAAAAAATATTGTATTTTTAGAATAAAATGAAAATAAAAATTGTAAATAACATAAAAATATATTCTAAAATTAAAGGTTGGTGAACTGTACTAAACAAGACTACATATTTAAAAAGAAAAACCAAAATAAGAAAAAGTATTGTCCTAATGGACATGGCTTTTTGTAGGCACTGTAAACCTTTTATATACAATAACAATTTGTTGGAAATTTTTAATTAAGTGTTATAACTTATTTTAATAGAAAATATAATCTCCTACATTTTTCGTCAAACAAAATGTTCGGGTACGGTTTAAAAGTCGAAACTACGTAAAATTACAAAAAAAAAACAAAATTAAAAAAAAAAAATAAATTACAAAAGTATTAAACAATACTGAAAGTCATAGATAATGCACACAAGATAAGACTAAAGTCTCTACTTTGAAAATAAATTATAATTGCAGTTCAAGGACTCACAGAATTTCGGCGGGATATGCTTATAGGACATCGTTTTATGGAAAACTGATTAGTGAATTTTAATAAAATGTAGCAGAATGCATACATTTAAAAATTAAAATTAATTACATTTTTGTTTATAAATAATAAATTTAACAGTATTAATAATTTGTTACACAATTAGCGATTATAATTGCAAACAAATAATTTATTTTCAAATTCTGAAACCGGAATAAAATGATTATGAAAAAAATGATTTTTTTTGTTTTATACTGTTTAATTTAAATTATATTTATTTATAAATTTGTTTTTGTTTATTTATAAATATATTGTAAATAAATATCAGCTGTGGAAGAAAACAAAACTAAATATAAATATATTAGGCGGGCAGCTATTTGGCGAAATGTAAAATTGCGAGCCATAATTAAACAATTTTTAAGAGGAACAAAATACATATTTATATCTTGTGAAACTTTACTTTCCCTGACTGTGTGACAAAAATGCATAATTTAATATAAATCAAATTGCTACACTCAGAACAAAAAGTTAGTAGAAACATTTGTAAACGGTTTTCAATCCCATACTTTACTATTTTTGTACTGATTTTTAGTAAAAAAAAAAATATTATTTAGCAAATCTTTTTGCTAATTACATTTTACAAATTACAGAGTTTTTACAGAATATTTACAAATTTTTGTTGCTAATTTCAGAAATCATTTTTACAAATTTTTGAAAACCGATTTGCTAAAATTAGCAAAAAAAAAAAAAATACTAATTTTAAAAAAGTGGATATTGAAGGAAATGTTATTTACTAAAATATTTTTTTAAAAAAGAAATTAAAACAAAATGATAAATTCGTTTGTTTTTACAATTTTTAAGCCTTTGATTTTTTTTTTAATTTTATTTAAAATATTTTTTGAAAAAAATAAATTAAATAAAAAAATTTTGATGTTCGATAAAAAAATTAATTTTAAATTTTGTACTAATAATAAAAATATTCACCCCTATCGTGAATAAAAAGTGAAATGTTTATTCCCATGGAATTTTCATTCCTCTTCAAGTGAAAATTGGTATCGTGAATTTTTTTTATGAAATTTTTGTTCCCTTTTGAAGAACATCTGTTGAAAATAACGTGTACTAACTATCAATGTCTACTAAATGAAAAAACTAAAAGAAATTTCAAAATTAATGAAGAATTTAAAATATCAACATACTATATAATTATTGAAATAAGAAAGTTAAAAGTGAAAAACAAAATGTTTAGAGTTGGAACGATTGCAAAAGGAGGAAATACAACAACAACGAATTGCTCGTCGAGATTTGGGAGATTCATCTAATCTTACATTTTCTATGTAGTTCCTTAGAAAAGAGGGAAAAAACTATTTAAAAAAAACATTTACGATAAGGGGAATTTCTTTGAATGTGAACTTTTTTTCGGGGATATTACTCACGAATGAATGATTAGAAAAAGGGAACAAATTTCGAGGAAAATTTATTCATTGATTGGAATTGAGGGAAAACATTTCGAGGGGAAAAATATTCACGATAGGGGTGATTTAGTAAATTTTTGTTGCTGATTTTAGCAAACAGATTTTAAATTCCATTTTGCTAAAGGTTTACTGAAATTAAGTAGCGGCTAAAAATATTTCTACTTATTTCATTGTACTACACGTCAGCAGACATGTGTTATAATACCGCTAGGCTGAAATTAGCAAAATTCCCCGTAATAACAGCAAAATTTTTAGTTGCCATTACAGAAGTTTTTTTGGTGAGTGTACATTATAATGGATGAATTTTCAAAAAAAAGTAAAAAACAAACATTTTTTTTTTGAGAACAAATTCTTTTTTTTTCTTTAAAAATATTTATTCATTCTCTCGGACAAAATTTACGGACTCCACAGCGAATTTTTGTAAAAAGTCAATTTTCACCACTTTGAAGGAATTTAAAAATTTAATTCGTTAAGGAGACAATTTTTACGCGATCGAAATTTTTGTTTTTTAAACACTAAAAATTTTTGAACAAACTGAAAATATTTTTTTTTTGGTATTGAAATTTTTTCACGTATAATATTAATTCATTTTATTTTATTATTGGGAAAAATAGGAAATTTCGATCGGACAAAATTTGCGGTTTGCATAGTGAATTGTAAGAAAAATAATGTTCGATAACGTGGATCGTATTCGATGAATTTTGTGCCTCCTGAAGCTTAATCCTTCTGGAGTTAATTCGCAAATTGTATCCGCAAATATTAGGCGAAATCTAGTGACACTTTATCAAGTTTTTAGTTTTTTTTTACTTCATTTTTGAAGAGTTTATAAAATACTGATAATTACTTGGCAACGTTTTTTTTTTTTTTTGTATACAGAAAATTAAAAACTCTAATTTGCTGTAGACCCCCCACATTTTGACCGTTTGAAATCTTATTTTTTTTCGTTTATAAGGAAAATTATTTCACTTTGTTCGAAAATTTTAGATTTTCAGATGAAAAACGCAAAATCAATTACGATTTGGTTGAAACTTTCCCAAAATATTTCTTACATCCATTCACAACTTGTGTAAACTTGTCCTGAGCGAAATTCCACCAACGTCCGAATTTCAAACACTCTAGTGTATCGACTATAGCTGCCACCCTAATATACATAACTGCATTTTTTGATATCAGGAGAATACCTTATCATTTTAGAAAAATGAGAAAATAATATAAACAAAATTAATACAAAGCAAATAAAACAGAAAGTAGAATAACAGAAAAAATGTAGTGATGTCAAGTTTTACAGACCCTCAACATACAAAAAACTCTACTAAATTCCTTCAATTAACAATTTAGTTAAATAACAAGGTCTTAATCAATTAATTTTGTAATTGATTCATTTAAAATATTTATCAATACTAAAAATGAGTCAGATTTTAATTAAATCAATTAAAATATTTGATTTATTCAACAAAATTTTTAATTGGAGAATTTTTTTTTTTTGTTTCAAAATCTTTTAATTTTCAATTTAAAATAAAATATTGTAAAAAAAATAGTTAAAAAAAGACTAAATATACAAAATTTTAAAAAACTTTATAAAAAATCTGTTAAAATTTTGTAGCTTTCCTAATTATACCATTCACCACAGGTGGATGGGTATATATAAGTTTGTCATTCCGTTTGGAATTTCTACAATATTGATCTTAGACCCTATAAAGTATATATATTCTTATGAAGAGCGAAGTTTATTTAACGATGTCCGTCTGTCCGTCTGTGTGTTGAAATGGGTTTTCCGAAGACCCCAGACATGATGAGGACTTGATTGTTATATATTTCTGTTACATGTGATCCATTTCTGTTTGCTATTAAAAATCAGCCAGATCGGTTGATAAATGGCTGAGATATCAGCAAAAAAACAGGACTACCTCCAATTTTTTCCGTAAAAACCCTTTGTTTTTATATGTATGTTGAATATAACGTATAACAAACACATCAATTTGTTGAAATTCTTTTATACACAAACAACAAACCAATACAAAGATTTGTCATTAAAATAAAAACCAAACAAACCCCTATTGAACGAAAACTGTTTATTTAATTCTATTAACGATGATTCCACATGACCTTAATAGCTCAGTTGTCTAAACGGTATGTCACAAATACTTTTTTTTTCTCTAAGAACGCGGGTTCGATCAATTCAACATTTTTTTTTTATTTTCTTAAGACTTTTTTTTTTTGTTTATTTTTGTTTTTTTTTCAACATTTAATAATTAATTTAAATTAAATTTTATATTAATAATTAAATAATCCATAAATAGGCTAAAAACATCAAAAATTTTATAAAAACCCTCTGATACAAACAAAATACAAACGGTTTTATTTCTATTATTTGTTCCGATTTAAAAGAATTTATAAAAAGATTTTTAAACCATTTTGTTTCTCATATATTATTTTATTTCTCATATATTATTTTAGAGCTGTAATATGACCTAAGGATACGTCTTATATAGCAAAAGATCGAAAATCTTTAGTATAACATATTTGCCAAAAAACTCGGAAATATCGGTTCTGATACAAAAAAGTTATGCCCAAAACATATTTTTTTAAATACCTATTTTCTGGAACCATCACCAAACTAAATGGTTAATTTCCTCTTAAAGGCGTCCGTATATAAATCTGTCCATTCCATATATGTCCATATATAAACTTCAGTTTTTTCCCAACCATGGTGAAGGGTATATAAGATTCGGCATAGCCGAATTTAGCCGCTCTTACTTGTTTATTTTAAATTCTTGTTGACATTAAGTTACTGGTTGCCAGTATTGATAATACTTTTTTTCTTAAAGAGTTTTTTTTTAATATTTTATATAAAAAACATAACACGAGTTCTACAGAAAATTTATACAAACTAATTTGTGGAAAAAAAAAAATGTGCAAGAAAATCGGTTTTAGCACAAAATTTTGCTTTCTCCAAGGAAAAAAAAAAATTATGTCAATTTCAGTTAAAAAAGTGTATACTACAATTGTATTTAACTGCAATTGCAGTTATTTTAACTAAGCGAACAGTAAAAAATAAATTAAATGTTATTGGGTATACAAGTTAATAATGTCGATTTGGACAACAGATGGCATAACAAATACATATGGTTTGTGTCAATAATAACAAATATGGTATTTTGGAGAGTAAACATCTGTCATTATAATTAAGTATTCGATAGACGTCAAAGTGTAAACACACATTTTTTTTCAATCGCTATAATAATGTCGGCTTTTGTGCCTAAAAAAGTTGTTTTGCGGGGAAGTCTGATAAACTTCTTTCATTTTAAGAAAACGTCTGCTGAAAGTTATCGACTGTTGGTAGAAGCTTACGGTCAACATGCACCAACTCAAAATACTTGTGAACAATGGTTTGCGCGATTCAAAAGTGGGGATTTCGCCACAGAAGACAAGAAGAGGCATGGTCAGCTGAAAAAGTTTGAAGATGAGGAATTGAAGCATTACTCGACGAAGATTGTTGTCAAACGCAAGAAGAACTTGCATTATCATTGGGAGTCACACAACAAGCCATCACCCTACATTTAAAAGCATTGGGATTCATTCAAAAGCAAGGAAATTGGGTTCCATATGAATTGAAGCCAAAAGACGTTAAAAGGCGATTTTGCATATCGAAAATACTGCTTGAATGCTACAAAAATAAGTCATTTTTGCATCGTATTATTACTGGTGATGAAAAATGGATATATTACGATAACCCCAAGCGCAAAAACTCATATATAGAGCCCGGCCAACCAGCCAAATCAACGCCGAAGCCGAATATCCATTACGCCAAGGTAATGCTCTGTATTTGGTGGGATCAAAAGGGTGTTTTGTATTATGAGCTGTTGAAATCGGTTTAGACGATCACAGGGGACCTGTACCGAACACAATTGATTCGTTTGAAGAGAGCAATCAACGAAAAACGACCAAACACGAGGTCATAATCTTCCATCATGACAACGTTCGACCACATGATGCAGAACGCTCTTACTGGAACACGCTTCACTTCAGAACAGGGTATCAGAAATTGGCTTGATTTATTCTTTACCTCAAAACCGTAGCGCGTTATCCATATGCTACCAGAAAGATGGGAAAAAGTAGTGGCAAACGATGGACAATACTTTAAACAGTGTATCAAATCATTTCGTTATTATAATAAATGCATTTTTCAAGCAAAAAAAATCGACATTAATTACTTGTATACTCAATAGTTATTTTTAAATTAAATTAAAGTGTAAACATTTTTAACTTTACTTTAAAAATTATGACGATTTTCGCTTTAAGAAAATTTCGAAATTTGAGGAAAACAATCCTTAGCTTTAATGAGTTTTCTACACATTTATTCATTCTATTCCTTCAAGTTTCATTAAAATCGAATAACACATTTTCGAGTTAAAATGATGTCCTTTACGCGCATCCCAGGATCCTTAAACCCAATTCATAATTTATTTCCTAAGATAATATTTTAATCTAATTTTGTGTTCATTGTCAACACGTTTCAGTAAAATTTGATATTTTATAAAATCTTTTCTTCTAAAATAATATGTTGCATAATAAATTTAAATATTACAAAACTTTGTCTTTGACTATTGCTTGCTTCTAAATTAATTCAAAATAATAACTTTTCAGATATTAAGGATATTTTCATTGTTGTTATACAATAAATCGGATTCTTAAGACTTTATTTTTAAAATACAAAAATATAAAATCCTTAAAAGCAGAATACTTTTTGCTTCAAAGGATAACTTTTACACAGTTTATATACAAAAATATATTTAAATTTATTTTTATATAATTACAGGTTGGTTGAAAAGTTCCTGCGCTCACCAATAGATGGCACTGCTAGCTCCAAACTTTTTTTTCTCAAGTTGGTATAACTGTCCTGAGAACACATGCAAAGTTGCAAGTCATTCTGTCAATTCTTTCTTTGTTTACAAGCCATTTGAAGTTGACGTGTCATTGATTTTTTTTAATTTGGAAAAAATTGAATATCGTGTAGTCATTAGATTTTTTATTTTGAAGGGTTTAAAAGCAAAGGAAATTTATGAACAATTGTTAGAAGTGTATAAGGAGTCCTCACCTTCAAAACGCACCGTTGAATTTTGGGCTAGTGAATTTAAACGTGGTCGTACCAGCCTTAAAGACGATCCACGCAAAGGACGACCAAAAACTGCAACCACAGCAGAAATCATTGAGCAGGTACATAATATGGTTAGTGAAGATCCAAGTTTGACTAAGCGTGAAATTGCTAATGCCATAGGCATCTCAGACGAACAAGTACTCCATATTTTACATGAAGAATTACGTATGAAAAAAAAGGTTTGGAAAGTTAGTGCCGCACACATTAACAATTCAACAAAAACTGGATCGAAAACAAATTTCTCAGCGTAATTTGGCGCGTTTTAAGCCGAATAAAACCAACTTCTTGCGCCGTTTTATAACTATGGATGAGACTTGGATCTACCACCATGATCCTAAATTGAAACAAGAACGTTTACAGTGGACTGAAGCTGGTTGTTCAGCTCCAAAGCAGGTGAAGTCACAACGATCAGCAAAGAAGGTTATGGCATCAGTTTTTTGGGATGCAAAAGGAATTTTGTTGATTGATTGATTATCTTTAGAAAGGTAAAACAATCAACTCTAAATATTATTGCAGCCTTTTGAATCAGCTGAATAAAAAAAATTCGTGAGAATTATTTTTCATCAAGACAATGCACCTGCTCACAAAAGTGTTTTGACGATGGCTAAATTCAAAGAATTAAAGTACGAATTGCTTGAACATCCACCGTATTCACCAGATTTGGCTCCCAGTGACTACTATCTCTTCAGAAATCTCAAACAATTCCTTCATGGAAAGCATTTTTCGTCGAATGAAGCAGCCGTAGACGGTTATTTTGCAGAGCTTCCGGAAAACCATTATAAGGATGGGATAAAATTATTGGAAGATCATTGGAACAAGTGTATTGAGCTTCTAGGAGATTATATTGAATAAAAAAATATATTTCGTAACAAAAAGAGTATTCTTCCATTTCAAGCGCAGGAACTTTTCGACCAACCTGTAAGTGTATACTAAAATATGTCCTTATATTTGCAACTTTGAAATAAAGAGAAATATTTTAAATATTGCTGCATTCATTTGTGCCTGTGTATACAAATATTAAGCAGCGTAAACTCCCCTTTACATATTTCTCAAATAAATAACAGCCTCTTTTCACATACGCATTTTATTTTATTAAAAAAATAAAATATTAAACCTTGAAAATAAAAGAAAAAAAATCCTGACCAATACCAAGCCAAGACATGCATATAAATATATATAAAATATTCAGAATGTCCAGAAAATTTTAAAAAAATATAAAAAGAATTAAACCATTTTATTTTAAAACATTCACATACAATGAAAAACAAAAATTAAAAATCCTGCAGGAGGCACATACGGGTTTTTTTTTATATAAAAGTGGCATAAAGATAAAAAAAAATAACCTAGAAAAAGAAAAACATTATCAAAAAGAAACAAAAAAAAAAAAAAATAAACGCATTTTTTTTCCGCTTGTTCTTTGATAAAATGGAAAATCTATAAAAAAAAACTGGTGAACATAAATATGAAAGGACTTGAGCATATAAACGAGGGCGGTTTGAAATGTTCTTAGCCTTACAATGAAAAACAAAAGTAAGATTTTTAAAATTAATTTTATTTTTCCATATTAACTCCTGAAACATCAATACACTTCTTAGTCCAATGATTTTCTAGCAAGTATAGGCCTTGATAAAAAATAATTTTCCTGAAGCTCTGTACTTGCATCTTCATTCGAGGGAAAACCCAGAAAGAAAGGAAGTTTTTTGTTTAGATTTGAAAATCGGTAGAAGTTACAGGGAGCTTTATCATAATAATAAGTTGGGTGAACAATTTGATCCGCTTTCCAGATTATGATCCAAATATATAGGGTATCTTATGTTAATAATTTAGTTTTACCCGACAATAAATTTAGGTAAAATTAACAGTCGAAATTGTAAAATTTCTAACAAGGTAACTTTTCCTGAGGTGAATTCAGATTTTGTCGAAATTCGTATATGAGAAGACAAATTTTATTAATTCCCCTTTTTTGGTTTGGGCCGCAGCTCTCGTTAGGGTGGTAAAGTGGACGGAGGAAAATAGGGATGTAAACAAGTTTAGTGAACAAATTTTTATATTTATTTCAAAGAAATATCCGTCATACAATTTTGGAGTTTTTTTTTCGAAAATAATTAAAGAATTTTCATGATATCTCGGGTTCAAATAAAAGTATAAAAAGTTTTATTTTCTGAAATTTGTACTTTGTAAATTGCAGACACTTTCCCATACAAGCATTTCCACGGTTTTACATCAGACCGCTAAAAATATCGGTGGATTCTTTTAATGTCTTCGACGCCAACTTCCGATTTCATATCAAGGATTCTTGAGAGTTGCCCGAGCAGTGAAATCATCATTGGTAGTGATTTAAATGTTCACAACTTTTCTGGATTAACCATTCGAGGGACTCAACTTCCTTTGGCAATTACGTTGAGCTCTTTGCCGAGCATCATGACGAAACCAGCAAATGATCCAACGCTTATTACGAGCATTAAAGTAGAACCCCCAAATACTCTCGATCTCTTGCCCACTTCTCATCCGGATAAATACGAAGTGAGAACGTTTGCACCTCCTCTCAGTAATTCGGATCATTGTACAATTTCAGCATTATTTTCCTACTCTCAGCTTCACAACGATTCGCCGAACAGCTGCGAAGCGTTGTATTTTTATTTACTGGAAAAAAATTGGAAACTTCGTTTTCTTCAGATCTAGAATACTGAATATTTGGCGGAATAACAAAAATGCTAATTTGGATTTACTATGCAAGCAGGCGAGAAGCGAATGTTTCAAGGTGCTTAGAAAAGCTTCTTTATAAACAGCGTATTCGTACCAAAGTTCTTTCAGCGCTTTGGGGCTTAAGAGCATTTGGTCATTCGTTATAAGTGTGAAGGATAATGCTAGTTTATCTGTCCCAACTCTTATAATAGATGACCAAATATTCACATACCGGTTGAAATGTTCGAAAGAAATTCATACTTGCTGGAAAATTAATCAGTCACTGCCGAACTCGAAAAAGTATTGTGTACTACGGCAGATGGTTAAAGGAGCCAAATGTAATAGAAGTTAAAGGTATACCAGAACTGATGTTCAGACAGTGCTCTTCGACGCTTGCTGTCCATCGGCTAAGCTTTTTAGCTCTTGCGAGAAGGTTGTTAAAATGGTATGGCTAATAATCCTGAAAATTACCGTCCAATTTCAATATACTCTGCGCTCGCAAAGGCGATGGAGAGCATGATTAAATACCATTTTGTAAAATTTCAGAATTCAGTTCAATTCTTACCAATCAGCAGTGTGGCTTTCGTTCTACGACAGACCTGTTGGCATTTGTTTCGGATCGTTGGAGTAGTTCCGTTCACTAATTTGACGAAAGCAAAGTGGTTGCTCTAGATATTTTTAAATCATTCGATTGTGTGTGGTTGGACACACTTGTATCACAGCTTATCGTTTTGGTGTCGGTAATGACTTCTCTCGATTATTACAAGCTTCCTAAGAGTTCGCACTATAGATACGTGTTGTTATACATGGATCTCATCAAACGAGTTTCACAACCGAAAGGTTCTGTTCTTTCTCCCTTTCTTTTTAACGTCCTTCTAGGTCAAACTTTTAACTCAATCTACTCTTTTGCAGATGACAGTAACATATGTCATTCTTTTTCTTCGATCGTAGTTTAGGCCTTGTTAAGATTGAGGGGAGAAGGCAGATGGCCCAATTAATTAAGATATTTTTACAATCTCGAATTGGGCTTGTGCGAATAGGGCCCATGTTGTTAGTTGTCCCATAGGTCAGTAGATTCAACATTGTCATCTGTACATATGGGTGCAAACGGATACTATTGATGTTCTGAGCATGAAAATTCAGTATGATGTTCACTGAAAAAAGCATGTTCATCAAGTGACGAAAGAAGCATTCAACTACTTCACCCCATGTTATTTCCTTTTTTATTTATACCACCTAACATATAACGGACCGAAGTGGAATACAACTCCTATATATGAGCAGAACCTTTAGAGTCCATTTTGGAGTTTTTCTACCGTGTTCAATGGTGAAGTGAACTTATCCACAGAGCCCAAATTTTCATTCGTAAACACCCGCTTACCTAGTAAAGCATATCCGCTTGTTGTCGATTGTCCAGTAGATCGCACACCGCGTTACAGGGAAAATTTGTTCATGATTCGAAATTGCCCTTCGTGGAATAGACTCCCTCCCCGCAAGGGTCTTTCCCGAGAATTACGCTCACCAAAAAAAGTCTGTAATGGCAACTGAAAATTTTGCTGTTATTACGGGAAATTTTGCTAATTTGAGCCCAGCGGTATTTTTTGCTTATCTTAGCAACATACGTCTGCTGGCGTGTAGTACAATAAAATTAGTAGAAAAATTAGTGGCCGCTACTAAATTTTAGTCAACTTTTTGCAAAGTGGAATTTAAAATCTATTTGCTAAAAACAGCAAAAAAAAAATTACTAAATATTATTAATATTAGTACAAAATTTAAAATTTTTTTTTTCGATCAAAATTTTTTTATTTTTTAAATATATTTTAGACAAAATTAAAAAAAAAAATCAAAGGCTTAACCCTTTCCACTCCAAGCCTTTTTTTCTTTTTATTCCACCAGCTCTAGGCTAAAATTGCGTTTTTAACTTTTAGGGGGGTTTTTCGTATTTTGTAAATAAAATTTAATTTTTCTTATATAATAAACTTTATTTGATGAATAATTACAGGATACTACATTATAATTCTTAATTCTAATCTTTATAATCCCAAATCCCGGGATGAAGCGAAGGTTTTGCCTCAGATGTTTTGCAAAAATAGCATGTTTCTTTTCACCCCTCTTTTATTTTTCGGTTGGAACACACAGCACAATCCATGTGAATCCCCCAGGTCTAAAGTCTCCAATGAGTGACATGAGCAAAGTTTTTCTGTAAAAAAAAAATCCCACCTTTTTTAAAATTGTTCGCAAAAAGAAGTATTACACTATGTCGAGTGTCACTCGACAGTGGAGCTGGTGGAACAAAATCAATGTCGAGTGACACTCGACATTGGAGTAGAAAGGGTTTAAAACCTTAAGAAATGTTAAAACATAAACGAATTCATTATTTTGCTTTACTTTGGGAATTTCTGGTTTGAAAAATATTTTTGTCAATTTTCAAATTTTAATTGTTTTTAGGGCTGATTTTTAGAACTAAAAAAACTTTTTAGTGCCATTTTTAATGGATGTCGGTATATTCACTTTCGATCCTTTTTTTAATCTATGTAACATTTTAAGGCAATTTAAATTTGTAGGAGTAACTTTTAATTAGAAATAACATTTTCTTCAATATCCACTTTTTTAAAATTAGTAATTTTTTTTGCTAATTTTAGCAAATCGGTTTTCAAAAATTTGTAAAATGATTTCTGAATTAGCAACAAAAATTTGTAAAAATTCTGTAATTTGTAAAATGTAATTAGCAAAAATATTTGCTAAATAATAATTTTTTTTTAACTAAAAATCAGTACAAAAATAGTAAAGTGGGATTGAAAACTGTTTACAAATTTTTTTTACTAACTTTTTTTCTGAGTGTATATAAATTCAAGTCTAATGTCCACAAATACTACTCCATCTTTCCTCCTCTTCATAATCTATTTTTCTGATATCAACAAAATGTACTGTATTTATAGGGGGCATCCTCTGAGTGTTGGTTTAACGAAAACTAAAAAAACGGTCCGTGTTCAGACCTACCTCCCTACCTCCTTTCTGCATTAGAAGTTTGAGTTGTGAATGTTATATAGGGCCACAAAGCAGGCCTCCGCGTTTAAAGACAATTAGTAGGTAGGATATAAAGGCAAATATATTGTGTTTATCTGTGGGTGGATGCTTACAAAACATTTCTGTCCACTTCCTAGACATTATTTCACATTCTCCATACAGTTTTTACGCAAAACATCATTTTTGTTATTTTTTTCTGGTATGAAGTATCTCAAAAAGACATGGCTATGTAGTGACAAACGCATATTATTTTATGTACATTTTTTTTTGGTTCGTTTTCAAGCTTCTAGCATTTTTAATGACAAAATTTAAGTTATTTGAACCGTACATATTTGGTGGTGTCAACAAATGGTATTATAACTATCTGATTGACATTGAAAAGCAGCCGAATTTTGATTTTTGTGCATTTTGGAAAAGGTATAAATTGGGACCATTGGGATATGGTCTGCGATATTTAATCGGTACTGATTAGGGATGCCAAACGGGAAATCCCGAATCCCGAAATCCCGGGATTTTTGGGGATTGACAAATCCCGAATCCCGGGATTGTTTTGTTAGCAATCCCGGGATTTTTTATTTATTTATATTATGTACACATAGAAACATATGGTGAAAAATTAAAGATTTACTTAGTTTTTATACCCTTCACCATAGGTGGAAGGGTATATATAAGTTTTTTTTCTTAAATTTACTCTAATTTTTTTTATTTTAAAATGGAAAATTTTGTAAATGTTGATAAAATAACTAATGTTTTTAATAACACGTTACTTTTTTTAAGTGTATTAGTTAATAAATAAATAAGTGTTTGATACACCTCGTTTCAAAAAAAAAAAATACATAACCTTAGAAAATAACAACTTTGTTACTATTATTTTAGTTGGAATTTTACCTAAAATGCAAGGAAAACATGATAAATGATATCTCAAAAATTAAGTTACAAGGGGACAAGTTTAGCCTAACGTTCGATGAATGGACGTCGACTTCAAACAAACGTTTTATGAACATAATTGTACATACCAATGGAAAGTTTTTTATTATTAGTTTAGTACGCCTAAAGAAGTCAGGCACTGCTGCTGATTGTACTAAATATTTAGAAGAGAGACTAGGTGAATTTGGACTTACATTATCGAACGACATAGTCGGTTTTACCACTGAGCGTCTACTATGCAAACAATTGGAAAGCTTATAACTCCAAAACAGCAGTTGTGATTTTCTCTTTAGTCGATGTATTTTATAAGGCTCTTCCCAATTCGTGTAGCGAACAAGAATTGTCTTCTTCTGAAGACGATGACGATTCATTTCAATCTTTTGAAATGGGACGTAGGGAAAGTCAAAGTGATATTACCGAAAGGTTTTATATAAAGCCGACTATTGAAAAAGTTCGAAAATTAGTAAGAATGTTTAGAAAATCTCTAACCAAAAACGACATTTTACAAACATATGTTTAAAAAAAAAAGGAAAGGAGCTAAAGTTGATATTAGATTGCAAAACAAGATGGAATACATTGTTCGACATGTGTCAGCTGTTTTCAGAGTTGGAAATTCCTATAAAAATCGTAAACATTTTAAATTATATTAAAATTACTCTTGAAGCTCTATGTCGTAGCGAAATGACTTTGTGCAAAGCTGATTCTGCTTTGGCATTTATGTTGAAACAGATTTCAACAATGAGTGGCGAATTGAAAATTTTTGAAAAATCCAAAAATAAAATCAGATTTTGATGACAATTTATACATGATTTTAATAAAAACAGAATTAAAACTATTTATTGCTCGTTTTACAAAAAGAGCTGATTAAAATGTTTATGTGGTGTCACTTGAAATTGATGACTCCATATCAGATGAGGAATTAGAAGAAGACAATAATGTCTCAATTTTACAAAAATTAAACAATGTAAAACCCCAATGAAATCTGTTAAAGCAACTGATAACGACTTAGACACCCAACTTGCCAAAAGAAATCGACTTGTTTGTTTCAGGGGGTGAAAGAGTTAAATATTTGCAATCTGCCAGCGTATGTTGGCAACAAAATTCGATCAAGATTATCCGATGAAACTTTAGACGCCTTGATTTTTCTAAGAAGCTATTTACAACAGTAAACAATATTTCTGAAATATAAATCAGTATTTTAAGAATTAATTTAAATACGTAATAAAAAATTCGTATGTTAATCAAAAATTTGACATAAGTTATTTTTTACAATTACATAAAATGTAATTATTAGTTTTTGTTTTTCGTAGATGAATTCCTTTTAAACATACATAAAATATGTATTATTAAATAAATAAACTATTAAGCATATACAAAAAATGTTTCATTTTACAACAAAATTATTTACTTAAGGAAATAATATTAAAAAAATTAAAATCCCGAAATCCCGAGAAATCCCGGGATCCTGAAAAACCCCGAAATCCCGGGATCTCGGGATCGAGATTTTAAAAATCCCGAATCCCGGGATTTTTTAATATTAATCCCGATTGGCATCCCTAGTACTGATACACATTATTAGTAACGTTATATTAGTAACGTATTCCCACTCGTAATGAAATTGCCAATTAAATAGTCGACTTAATGCATTGGTTTATTCAAATTATTCGGATTTTTTTTTTTTTTTGTATTTCAGACTAAAATTCCACTGGACCAAAAGTAACAACAATCGACTCCTCTATACTTCATACTCTACAAAAAAAAACAAAGGCTTAAAAAAATCTCTGCAGCAGGTTATAGGGTTTTAAATGTTTGTTACCAGTTGTATCAGGAATATGTGTGGGTGGTTGTTTAATTTAACAGTTTCATTTATATGCTGTTACAAACATGTGCGCTTTTTTGTTTTGGTGTGATGCAAAAGTATAGACTGAAAAACATTCAACTCATTTTTTTCTATGACTGACTAAACACTATGTTGTTTGCTACAACTTTACATTTTGCTATAGTGTTTAGTGTTTTGGAAAAAAAAGAAATGAATTACAAAAAATAAAACTAAATTGAATAGACACAAAAAAAATGTATACAACATTGTTGCAAGTAACTGTTACAGTTAGTTTGTTGGATGGAATACATATTTTGTATCCGTTTTGTTATCAAAATATTTTGGAGTTTTATTTTTTGTATACGACTTTCACTTAAAAACTAAAAGCAATAGATAAAATATTTTTCAAGGTAACTAGTTTTAGTGCATAGTTTGTATTTATTTAACTAATAAATATATTTGTTGTGAATGAACTGTATAATCGAAATATTATTTATTAGGAGATAAGATGCTGTATCTGATTGCCAGATGAAAAGGTATTAAATGTGTGTTTTTTTTTTCTATCTAGGAAACAACTGAAAATAAAAACTTTAGGTGGAATTTGACATCGACGATGCTTTAAGCTTCCAAATGCTGTTAAACTTAAATGGAAATTGTTTATGTAAAACTTTTAATTAACTGAAGATAAAAACTTTTTGATGTAAGGAGATTAATCCCACTAATAATAAATGACGCCCAATACGAAATTCGATTTTTTGCTTAAATCGATAGTACACAATAAAAAAAATCTCTTAAATTCCACCAATTAAAAATTTCATTGAATAACAAGCCCATAACCAAAAAATTTTGTAATCGATCTAACAGTTTGGCTAAAAAGTTCGAAGGGTGACACATAGATGGCGCTGCTAGTATGAAATCCATATGATTTTAGTTAGCCCTAACCTTCAAAAGACACATGTATAAATTTGACAGCTGTCGGACTATTAGTTTGTAAGATATAGTATTTTGGGTGAAACAACTTTTGTTAGTTTGAAAACAATGGATAAAAAGGAATTTCGTGTATTAATAAAGCATTGATTTTTAGCGAGAAAAAAACACTGTTGAAGCCAAGGCTTGGCTTGATAAACATTATTCAGACTCTGCACCACGAAAATGAACTGTTGAGAAGTGGTTTGCTAAAGTTTAAATTAGGCGAAATGAGCACCGAGTACGATGCACGCAGTGGACGCCCCAAAGAGGCTCTTAGCGACGAAAACATCAAACAAGTTCACAAAATAATTTTGAATGACCGTTATGTGAACGTGTTGGACATATCGTGAATGAATATTTGACTTTGCGAAAGCTCTGTGCAAAGTGGGTGCCACGCGAGCTCACAATCAACCAAAAACAACAACGAATTGATGATTCTGAGCTGTGTTTGAACCTATTTAATCGTGATAAGCCAGAATTTTAGCTTTCTTCAAAAATTTCGGATATTTATAATTGATTCAAAATAGACTCAAATTAAACATAATTGAGTTTAAAAATGTCTCAGAAAGTTAAAAAATTCCCAATTATGCTTATATCCCAGCAAAATCAGGGTTTCAACTACATACCAGCCTATTTACTCGCTAAATTACTTTTGTTCACGATGTCCAAAAAGTAATGAGTGGTTATTATCTTCTAACTTACAAAAAAACACAAAGTAATGGGTGGTCATTACCCTCTCGCTTACGAACAGTCAAAAAATAATGGGTACCCATTTCTTTTTGGACATCGCCAACAAAAGTAATTAAGCGAGTAAAAAACCTGGTAAGTAGTTGATAAAATGTTTTTGCTGGGTAGCTCTGAGTGAAATGCTGATTTTCCCTCTTTTTGCATTAAAAACTCGCTTTTTGTTCTTTCGAATCCCAGTTTTTGAACAAAGTTTTTGTCATAGCTTTAACTTTGATTTACAATTTTTTTAATGAAGCAGCGGATCTTTGATGTATCCAAAATGGGTTAAACTTTGTAAATGTGCTCATCGAATTTGAATATTGACATGACAATTAAATTTAATTAAAAAGTCATTGATTATACATTAATTAATTTTAAAAGGCGTGGCAAAAAATATATTATTAATGTGAATAAACTGTACTTCGGACACAATACATATGTATATAAGTATTTATATGTAAATGCAGTGCATATGTCAATGTTTATATATAAATAACAATTTTTTTTTTATAAAAATATGCATATGCTGCGAGCATAAAAATTGATGAAATCTGCTGCAAACGGAAATTAAAAATGTAAATTAAAAAGAATTTTTGTCATTAATGATTCAATACAAACCAAAAAAAAAAAAAAAACTACAAAACAAAATATGTTGCATCTATGTGTATGCACATATGAATGTACGATAGTATATAAAGAAATTGCATATATGCAATTCTGCAAACGCAAACTATATGCATTATATACATTAAATGTATATAAAGTTGTATATTATTGTCTTTATATGTATTTTTAGTATATACAAATATATATTTTTTATCAGAAAAAAAAGGGTTGAGGTACATACACGTATGTAGTTGTGTTTGTGCAGTATTGGTAATATGCCATCAAGTTGAGCCTACTACATGTATTTGGCTGCAATTTTACTATGATGCAAAAAGGATGCAATTGCTATCATGTATTTTTTTTTTTTTTGATAATTTTTAACTTTCGAATACAAGTTGTATGTACGTTTTGCTGCCGTTGCTGCTGCATATTGCAACCGGCGCCCAATTGTTTGGTTTATGTATGAGTGCGTATATTGTTATTGCCCTGCTGTTGTTGTTAACGTTAAAGTAAAAGCATCATTGTTAACCACCACTACTCATCCATTAGCATCTTCCATCTACTCCTTTTCGCATGTTTATAGTGGGTGGCATAAGTGGTCATATATTACTTTTAACATTTAAAGGATGCATGTATATGACCAGATACGTTGTTTTTTAAATGATATACACCCGAATGTATGGTGGATACAACTGTTTGTTGTTTATGTTTTTTTTTTTTTTTTTTTCTTTTCAATTCGAACTGAACTTTTAATGTTTTGTTTTAAGTCTCCCCTTTTTTTGGTGGGTTGGAGGGGAGGTAAAAATAATGATGATATTGCTTGCTGCTGTTCGGGCTGATGATGCTGGTAGACTTATTTTACGTATGGGTGGTAATGAATAATAGTCCCCCCCAAAAAATTGTTTTTAATGTCTGGATATTGTTAACCCTTTAATGATAAACAAAAATCAATACGGGGCTGTCATTGGACTTATACAAATCAGTGTATCAAATGTCATCCAAATATTTTTATATTTGTAAGCCGTTGCGTTAGATTATGCATAAGGGGCAATATTGATGCAAACAGAATTTATCTAAAAGTTCCTAATCTGTGACCGGTGAAAAGAAGACTGGGCTGAAAAAAAAACCTACTTAGTGACTGATGAAATCAGGGATCGAATTATGGCATTCGAGATCGAATGAATTCGTTTGAAAACTATATTTTTAAAATAAAACTATGAACGCCCCGATAGGCTAGTTGTTAGCGTGGTAGCTTATCAGTGCGGGGTTCGTGGGTTTGATTCCCACCAAAGGCTCTGGTCTGTTTACTCTACAACGTGCCAATAGCCTTTGTTGCTAGTGCTCGGTTAGGGTTTTAGGATATAATTTGTAATTATATGATTAATATAAATAAATAATATAAAACTAAAGGGTGATTTGTTAACCGTTTGAATAAAAGATTTATTTGAGGCGATAAATGAATGCCTGCCATTTAATTTAATTGGTTACAATTTTTCATATCAATTTACATTTTGTCAGTTTGAAGTTACCCTACAAAATATAATGAATCTGTGACCACAAAGGACCTCTCCCATAACTGGTCACTTAAGAGGATATCACTAAATCAGTAGAAAGTATTTTTTGCAGTGTCAGACTGTTTTCCATTTAAATTTTTTGCTTTATTGTCTTGAAATCTTCGTTTTGTTTTTTTTCTCTCTTTTGAATTTATTTGAGCCGAAAATCAAAACAATATTATTTTCCTGTTATCCAGTCAATATGCATGGGCAACGATAGCTTAGATGGTAAAGAGTTTGCCTTGTTAAAAGAGCATTGTGTAATCGAGCCCTAATGATTTCCAGTCGATTCTTTTAATTTCTTTCCTTTTTAATTGAGTGATAATTTATTTTTAGGCACTTCACCCGGTGTACCCTTTGAATCTGTTCTGTGACTGGATATTTGGCGTTGGTCTTGAGACAGTTTCTTTTGCGTTAATCCATGTACCAGATTCTTCTGGTCACCGTCAATTCGGTGACATGTCAGAAAGTGCAATTCACACCCCCTCCTATGACAACCCCATGTTAAAATAACCGTTTGCTCAAGTAACAATCTAGACAAAATTTTCAGATTTACAGATTTTTCGCCGGAAACGTGGTAAAAATAGGGGATTCAAACGGGGAAAAGTGCCATCATTAATGAACGGCCCAAACGGCTTTAGCTACGAACTTGAATTATGAGTTAAATCACCGAAAAATTAATTTTTTTTTTAATTTTTGCTATGAACGTCTTAAAAGCGGGGGTTCAGAAGAATAAAGGCACCTCCTTTACGGTCCGCCAAAACCGCTTTAGCTAAATACCTGAAATAAACAATATGAGTTGCCAGGAGTATGGGTTAATTAACAGACAAGGTACGTTTTGGAAATTTTGCCAAAAACATGGTAAAAATTGGCATTCTTTTGAGATCTGGCTGGGGGCCAGATCTGGAGAATACGGTGGATGCGGAAGCAATTCGTAGATTTTCGCCTTCGTTTTCACTGACTTGTTTTTGTCAAAAGTGAGCTCACGCGGCACCCACTTTGCCCAGAGCTTTCTCATACCCAAATATTCGTGAATGATATGATGAACACGTTCAGTTGATATCATTAGAGCACCTGCTATTTCATTCAATTTCAATTTACGGTTATTCGAAATCATTTTGTGGATTTTTTTGATGTTTTCGTCCGTAACAACCTCTTTTGGGCGTCCACTTCGGTGCTCATTCCACCACGCCTAAACTTAGCATACCAGTCCTTGATGGTTGATTTTCCTGGGGGCAGTGTCCGGAAAGTCGCCATCAAGCCAAGTTTTTTGCTTCAACTGTATTTTTTCCCCTTTGAAAAGCAATATTTTATCAACACGCGAAATTCCTTTTTATCCATTCACACAAAATGCTATAATTCACAAAACTAATGATCCGACAGCTGTTAAATTTATACACGTGTCTTTTGAAGGTTGGGGCTAACAACAATCATATCGATTTAAGTCTAGTAGCGCCTTCTATGTGTCAGGCCGGGGACTTTTCAATTGACTTGTTATATTGTCCCAAAAAAAAAAAATAATTGTTGCTAACATTATATTTAAAAGTTCACTTTTTTTTTGTTAGCCTGTCTCTTTTGAGGGTTAATGGTCTGGCTGTTGTTTAATGGTCAATGTTGGTATTTACGTTTCTTTTTTTGTTTGTACTTATTTTAACCATTTGGAAATGATGTTGGATGACATTGCCTACATGAACTACAGGAAACATTCAATGTACAGTATACATATGCAATTGAAGTTGTGTGATATTGCCTTATTACAACAAATAAATGAAAATAAACAGACACAACTGTACTTTAAAATAAAAAATAATGTTAAAACAATTGTTATATTATACATTCTCAATATACATATTCACCCAAAAAAAAAAAAAAAAACTTTACAATACATATATAAAGTATATACGCAAATATATAAACTTTTTTATAATTTCATTTATATACTGCTTGTTTTTTTTTTTGTTTTGGGTAGTGCATGAATATTTGCTATTTAATTTTTATTTCAATTGTATTGTCATCTCAATGAGTTTATTATATACTTTTCATATAAGTTCAATGTTTATATAGATAGATATATGTTTGTCTATAAAATTTATTAAAATTGTTTTGCACTTTTTTTTTTGTATTTTTATTAACTCAGATTTTTAATGTAGTTGTAATAATGCATTATTTTTCATTACATAATGATTATAGGTGTTGGTAATTTATTACATTGTTTTTTTTATAAATTTTATAAATTAACATTTATTACATATTTGTGAAAAATTAATAACCTTAATTTGGGCGGGGCTTCTGAGTCTAGCAGTTTTTATCAAAGGTGATTTATATTCAAGGATTTTAAATAGGATCTAGAAAATTAATTGATTAAAACTCTAAATAAACGGTAAGATTTGAAAAAGTATTTCAAGCAAAAATAACTTTAAAATTAGTTTAATTGAGTTGACAGCAGTTTTACATGATCCGTCAAACAGATTCAGGATAAAAATCGTTAAAGTATTGAATTTGCTAAATATGCTATATATTTGAACTATAATAGAAAAAAAATCTAAAATCGAGTTTGAATTAAAATATTTGTAAATACAATTAAAAATTTAATTTAATTTGGACCAACAAAAGAATTTGTTATCATTTTTTTTTTTTTTTGTTAAAATGAAATGAATTTTTTCAATTATTTTTTTAATAATATCAATTAATTTTTTTTTTTATCTAAAATCTTCAGCATTTCAATTAAAGTTTTAATTATATCAATTAAAACTTTAATTAAAACAATTAAAACTTTATTTAAAGTTCTTACCAAAAACCAATTAAAATGTTAATCAATTTTTTAATTGAAATTCTAGCATCAAATCAAATCATTTAAAATTTTAATCAAATTTTTGATTGAAATTCCAGCATCAAATCAATTAAAATTTAAATCAAATTTTTAATATTTTATTTTATCAAATATATTTGTGTTTAATTCATTAACGCTGTGTGGCAAGTGGCACTGTCCTGTTGAAACCACATATCGTGCACATCCATATCTTCCAATTCGGGCCATAAAAAGTTCGTTATCATCTCAAAATAGCGAACACCATTCACAGTAGCTGCCTGACCGGCCCCATTATGGAAAAAATACGGCCCGATGATGCCGCCAGTCCATAAACCGCACCAAACAGTCACTCTTTGTGGGTGCATTGGTTCTTCGGCAATCACTCTTGGATTATCATTCGCCCAATTGCGGTGAGAATGTGCCTCATCACTGAAGATGATTTTCTTCGAAAATTGATCATCCACTGTTTCCATTTCTAGGCACCATTCTGACCTTTGACGACGTTTGGAATGGTGAAGAGGCTTTAGTTCTTGAGTCAATTGCACCTTGTAAGCGTGTTAATGCAAGTCTTTATGCATAATGTTCATCAACGACGAGCGTGTGAAATTGTTGGGCACGACGACGAGTTGAGGTGGACGGCTCTTCAGCCACACTATCGCGAACAGCGGCAATATTTTTTGCAGTACGAGCTGCACGAGAATGCACTGGTGTTTTCACATCTCCTACAGAACCGGTTTGCTCAAATTTTTGCACAATTTTTCCGATTGTACGCACATTTGGACGATTAAATTGACCGAAAAAATCACGAAGTGCGCGATATGCATTTTGATTTGAACGTCCATGGTTCAATTTGAGTTAGTCTGAAATCGAGAACTGTCAAATAAAATGCAGAAAAAAAACTTGACGTTTAGGTGTGGTTCACATTCAACATCGGCCCTCAAAATTTAACCACTCTTTATATGCACCGCCTGGCTATTGAAGAAAATACCCTACCCCTAGCTCCAACCGCACCTGAAAGACAGTAATATGATCAGGTAACCAATGATGATAACAATAACCAGAGACGATCCCAGAGCCTACCCCACAACTCATATGATGTCAAATCTAGCTCATGCATCCCTCCTGTCCCATTCCACTCTAGAAGCAAAGTTTATTCGAAAAGATCTATCGAAGTCAATTCTATGAGTAGTCAAATTGTAGTCTAACCTGCGAAGTCTGCTGGTTGAAAAGTCTTAGATGAAATTTGGTGTATAGTTTCCTTCTCTGACATGCTTTAAGAAGGATTTTTGGAAATTTACACGGAGAAAGGGCAAACAGAGGAAAGTTTCCCCTTGACGTGCTACCCAAACCTCTTTTGTTAAGAAACCTGATATTTAAAATATTTAAAATGTGCATTCCCTGTAGTATGGATTAACTTACTTATAAGGTAGTTCTGGAAATTTTCACCAGGAACATAGTGAAAAAAGGGTTAAACTAGACAAGGTCACCGAAATGAAATGGGACGGTGAACGAGTAAAATTGAAATTAAACAAATGAAATGAAATGAAGCGTAACAGATAACAAGTGGAATTGAAACACTATACAAGGGGGCCGAAATGTATTGGAACGGCAATTAAGTGGAATTTAAACATTGAACAAAAGGACCGAAATGGAATGGGGAACGAGTTAAATTGGAACTAGGGGAACGAGTAGAATTAAAACACTAGTCAAGAGGAACGAAATGGAATTAAACAGGAACGACTGGAATTCAAACGAGTAGAATATAAACACTAGACTAGAGGATCGAAATGGAATGGAACGGCGAACGAGTTGTATTGAAACTAGACAAAGGGAAACAAAATGAAATGGAACGGGGAAGGAGTAGAATTAAAACACTAACCAAGAGGAACAAAATGGAATTAAACAGGAACGACTCGGTTAAAAGTCTGAAATTTAGAATATAAGTTCCCTGGAGTCTCTAAAGCGATAATTTTTTATATGGGGTTAAAAATGGAAAAAATTTGCCCTTAATCACCCTTTCCAAAACGCTGGAGCTATTAATTTAAAATTTTTAGGGTGTTACTCTGATGTTAATATTCACTAAGAGAGGGGTTCTGAAAACTGTTGCGAGGAGCAGCAATTAACCTTTTCCTTACTTGCTGTCCCAACCCCATCTGCTAAAAAAAATCTTTGAAATTTAAAATAAGTTTTCCGGGCTAATTCACTGATAATATACTTTTTGGAGTATCCAATAAGAACATGGTAAACATGGGGAAAAGTGTCCCCTTCAATCACCTACCGACAAACGCTGAACTTAAAATTTACGTATGTTCCTCCTTTTCCTATCCAATTAAAGGATGATATTTTCTTATCTAACATTATCAGTTTTTATCTGAAATGCAGGGGCGATATACCCAAACGAAAATTGCATTTTAATCTGTGGACTTTTATGATCAATACACAGCACCCCCTTTGACTATCAGAGAACTGCATTTGCTGATTGCAAAACGTTTATACGCAATAAACACAAGAATAAATATGTGTTTGCGTTCAAACGCTGAATATACTCCAACACACATATTTGTTGATAATTTTAAATCAATCAAACGACGTGCAAATTGTTTTGTGACTGATTTATAATCATCGGTCCTTGTTAAACCATTGATTTTATTCTGTTCATTCGAGCCAACAATAATTATTTTGATGTAGAATAAATCAGAAAAAACAACAAACAACGTGTAATTAAAACAAAATAGTTTCTTATCTATAAAAAAGGGGTGGTTTTATAGAAACACATTTCATAAATGTTATATGTATATTAGGGTGGGTCTAAAATACGTTTGTTTTAGAATTTTTATTAGTAATACCAAAAATATTGTTCTTTGTAAAAATTTTTTTTTTTTTTTTAATTTAGGTCGACATCTCAGGCTCGCCCAATCCGGTTAAAGTTAAATATTGCGTAATTTTCCAATCAAAATAGATGAAAAAAAATTTAGACAATATTTAAATTTTTCCGGATTAGGCAAGCCTGAGATAACGACCTAAATTTTTTTTCCAAAAAAATATTAATATTTCACAAAGAAGAATATTTTGATTACTAATAAAAATTCTAAAAAAGCGGATTTAAGTCCCACCCTAATGTAAACAATATCATTTATGAAATGTGTTTCTATTTTGTTTTAATTATGAATACACTCATACGCGTTGTTTGTTGTTTGTTCTGATTTATTCAACGCTGAATTTTTGTTGAGTGATTAAATTTGCAGTAAACATAATCGACATATGATTCAAACTGAACCGAATTACGAGTTCAGTAACATGATGGTGATTTTATTCTACAGTAAATTTTGTTGAATTATTAAATGTGAACAAGAATTTTTGTGTATGATTAAATCAAGAAAAAAGTTGATTTTGCAGTTCTCTGTTGACTTGTAGCAATTATTTTGCTAAGATTTTGATCAGTTTAAGTTATGCTAATATTCAGTGTATAATATATTTTGTCCCATAGTGTCTAACTATTGAAATAATTTTAAAACTAAGATTTTATAAAACCACTCACCATTTGCATATTTTCAAAGTAAATATTGATAATTTAGATGATCCAAAAGATGAAGATTTGAACTGTATCCAAAGTTTAATATTTTTGAGTTGAGTGTTTATTGCAAAACTGTTTTTGTTTTTATGTAATTTTCAACAATATTGCAGTAATTGTTTTAAAATTTTTTTTTTTTGAGTGTTTGTTTTAATTTAATGCAGTAAAATGTTTTATTATTGACATTTATATTTATTTTTATTTTTTTAATTAATTTTTATACCTTAGAATTATAATTTTTTCACACACATATATATAAATGTTTTGTTTTTTTTAGAAATTTTTATTTACCAAAAAAATATTAATTAAATATTGCCACTTTTGAAATTGGTTCTTTTGTAAATGTTTTTCTTAACTTTTTTTTTTATACCACAAAGTTATAAATTTTGTTAATTTTTAATTGTTTTTTTTTTTTTTTGTTCATAAAGTTTTTATATTTATAATACTTTTTTTTTTAAATAAATGTTATTTAAACTTGGAGTTTTTCAAACTATTTTTTTTGCTAAAATGTTGGAATTTTGGTGCTTTTCCTTTAGCTTTATTAAGGTTTTATCCTTTTCTTTATAAGTGTTCAAAACGGTTTCATGTTTTTCTTTTGTTTTTGACTTTCGAGTGTTCAGAACGTTGTTTTTTTTTTCTTGAGGGTAAAACTGAAATTTTCTTTTTCTTTTAAAAATTACAAACTTATATAAAAATTATAACTGAATTTTGTTGGAAATTCTTTTGTTAAATAATTTTTCAAACTTTAATTTTATTTTTTTGGCAAAATTTTGATCTTATTTTTGTTTCTCTTTAAAAATTTAACAAATTTTGTCTATTTTTTTGTTTCAGAATTTGGTTTATGAAGAGGAGAGTTTTATTCAGACTATTTTCTTGGTATTATTGCTGTTATTTTGTTTTATTTATATTTTACTGCATAAATTTTGAGTCGATTCTTATTTGTTGGGCCGAAATGTTTTTTGTATGATTTTTTTTTATGTAAATTTTACTATTTCTTTTACTGAGTGTATTATTTTTGTATTTGTAGTGGTTGATTTTTGTTATGATTTATTTGATTTTAAGTTGCTTTGATTATTTTTTGTTTTTTTGTTAATTATCTTTTGTTTTTTTTTTTTTATTTATTTTATTTTTAAGTTGCTTTAGGTTTTATTTTTGTTGTATTATGTTTTAATTAATTCGTTTTATTATTGTTACGGTTTATTGTTGTATTGTTTGTTGTTGTTGTTGTAATTGTAGTGGGTTGTTGTGGTTGTAGTTGCTTCTTCCTTTTGTTTTATCTTATTGTTGCTTTGGGGGTTTCCTTTGTTGAAATTTTGTAGTTATTTGTTTGTCGAAAATTTGTTGTTTGTTAATTTTTTGTTTGTTATTTTTGTTTTTTGGGTTGAAATTTTGTTTGTTAAATTTTGAGAAATTAAACTAAAAATTCTTTTTCCTTTTTTGTTTATTTTCGTTTTTTAACTAAATTATAGTTGTAATTAAGTAACTTAAATTCAAAACTTAAATTGAAATAAAAAATTGCTTTTTTAGTTTTCTGTAGTTTTATTATTGCAGTGATGAGGCTGGATCGGGGGTGGGTTGGTTTTGTTGTAGGGTTGTTTGTTGTAGGCTTTCTTATTTATCTTTTGTTGAACCAAATTAAAAAAAACAAAACAAATTTTTATAAGTATCAACAACGTTTTAACGTAAGTTTATAAAAATGTTCCAAACAGTCAAAAAGCACCTGGAAAAATAAAAAAAAAAATAAAATATTAAAATATTATTAAAAATTTATCATGAGTGTAAAAAATGTTATAGCAAAAAAAATTATTTAAAGTGATATACGTTTTTTCTTTGAGTGTATACATTTCTACAAAAAAAAAATATATTGAAATATTATCAGCTGATTTGACATAAGTTAATAATGGAGATAACTAAACACATCTTAAACTCAATAAATCAAAGTAGGATACACTCATAGCAAATTTTCGTAAAATAGACAAAGTTTTGTTATTTTCAAATTTTTCCGTGTTTTTATGAATAGATTATTATCAGTGTAGCTTTCATTTAATTTTTCCTTTAAAGTAAAATTATATTTACTTAATAAGACTTATAGTTAATTCACAATATAGCAATCCATGCATAAAAATACGAAATTAATGTCAAAATAACAAAAATTTTTGTAAAATAGACAAAATTTCGTTTACTTTACGAAACTTTTTGTTATTTTTTTCGTATTTTTTTTAATGAATTAGTATCAAAGTAGCTTTCATTGGCTTTTTCCTTTAAAGTAAAATTATATTTACTTTAATAAGATTTATAGTTAATATAAAAATGTTCCTTAGAAAAAGATTTTAATTCAAACAACAATTCTATAATGATTAATTTATAATCCGTATTCAGTGGGTTCTGTATTGAGTGCAAAGAACTTATGTAAAGTATTTAATATTGCAAGCCAAAGACTTTTTTCCCTAAACTCATATTTTAAATTTTAGATTTCTAGCTGAAGAGATAAAGATAGAAATTTAAGGAGTAGACTTTCCCCTACATGTCAATTCCTAGCTTCAGCGATTTGAGGTGTGTGGCTAGGGCGGACCACTGTTATCTCTTTTTTTTCCACGTTCTTAATGGAAAATACAAAAATTATTTCTATTGAATTAGTTAAATACCCCAGAGAACACTTATTTTTTGTATTGCTGATTTTAAGTCGAAGGTGATTGGGTAGGACGTTAGAGGGAGAACTTTTCCCTTGTTGCCTTTTACTCGTAAAAAAATGGAAAATTTAAAGTTTCTAGCTCCAGCGGGGCAAATAAGAGGGACACTTTTCCCCTTTTTAACCCAATTTTACAACGTTCTTATTGGGATTTCCAAAAGTATTTCTTCAGTGAATTTGCCCCTACCCACGGAAATACTTTTTTTAATAACAAATTTCTAGTTAAAGGGCTTTGTGCAGGCCATAAAAGGGGACACTAAGTGCAAGTTTATTGCCCCTGCCGCAGATAAAAAATCCTGTCTTAGTAGATGTCTACGCCAGCAGAGGAACTTTAATACAAAATTTTTGTCTAGGTATCAGTCACGATGTAGATATTATACATCGAAATGTATCAGAAAAAACGCCAACAGCTGGCCCCTGCAGTTTTTAATTTTTAACCTTTAACTATGGAGGAGAAATTGTTGGACAATTTTACTGCTTTTTATTTTACTAAAAAATTTTATTGAAAAAACTTTCTTCATAATTATTTGTTTTTTAAAAACAGCCGCATTTTTAATAAAAAAAAAAAATAAAAAGAAATTTATGATTGTTTTTTTTTTTAATAATTTCAATCAATAATTACATCAATAACTTATAAAAATTTAAAGAGGGGGTAAAATTTACCACCACCTACACAGTTTAAGGTTAAACTTCATGAAGGACAAAATGTTAATTTTTGGTGTATGACTTAGGTTAAGGACAATTACCTAATTAAATGATATTAAGAATTAAAGTATAAAAGAACAGGCCCCTTTGGCCCTTAAGCCTTTAGAAAAAATAAGAACGCGGGCCAAAAATTGGTAATGTCAGATATTTTCTGATATATTATATTTTTTTAATCCACCAACTGAATTATAAGCAAGTTGTACACAATAATTCAACATTTGGCCCCCGTAAATGTTAAGAAGAAAAAAAGAACGGGGCCAGATATTGGCCATTTAAGACATTATCTAAGCTAAAATAAATAATGAAATGATAATAATAAATAATAATGAATTTTATATCCTAAAAAATATTAGAGACACCTTTTAGTTTACAGATCGACTCAGAATCACTTTATGATTCGATTTACCGATGTCTCGTCTGTATGTCTTATCTGTCTCGTCTGTCACGTCTGCCTCGTCTGCCTCTCATCTGCTTCGTCAGTCTCGCCTGTCTCGTTTGTCTCTCAGCCCACGTATTCTTGTTCACACGCTAAAGGTCGCTAATATAAAGATTTCGGTGCACTGACTCATTTGGGCAAAAGGACGAATCCTATTGATTTTGTTTAAAATCGGTGAATGTTTAGATCGTAGGGTTACCCAAAATTTTTTCAATGTTACTATTGCTGGCAATTTCAGAAGTATCTGTCCCATATTTGATAAATAATATCCAAAGAAATGCCCTGGAACCATAAGAATATTATAGATCTATCTTATAGACCTACAGACCATATGGCTCATATTTTCGATTTTCTCAAAAATAAACCTATTATCAGGCAATTCAAAATTGCTTACTAATTTTCTAACAGTTTTTTCAAATTATAAAAAATAAAATATTGACACAAGTCCGTATTCAAATTAAAATTTTGGATCCAAATACAAATTGACTTTCAAACAAACTGGTGAAGGCAAGTCCGACTTTATTTTTTTTACTCATTTTAAATTAAATCAATCAATAAATTAATTAAATAAATAATTATCAACTTTTAAAGAATTATCAACAAAACGCCATTATTGTATATTTTTTTTCAGACGATTTTTAAAATTAATTTTAAAAGCGAACAGATTTTATTTTATTCATAAACAAAAAATTCTATCTCACTATGTACTATGTTTAGAACAGAGGGTCAATTCTCGTTCTGTGATAATGTGAAGTGAAAAAAAACTTTTCATTTTCGTTTTCATAAGCACTTTTCACTCGCACTTTTCACAAGTACATAATTTGCGATTCTCGTTTGTATTGTGAAAAAAATGTTTCATTCGCACTGTACCTACGAAAATTTTGTAACTGTGTTATCCAAAATTTAAAGTAAATGTCAAAACAGAGAAAAACGTAAACAAAAGTGAATTAAGTTCGTAAAATTTATTTTAAATAATTATATAAAAATATCTGGATTAATTGTATTATTGGATATTACTCAAAGAATTCCGGGTGAACAAAGGCAAGGCAATGACGTTACAAGCATTTCATTGCAGTAAATAATTTAATCATTTATAGGAATTTTTTTGAGAGTGCTGAGACCCATACTTCGTGCTGACCACAATCCATTCGAGATGACAGCCGACAAGCCCTTCATGGATTTATATCGGCTTACTTTAAGTGAACTATATTTGGTGCGCGTATGAAGTCTAATATTACTTAAAGAAAAAAAAAATTCATAAAGAATATAAATAAACTATAAATAAATATGCCATACTTTTGCCATTTTGTCCTTTTGGGTCCCACTAAAACTGTTAAGGCTCGCCGCTAATTCGTTACACGTTTCGTCTCTAAATTTGGCACCATCTGCAGTTACAAATCTGTAAATGTGGGTTTAATAAAAGTGTGATTATGGTTATTAAGCTACTTACTTATCGTTTTCAATGTTCACATGCTTTTCTTAATAATTAATTAAATACTCCTTTTGGCTTTCGCTGGGACGCTTTCCTCTTGCAATCTTCTTCATGTTTATTTCACTTATAAATAGCCTGTGTAAACAATTTTTTCATATGAAAATATTTTGACAGTTGTTTGCACTGTTACACAAAACAAGAATCGCCAGTGCTGTGCAATCGTGAAAAAATCTTGTTTCGTTCCACTTTTTTTTCATATGAAAACGTTTTGATATTTCTTTACATTTTTTCACAGAACGCGAATCAAAAGTACTATGAAAACGTGAAAAAACTTTTCATTTCACCGTTTCACAGAACGAGAATTGACCCTCAGGGGTGTACAGACTTAAAACTAATTTAGAAAATTTTAAAACTCGAATTAGGATTTTTACACATGCTTAGGCATTAGAATTTTAAAATATCAATGCATAATTATATTTATTAAATATGATTTAAAAATTCTTGAGGTTACATAAGTCCGCGAAACAATTTATTTTTTGTAATAAGCGTATAAAAACTTTTTAAATTAGCGAATTTAAAATTAAGTAACAAATTTATTTATTAATATTTATTATTTATGTATATTTAAAATTAATTTGAACTTATTAAATGATACGCGAAGCAAAATCAAAAATGGCTCAAAAGTGAATTAACATAATTTTTATATTTTGTGAGTTGAAATTTAATAATTTTAAATCATATTTGTGATCAATTTGTATAACCCAAGCAGTGCTCTAGTTTGTTCACTACTGTTCTAGATAAAAGTTTAATTTTTTTTTTTTTTTTTTTTTGCCAAAAGAAATCAAACAATATAAAACAACAATAGCAACAAAGTGTGTATTCGTATAAAAAATAACAAAAAAAAAAAAAGTTTCAAGTTCAAACCGCCGCTAGACACAAACTAGAATATATTGCAAGAAGAAAAAATATAGCAGAAAATATATACAATAACAACAAAAACAATATAGGATGATAGCGTCATATGTGGGAACACAAAAAACAAAAAAAAAATTATAGATACAGATACTTGTCGTATTCGTATTTGAAACCATACACGTGAGGGCGAATTAGATTTATTAGATACGTGAATATGTACATACACTCAAAATAATAAGTCAATACAAATTATGGTAGACTGCTGTGTGCTCTTTACAACCAATTTCTTTATATTCTTCATAATAATAATGAAATTTGATTATTATGTATAATCTTCACTGGGCTGACAAAAATAACCTACTTCGAGCGTCAAAAGAAACTGTACAACAATATTACTACTATATCAAAATTTATACAACAAAACAAAATCAAAAAAATCAAAAGTCAAAAGTCAAAAGAAACTTTACAGATTACAGGTTGGTTGAAAATTTCCTGCGCTTGAAATGAAAGAATACTGTTTTTGTTACGAAATATATTTTTTTATTCAATATAATCTCCTAGAAGCTCAATACACTTGTTCCAATGATCTTCCAATAATTTTATCCCATCCTTATAATGGTTTTCCGGAAGCTCTGCAAAATAACCGTCTACGGCTGCTATGGCCTCTTCATTCGACGAAAAATGCTTTCCACGAAGGAATTGTTTGAGATTTCTGAAGAGATAGTAGTCACTGGGAGCCAAATCTGGTGAATACGGTGGATGTACAAGCAATTCGTACTTTAATTCTTTGAATTTAGCCATCGTCAAACACTTTTGTGAGCAGGTGCATTGTCTTGATAAAAAATTATTTTTTTCTTCTTCAAACCAGGTCTTTTCTCACGAATTTTTTCATCCAGCTAATCCAAAAGGCTGCAATAATATTCAGAGTTGATTGTTTTACCTTTCTGAAGATATTCAATCAACAAAATTCCTTTTGCATCCCAAAAAACTGATGCCATAACCTTCTTTAATGATCGTTGTGACTTCACCTGCTTTGGAGCTGAACAATCAGCTTCAGTCCACTGTAAACGTTCTTGTTTCAATTTAGGGTCATGGTGGTAGATCCAAGTCTCATCCATAGTTATAAAACGACGCAAAAAGTCGGTTTTATTCGGCTTAAAATGCTCCAAATTACGCTGAGAAATTTGTTTTCGATCAAGTTTTTGTTGAATTGTTAATGTGTGCGGCACTAACTTTCCAAACAGTTTTTTCATAAGTAATTCTTCATGTAAAATATGGAGTACTCGTTCGTCTGAGACGCCTATGGCATTAGCAATTTCACGCTTAGTCAAACTTGGATCTTCACTAACCATATTATGTACTTGCTCAATGATTTCTGCTGTGGTTGCAGTTTTTAGTCGTCCTTCGCGTGGATCGTCTCAAGGCTGGAACGACCACGTTTAAATTCACTAATTTCACGGAATTTTTTCTATCTTTATAATACAGGGAATTCAGAAAAAAAAATTTCCCGAACTCAGTTGTATTTTTTGATTTTTTTTTTTTAATTTTTTATAAAATAAAAATCACAACTAAGCTAACATTTTTTTTTTTTAAATTCCCTGTATTATAAAGAAGGAAAAAAGATTGCGTGAAATTGGTTTACTGATTGAAAAAACCCAATTCTGGAAGGCCAGGCTAACAAACTGAATGGTACTGAATACGATCAAAAGTAAAACAAAATCCAACTAAAAATGCAAATATCAGAGATTATTTTAAAATCCTCAGGTGTCAACTTGAGCACCCGCAAAATACGTAGAGCATAGCACTACATACAAATGGACTAGACAACCGTTATAACGAAAATCAATCAACAGCGACATCAAAATTTTGCTAAAAAAGTATCAAAATAAACTCAATACATTTTGAAACAATGTGGAGACAAGAGCAAATTTGAAATTTTTGGAAAGAAAAAAAAAACAAGTAAAATTTTCAGATGCAAAAAAATCAGAATTTGCTCAGCCAAACGTAATTAAGCACGATGGAAAACGGTAAGAAATAAAACAATTACCAACAAGGACTCTCTCTCTCTCTCTCTCAAATCAATGAGAAATGGAGGAATAGCAAAAAGTCTTTCCCAAAGTATGCAGAAACCTAGTGGAATCGATGGTCAGAAGATTTTAAAGCAAATGGAAATTAAACAAAATGCTAAATTCTTTGAAACTCTTTTAAATACTTTTCTAATTCTTACTGTACAAATTTCTTTTGATGCTGAAGTATTTTTCTTTGAATTTTCGCAGCACAGGTGAAAAAGCTCCGTGTCTAAAAAGAGCTTTATTTATACCTGCGAGAGGTTTTTAAAAGAAATTTTTTTTCAAATAAATAACGTAAATTAATAAATTAGTAACGTCATGATGCCTGATTGCTAAGAAGACAAGAATTGGGCAAAATTACCGTTTTTTTAAAGCTCTAGATTTTCAAACGCCGGGTTCTGAGAAGATATTTTGCATTATTGAAGTACGAAATTGTGCGTAGTGTTTGTGATGGAGTGCGTTCCAAGTTCAAATGCCTGTTAACTTTTAAAATTAAATTAAAAAAAAAAAAAAAAATAAGAAATCACAATATATATGCACATACATTATCATACATGGACTGGTATATGATCATACATGGACATATATGATCATACATGGGCATACATGATCGTACATGGGCATACATGATCATACATGGGCATACATGATCATATACGTCCAATCATAGTTCAATATATGACCATACACGATCCCATATATTTCCATATATCTTCAGATACAAAATTTGGGGCCATATATGATCATGTATGACCTTATATAGCAACATATCCTCAAATTTCGGATCCTTCGGATATATGGTAATATATTAAAATATGCATGAAGGTTTATGATAATGTATGCCCCCAGTATGATCATATATGTTAATATATGAAAAACGATTATCTCATAATAAAAGCAAATTAAGAAAAGAAAATTAAAAATTGTTGTGGTGCCGCGAGAAAGAGTGTAAATTATGAATCTGAATGTCCTGGTTTGATACCGGAAAAATCGAAAAATATAATATGCAGAAATATTTATATTGAATGTTAAATCTTAATTTAGACAACAGAAAATTGGCTTTCATGCCAAAAAATTATATATATAATTTAATATGAAGCTAATTCACGTAACCGCCAGAATTCGATGGCTACAACTGATACTGTTTTCTATTTTTAGAATTTATCCGATTGTTTTTTATATGCGTTCATTAGGAGAAGTTGTTCAGATTTTTCTGATCCCAATACATTAAGTTTGGTGTATACCATATGTTAGATCGAAATTGGAGTATGCATCTGTAGTATGGAGTCCATATTGTGGAATTCATATCTCTCGTATTGAAAGAGTGCAACGAAAATTTCTTAAATATGCACTTTCATCGTTTACGTTCGATAACCCTTTACCTTCTTATAGGTCAAAAAGTTTATTTTTTAGGTTTAGAAACGTTAGAAAATCGACGTAGATTTCAATCTGCATTATTTATATATGATATAATTAATGGAAGAATTGACTGTCCTAAGCTGTTATCGCAGATATTGTTTTATGTGCCACGTAGAATACTTCGCTATAAGGATTATATTTTTAACATTCCTTGTCATCGCACTAACTATGCCCAAAATAGTATTTTAAATCGCGCATTTTTTTTAATTAAATTTAAAGTTATGTTTATAAATTTATTATTTAATAAAAATCCTTTTTTTTTTTTTATTTTTCTCAAAAGCTAATTGTTATTAGAAATACCACTTTGGATTTTTTTTTATTTCATACCATGTATTTTGGCCTGTTAAATACAAAAAATCGCGATAAAAAAATTCGTTATCGTTATCGTTTTTTTTTGTAAAATATTTAAGAAAGAGGAAGTTTAACTTTATCTAGCAATAAAGATGTCAAAATAAAGACAATCAAAAAGGAAACTAACTTTCTAAGCATTATTTCTTAATCAGTTCAGTAGTTTAATTAAACTACAGGTTGGTTGAAAAGTTCCTGCGCTCACCAAGAGATGGCACTGCTAGCTCCAAACTTTTTTTTCTTAAGTTGGTATTACTGTCCTGAGAACACATGCAAAGTTGCAAGTCATTCTGTCAATTCTTTCTTTGTTTACAATCCATTTGAAGTTGACGTGTTATTGGTTTTTTTTTTTTAATATGGAAAAAATTTAATATCGTGCAGTCATTAGATTCTTTGTTTTGAAGGGTTTAAAAGCAAAGGAAATTTGTGAACAATTGTTAGAAGTGTATAAGGAGTCCTCACCTTAAAAACGCACCCTTGAATTTTGGGCTGGTGAATTTAAACGTGGTCGTACCAGCCTTAAAGACGATCGACGCGAAGGACGACCAAAAACTGCAACCACAGCAGAAATCATTGAGCAGGTACATAATATGGTTAGTGAAGATCCAAGTTTGACTAAGCGTGAAATTGCTAATGCCATAGGCATCTCAGACGAACAAGTACTGCATATTTTACATGAAGAATTACGTATGATAAAACTGTTTGGAATGTTAGTGCCGCACACATTAACAATTCAACAAAAACTGAATCGAAAACAAATTTCTCAGTGTAATTTGGGGCGGTTTAAGCCGAATAAAACCGACTTCTTGCGTCGTTTTATAACTATGGATGAGACTTGGATCTACCACCATGATCCTAAATTGAAACAAGAACGTTTACAGTGGGCTGAAGCTGGTTGTTCAGCTCCAAAGCAGGTGAAGTCACAACGATCAGCAAAGAAGGTTATGGCATCAGTATTTTGGGATGCAAAAGGAATTTTGTTGATTGATTATCTGCAGAAAGGTAAAACAATCAACTCTGAATATTATTGCAGCCTTTTGGATCAGCTGGATAAAAAAATTCGTGAGAAAAGAAGAAAAAAATCATTTTTCATCAAGACAATGCACCTGCTCACAAAACTGTTTTGACGATGGTTAAATTCAAAGAATTAAAGTACGAATTGCTTGAACATCCACCGCATTCACCAGATTTGGCTCCCAGTGACTACTATCTCTTCAGAAATCTCAAACAATTCCTTCGTGGAAAGCATTTTTCGTCGAATGAAGCATAGCAGGCGTAGACGGTTATTTTGCAGAGCTTACGGAAAACCATTATAAGGATGGGATAAAATTATTGGAAGATCATTGGAACAAGTGTATTGAGCTTCTAGGAGAATATATTGAATAAAAAAATATATTTCGTAACAAAAATAGTATTCTTTCATTTCGAGCGCAGAAACTTTTTAACCAACCTGTATTAAAAAAAAAAATAAATAAATTTGAATTTTTTTTTATTTTTTTTTTTTTTTTGTTTGAAAAAAAATTTTAAAATTAGAAAAGTGTAAAATTTTAAACGTATAGCCCACATTCTAATGAAGAAATCAAGGTGTAAATTTCGACGTTATGCCCAATTTTTATTGAATAGAATAAATAAAGTTTTTATTTAATTATTTGGGGACAATATTTTCATTTTTATTTTTTTAAAAAATTGCTCATAATTTTGAAATTCATTCATGGATTTTCTTAATATGTAGCTTGTTTTCTTCGTTGATAAATGCCCTCTAAATTCTGAAGTTATAAGCAATTGTGTTTAATTAAATATGGAAATTTTTCGCTAAAATTTACACAATAATTTAGCGAGTATGTTCCCATATTTTTCTCAACACAATTGGACATAACTTTCATTGGAATAAATATAAATATTTTTTTTTTTGCAGATTTTCCATTTCTTATAATTTTAAAAAATTACTGTTTTGTCAAATTCAGATTTATTTTTAATATTAGAACTTTTTTGCACTGAAACTACAAAAATTAATAAAAGAAATAATATTTATATAATTGGTTTTTAATTTGATTGTTCTTATGTAGATTTTGAATGGGAATATATTTGGTTGTTTCTGAGATGGGAAAATCTCAAAAATAAAAAAAAAAATCCATTAATTAAATAAAGATGTGATTTTCGAATCCAGCTGGTCATATGAGCAAATTATCACTTAAGTGCACAGAAATTTTTTTTATTAATTAAATTTTTTGAATTTTTATTTAAAGCCAGTTATTTGCTTTTGTATAGGGTCCGCCATCTAACATTTTTTTTAACTAGTGCTTATTTCGTGAATGGTAACACTTAGCTCATGTCTGATTTGACAAATAATTAGTTTTATCCTTCCGCTGAACGAATATGGTTGTGTATACGCTTGAACAACGCTGGGAAATATTGCGACATTACTTTGAAAATCATGGTAATGTTGCAGAATGTCATCTTTTCAATGTCATCTTTTCAGATGAAGCTCATTTTGATCTTGGCGGGTATGTAAACAAGCAAAATTGTCGCATTTGGGGCACAGAAAACCCGCACGCATACATTGAAAAGCCGATGCACCCAAAACGTGTCACTGTTTGGTGCGGATTTTGGTCCAGAGGCATAATTGGGCCATTTTTCTTCGAAAATGAGCAAGGAGTGGCCGCTACAGTCCATGGCGATCGTTATCGGGCCATGTTGAACGAATTTTTGTGCACAAAAATTGAAGAGGAGGATATTGGCCACATTTGGTTTCAACAGGACGGCGCTACGTGCCACACAGCCGAAGCTACATTTGATGTTTTGCGCCCTGTTTTTGAAGATCGCATTATCAGCCGCAGAGCAGATGTCGTTTGGCCACCTCCTCGCAGCTGCGATTTGACACCGTTGGACTATTATTTGTGGGGAGGCCGTCAAAGATAAGTGTTACGCCGACAAGCCAGAGACAATTGACGCTTTAAAGGACAATATTCGTGAAGCCATTGGTGAAATACAGCTGCACACAATCGATAATGTGCTTAAAAATTGGACCGTTCGTGTAGGCTACTGCATGGCCAGCCGAGGCAGCCATTTGAATGAAATTATTTTCCATTATTAACCGGAAGGATTGTACTTTCAAATAAAAAAAGAAATTTGAGAAAATATTCAGCAGTTTTTTTTTATAGCATTTTCAAAAAAAAAAAAAAAACAAGTTATTTGGCGGACCCAATATATATATCGAGTTAGAAACAACTAGTTCAATCAAGAATTGCGGCATTAAATGTATTATTAAATTGTCAAAAGTATTTACTCAAAATTTGATCAAATTTCAATATAATTTTTTTCACATAATTTTTGTAAAATTTAAGTATTAAAATTTTAATTTTTAGAAAAAACTTAATTTTGTATATATATTTTTGTGTTCTTTTTTTACTTAAATTATAAAATCGGTTATTTTTTGTAAAACTTTTTGTTACTAGAAATTGTTAATTGTCAAAAAAAAAAACACGGCTTTTAAACAAACTTCGAATTTAGCAGGCTTAATTGCATTTAAAACATATTGACTTATAGTGTAAATATTTTTAGTTTTTATAACTTTTTAAGCATTTCCAATTAAGGTAATTTTATTATCTTTATATTTAAAAAAGCGGATCTTTAACAAGCTTCGACTTTAGCAGACTTAATTGTATTTAAAACATATTTAAATATTGTGTGAATATTTTTTAAAATATTTTCATATAACTTTTTAAGCGTATAAAGTAATTTTATTATTTAAACAAAATATTTTTATTATTTTTCCCAAAGTTTCTACACTTTTTATTAAGAATATTTAATTTTTTAATGTTTTTATATATTTTAAACATTTTGTTTTTTATATTTTTTTTTCTTTCCATTTTTTATAATTTTGTGATTTTTGAAAATTTTAAAAAAGTTATGTTTTTTGATATCACAGAAATGTAAATGTATTTGAGAAATATTTTTTTGTTAATTATTTTTTAAGTTAATTATTTTTATTTAAAAAAAATTGTTTTATTTTTTTTTTTATTTTAAAATTATTTTTATTTATTTTTTATTTATTTTGATTTTATTTTTTTTTTTTTATTTTCAAATTAATTTTTATTTATTTTAGAATTATTTTTTATTTATTTAAAATTTTAATTTGTATTTTTTTTTTATTTTTTATAAATTCACTTTAATTTCTAACACTTTTTGTATATATATATTTTTTTCTAAATCACTGAAAAAAAAACATTTATTATTTTGCACGCCAAAAACTACGTCACGAATATTTGCATTTTGCCGGTTAAAAAGTATAAAAAATAACACGATACAAAACAAAAATAATGTTTGTATACACAAAAACAAATCATAAAATTTAACAGCACACACTCTAGATATTTTTTAGAATTTTTTTTGTTTTTTCTTAAACAAATATTGCAATTTCTTGAAAGACGAAAAAAAAATTCTCCTCAAAAAGATAAAAATCGCCAAAAAAAAATATATATATAAAAGAAAACAACTTTGTATAGAATAATAGTATACACTCAAAAAACGAAAACTTAGGTTGTTTTGCTTTAACTTTTGTTTCTTCTGTTATCATACAACAAGAAAAAGAAAAAAATCTTATAAGTAAAATTTTTATATTGGGAAAAGAAGAAGAAAAAAAAATTCTTAAAAGCTTTTTGGAAAAAAAAAAAAAAAAAATAAAACCAAGAAAATATGTTGGTATAACAAGCGCCACGAAACGCACCGAAAACGGCCAAAAAGATGAATATGTGCAAAAATCTTTTGCAAATGTTCAAGAACCAAAACAGCATACAATATGGAGACAACGTTAACGGCAGGCAGGCAGGCAAGGATAGATGGATGGACGAAGACGGACGAAAATGAAAAAAATATATATATATATACATATATAACGGGACAGACATACAGAACAGAAAGACAGACTGACTCAAACACACTCATATACAGACACATACACAGAAACACCAATAAAGGCAGATGATAATGACGATTTTGGTTAACACATACATACAAAAGTAAACTTAAATAGAGTACTGGGAGTATAAATAAGAGTTTCCAAAAAAAAAAAAGTAAAACCTTAACTCGACCCCTCATCACTTCCCTTCCTCAGACCAAAAAATAAAAAAAAAATTTAAAACAGGAACATTTTTAGACCCTCCAAAAATGTATACATTGTTGCCATACACTCTTTTCCAACGACCGGCCTCTTCTCTCTCTCTTTATATTTCAAAAAATTTTATCACACTAAATCGCATAGAAATATTGTATTTTCAAAATTTATTCTTTTTTATATAAATTTCAATTTAAAATTTTTATTTCCCTATAGCAAAACAAAAAACGTATACAATTATTTTTTGCTATAAATTTTTGTTTTTCTTTTTTTTTATAAAATATATATTGCGTTTAAAAAATATATATATATTGCAACGTAACGCAAAAAAAAATTCAGCCCTACCGAACAGTTGAAATGTGAGCGACGTACTAATGTGTTTAACAACGAAAGTAAGTAAAAAACTTTTTCATAGCCCGCGCAAACCTGTGCAAAAAGCAAAATCAACAACATTACAAATTCATGTTCGTCGTCGTCATCGTCATCATCATCAACATTATCTTGAGCCATGCCATCCATAGCTTTCCCATTGCATTGCTCATCCTTAACGTATATACGGGTACATGAAAAAATTCATCAGCATAATATTATAATGTTAAAAATACTGCTGCACATTTGTACTTAAATTAACTCTTGGTATTGTGTAGTACTCCCATTAAAATGTTTTTTGTTTCCCTCCCGTATCAAACAAAGAAATACAACAACAAAGAAAGATACAGACAGACTCCCAGAAATGTTTAGAGTGATGCCAATTTTGTTTGTAAAACAAAAAAGCGCTGAAAGTATTAATATAAGCTTAAAAGCACGATGCTTTGTTACCTCCCATGTAAAAATCGTTCATATACGTCTATACATTGTTCAATATATGACCATACATGATCTCATATATGATCATATATCTTCGGATCTGAAATTTGAGGGTATATGGACGTATATGATCATATACGAGCATACATGAATAATATATGAGCATGTATAATAATATATGCACATATATCACCATATACCCTCAAATTTCGGATCCGAAGATATATGGTCATATATGAGATCATGTATCATATACAAGCCCATGTATGATCATGTATGTTCATATATATTTCGATTTTTACATGGGCTTGGACTTTTGTCTAAAAATATATTTAATACTGTTTTTAGCGCTTTTCTGTTGTAGCCGCTAGCGAAAAAATATGGTGCACTAATAGAAAAAGTCTGTAAAAATTTAAATATATATTAACATATATGGTCATATATGGTATTGTATATGATCATAAATGGGTATACATGATTATATACATACATACATGCATAGATCAATGTATGACCATACATGATCTCATCTATGATTATATATCTTCGTATCCAAGATTTGAGGTTATATGGCCGTATATGCTCATATATTACCATATAGCCTAAAATTTTGTATCCTAATAAAGGGTGGTTAAATTTTAAGGCCGATGTTGATTTTGAATAAAACACAAATTATTTAGAAAATTATTGTCATTTTTGGTACAATTATGTATGGAACAAAATATTGGCCAATTGGCCGCCGCGACCTCGGCGGCACAACTCCATCCGATGGTCCAAATTGTCGATGACGCTGAGGCATAATTGAGGTTCTATGCCGTTAATGTGCCGAATTATGTCATCCTTTAGCTCTTGAATTGCTGATGGCTTATCGACGTACACCTTTTCTTTCAAATAACCCCAAAGAAAGAAGTCCAACGGTGTCAAATCACATGATCTTTGCGGCCAATTGACATCGCCACCACGTGTGATAACACGGCCATTGAATTTGTCGCGCAAAAGAGCCATTGTTTCGTTAGCTGTGTGACAAGTGGCACCGTCCTATTAAAACCAGAGCCATAAAAAGTTCGTTATCATCTCACGATAGCGAACACCATTCAGTTACTCCCTGACCGGCCTCATTTAAAAAAAAATACGGCCCGATGATGCCGCCAGCCCATAAACCGCACCAAACAGTCACTCTTTGTGAGTGCATCGGTTTTTCGACAATCACTCTTGAATTATCATTCGCCCAAATGCGGCGATTCTGCTTATTGACTAATCCACTGAGGTGAAAATGTGCCTCATCACTGAAGATGATTTTCTTCGAAAATTTATCATCCACGGTTTGCCATTTCTTGCCACCATTCTGACCATTGACGACGTTTGGAATGGTCAAGAGGCTTTAGTTCTTGAGTCAATTGTACTTTGTTAGCGTGTAAATGCAAGTCTTTATGCATAATGTTTATCAACGACGAGCGTGAGAGGTGCAATTGTTGGGCACGACGACGAGTTGAGGTGGATAGCTCTTCAGCAATATTTTCTGCTTTGGGCCCTTCCCCTTAAAAATCACAAAAAAATATCGTCTGCCACTTTGGGCAGTTCGAAGAGGTTCAGTTTTCCGCATTTTAAACCCATTCTTGGCAAAAGTTCTAAAAAATAGCTTATTAGTAAATTAGACCATATTCCCGGGAAGTCATATTTTAAATATCAGGTTTATAGCGAAAGGGCAGTTACGGTGGCCGTCAAGGGAAGACTTGCGCTTTTTATCACTTACCATTAAAATTCTAAAAAATCTGATTTTAACGTAAGTTTACGCAGGAGGAATTTTCGCGATATTCGTGTTTATTTAGATTTGTTCGAATTTTTGCGCCCAAGTCTTTTTAATCTTTTGTTTAACATTTTGGCAACTATGTGCTAAAGAAAACGTTAAGGTTTTAAAGATTTAATAATACAAAAATAAAACAAAAACCTACCAAATTTGGCGTGCAAATAGGTAATGGAGATTACTAAACACAGCTAGAGTTTGTAAGTAAATTTCATCATAACTCAATGAATCAAAATGAATTATACCTCACATAGGTTTTTGCTTTAAAATCGTGTGTTAAATAAGTGAATTTTGATGACAAAATTCAGCATTTTATTTAAACGAAAATCGCTAAATTAGCATTACCAGAAATATTTAGTGGCAACGAAAAAAGTGCATACTTGAGATGCAACAGAAGAGCTTTAATGCATTAATACTATAATAAAAGAAAAAGACAACAAATTTTTGGAGACAAATAAAAAAAAAAAACGAATTATAATGCTCATTTACGTTTATCACTCTCTCTCTCTCTCTCTGATTTCTTTTATTTATACAATTTCGCTCTTTCTCATACACCCTCTGCTTTGTTAAACATAGCTATACGTGTAGAAAGCAAATAAACTCTCATCATCTCACTTATACTTTCTTGCATTTATTATGATATTTTAATTTGTTTGTATGTATAAGTATTGATTGCAACTTTTTACCGGTAAAAAAAAAACAATTATCATCTATAAGAGGAGTCTTTCCATTTACTTCCAACTCTTTACGTTTAAAATAAAACTTTTTTCCTGATAAGTAACCTCAAAAAATAGCGCACGCGCTTAAAGTGTGAAAATTATTTCATTTCAAAGTACCACTAGATAATGCATCTTTTGTTTCCTAACCCTTTCCATGCTTTGTCCAAAACAAAAAATATTACTTCTTTCGTGTCATCTTCATCATTGTCATGATTGAACTAAAGGCATTTCCAAAATAAAGAAAAAAGTTTCTCTATAGTTTTTTGTTGTTTTTTTTTTTATATTAACTTCGTATTGTGGAGGTGTTTGTTTTTCATCTTCTTATTCTTCTTTTCTACTCATTTACCTCCCATGTGTAATTATATATTGTATGTACTTTAGTATATATATATATTTATATAGATGCCTTTGTATATTATTGAGTCTTCCTTTTGTTTGTACCTATAGTTTGGATCCCTTTATGGGTGTTTTTTTGTTTTGTGCAAAATCTATAAATATTTTAGTTTCTGCATCTCGTATTCGGCATATTCTGGTTATTTTGTTTTTAAAAGAAAAGTTTCATTGTATTGTTTTGAGTTCAAAGTAAACTATGCACTTGTTATTTGTGGAACAAAAGAAAATATATTTACCCAAAACTTTGGGGGGAACCAGTTTGACAAAAAAAGAAAACATTACTTTAGGATTAGTTCTGTGACCGAAATATTCTTAGTTTCATGTGAACTGATTTCAGAACATTTTTAGAAATACGAGTAGTTTTCAACATCATCTACTCTATATATGAGGGATGAGAGCGCACAACAAGCCGACTTTCGAACTTAAGTGTATGTTCTAGTTTTTCGGCATTCGTCGGTGGAGAAAAGTATCTTCTCTTCCGATTCTTCTTTTTCCACCAAATAAACTTTGCGAGAGCAATAATAAACTCAATCGTAAAGGTGTTTGTATTCAGAATGAAGCATAAAAACATATTTGTATATTTAGAAGGCTCTAGCTCTTGCAAAACTTCGGATTCTGATGCGATATTTTTCTGGATCAGAATTAAATGGATCAGCCTGAAAGCTTGTTAAAATAAACACAAATAATATCCAGAGTTATTTAAAAGTTTGATTTTACCGGTTGCTCGAGGATCATAATGGCAACTAGAGTCTGCCCACGTGGTGGAATTCTTCTGTCTTTACTGACTTCATCATTTCGGTAGTGGGCTGGGACGACATAACTACGAGGGCAGATCAATAAGTCGTAGTTGACTACTGTCAAATTTTGAGCAAGTTCAGTCATTTAAATTGTGTTTAACAACTGTTCAAAACATACAGCCTCGTGGATTTAAAAAAAAATGGAAAAAAGTGAATTTCGAGTGCTCATTGAAAAAAACCGCCAATCAAACCAAGGAAAAGCTTGATAAGTACTATGGGGACTCTGAACCATCGATTTAAATCGTAAAAAAGTGGTTTACTGACTTTCGTTGTGGCCTTACAAGCACGGAAGATGCCGAACGTTCTGGGCGCCCAGTTGAGGTCTCAACACCCAAAACAATTGAAAAAATTCACGATATGGTGTTGACCGATCGGAGATTGAATGTGCGATATATTGTGGAAGACATAGGCATCTCACATGGCTCTGTTGAACGATCACTTGGGTATGGAAAAGCTTACCGCAAGATGGCTGCCGCGTTTGCTTATCGACCACTAACGATATCGTGCGACAGCTTAGTTTCCATGGCAAAAATCCATGAAGTAGACTACGAATTGCCCCTCATACGCCATATTCTCCACATTTAGCTCCCAGTGACTATTTCATATTGCCAAACCTAAAGAAACGGCACGATGGAAAGAGATTTAGCTCCAACGATTAAATTATTGATCAAATAAATGCCTATTTTATAGACATCGAAAAAATTTGTGCTGTTTAACGCAAAGTAAATGATAGAACTTGCTCAAAATTTGACAGTAGTATATTAACAGGTGGTACTTGATCAGAGCAGTGTTGCATTTCATATAACTACGAGGGAAGTTCGAAAAGTTCCGGACTTATTGATCTGCTCTCGCATATCAGATTATAAGTAACACGTCATTATTTTTACTTTAGAGTGATGCAAAGAGGCTTGACACAAGTCACGTACGTTGCTCTAGAACAGGAAACTTGAGACTAACCAAGCCGGTACTTAGCGTCACTGTTAGGTTTCAAACTCGAAAAATCACTTATATGGAATCTTTTCCATATAAGTGATTCCAAGAATGAGTTATTAGTCTTTTAACACGATGAGTAAGTACGCTGCATTGGCCTGGTGACCTGAAGTTGATCAGATGATAGCTAGGGACTTACTAAGTAAGGTCTATCGGCTAGTTTGTATTGGCATTACGAGAGCTATGAGGATCTTTCCTACAGATGCACTTGGAGCACTGCTGCATAATACTTCTCTTCGTGTTCTTCTCTTCTCAAATAATAGAAAAATTTGCAAAAATATCACAGCAGTTCTTTAAATACTTAAAGAGGAATTTGTTATAATTCACTTGACGTTTTTCTATTCAAAGTCGCCAAAGGGAGTGAGCTTTTTACAATGCTTTAAATGACTTCCAAGGAATATATACCTTGGGCACCACCCCCAGATTACGCTTAAATTTAATTATGTGGCAAAACAGACAAAAGGAACCGAAGGATGTAATTTTTTGAGCATTTTTTAACGAAAGGTATTTGAGAGATCAATCTTAAATTCCATACAATTGTTTAGTGAATTCAGAAACAAAAAAAAAGTTGTACATATTTTTGTATCCCAAATTTAACGACCAAGAGATTGGGCTGCTAAAAAAATTATAAATGTCCGTTAGTTTTCTCTTCTATAACACACATCGAAAATTCATCGAAATCGTTGGATGCCTCTCATGCGTACATTAGTTTTCATTAGAATTTTCGAGTGAAGTTCATAGAATAGTTAATGGAATTATCTTAATGCAATCAAAAAGGCTTCTGGCGGTTAATTCTCAATGGAACACAATAGCCACAGTTAAGTTATATAACGATGATGTTTTTCAGAGGACTATTTCTACTTTTCAGTGTTACTTCCACTTCAGGTGGAAATTCAAGACTGAAGTCTGCACATCCAGCCAGTCGATGGATTTTTGAAAAGTCGGAATTCTTAATCCTTTTTCCAAAATATAAACTTTTTAAAAACCGTGACCGTCATTTTGGATTTTTTTAGTTCTGATCTCAGTTAGCAGCCTCCAAAACTTGCTGTATGATCCTTAATCGAAGCTCCAGTTATTTTGTTCCCTTTTTCTATGTGTCAGAAGAGACTAAGAAATCCATCTGCAAGCTCCGGAAAATATGCCAATGGACATGATATTTTTGTTAAGAAGCTTTCGAAATACTGTCCAAGGTTTCTGATGACTTGAAATAAAATTTCATCATCAACGGTATGGAATCCTATTGGTATCGGAACTATGCTACTCTTAATTCCCTGCCGAAATATAGGGGTCCCGTGATAGGAAAAAAGGACCGGTTCCTAAAGTACCTACTACGTGACCGGCTTAAAATTCTCTATTACATAATGGGTCTAAAAGTACCAGTCCTATGGTAGGTGAAAACAGGATCGGTTTCTAAAGTCCCTATCACGTAATCGGTATAAAAGTCTCAATCACTGCAAGTACTAGTCCCGTGGTAGATAAAAACAGGATTGATTACTAAAATACCTATAACGTGATACGTGAAAAGAGAATCGGTTGCTAAAGTACCTACTACGTGACCGTTTTAAAAATTATGTGATAGGACTAAAAGTACCGAGGTTTTTAAAAAATCTATGACTGGGCCGGTTTTAAAGTATCTTTTATGGAAGTCTTTTTAGTGAGAACTCTGACTGAACTAAAAAAAATAGATAAAGTATAAACAGTGATTAATCTGGTTTTTAATAATATTAAAAGTTTATCTACACCATTTGGAATTATATTTTAAAAAATCACCCCTTTTCGTTTTATGACGTATTTTTTTTGTATCAGTTCAGTGACGTGTTCTTTTGCATCATTTCTATCATATGTTATTTTGCTTTAGTTCTGTGGCATATTGTTTTTCGTAAGTTCAGTCCCATGACGTGTCCTGTGATAGGCACCCTTCCCCCAGGGTAAAGGCAATTTTTCAAACTTGATATATTTTTGAATTTATTGTGGCATATTGCATAATCGATAACAGATGGGGCGTTAGGAGTGACATTGAGAGGAGCCGAAAATTTACGACCGCTTCGTCTTAGATTATTTAGTTGTGTAAACACAAAATCCACCTAATCTCTAAGCGACACATGACTATGTGTTCCAGGTCTGAAATTCTTTAAAAACAGCAAAATTATGTTAAAGTTCTTTGCAAAAATAAAACCAAATTAAATCACACAAATGTTTCATAACATAGTTTACCTACACAAATAATAAATTGAATAAGTACAAACTAATTTAAATATATGCACTGACCACCACAATACCCTCTCCGGAATCAAACCTAACCAAAAAAAAAAATATATATATTTTGCAAAAAACACCAAACGGAAGATAAAACTCGCATAATATTGTCAGTAAATATAATAGAGAGATGGGAACGAAAAGAAAAACAACACACAAACAGATGATGGAGATGAGAACAATGTTCTCGTATATGAAAATATAAAATTTTTATAAAATAGGTAGTTTGTTCATAACCTATACCACACAAAATATATTGAACAGAAAATGTTTTCAAAATTACAAAAAAAAAAAAAAACACCTACTCACATACACACCGGTACAAAAAGATTGCAAAAAAAAAAGACCCAACAAAAAGTTACACTGACAACAAAAGTTTTTACTTTTTGAATGCCGAGGCCAAAAGGTAATCGTACTGAAAAACTCTCTATAATATGACAATAACAACAACTATTCAGAAATTCATACACACTACACTTACTTATCTCGTAACATACACGAGTAATAACAAAACAATAGAGAATAGACGAATGACGAGAAGAAAAAAAAAACGAAAATGAAAAGAATACAATCAATAAAGCACTGTATACTTTACTTTGTATATAAATAAAGTAATAATAAACAGGGATGGAAGTTTCAGTGTACTCCGGCCACTTTGTTTAGAAAATGTTCACTGTCAAACCTGGTAAACTTTTTATACCCCACACGTGGTCAGGGTGTAATAAGTTTGTGTCGATGTTTGCAACTAATAAAAATAGTGAACTTAGGCTCACTTTCTGACTCGATTTAAGTAAACTACAGGTCGCAAATATAAAGATGGTAGGTACATAAGTTTCTATTGGTCCAAGCACGAACCCTAATTAATTTGGTTAGAATCGGTCCATATTCAGGTCCTATTTGAATTGGGCTTAAATGGCATTTAGACACTCCATACTATAGATATCTGGTTTAATTTTAGCTTGTGAATTTTATTTTGACCAATTTAACCCTTTCACCCCTGAGATTTTTTTCGAAATCTAAAAGGGTTTTTCAACTTTGATGACTCATGGGATACACGAGTACTCGGAGATCCTTTTCTTTATCCTGGAATATATAATCCCAATAAGGTTTCTCGGTGGTCAATAAATTTCTTTAATCAATTTAAATTTTTTCTTTAATTTATATGAAAAACAAAGGACAATCAGAAATTCATAGCTTTCTCAGCACCAGAGCTTAATCACAGCATATGAACAGTACTTCCATCCATCTTACAGCTGATAAACCATCAGCATTCAATTGAAATTGGCTATGCCCGCGATCCAAGTGTGCTTCGAAAATTGGTGTTTCTCTTTGATTCTGTATATACGTTCCGAAAACTGAAATCAGAATGTTCCCTAGCAAAGAGACTGATGTGAAAAAATCTGCAGCATCCTTGTTGCGAATCATCGATGTGAAATTAAGGACGACGCCAAGAGTCCCGGTGATTTCAGAGTTAGTTTCCTTTCCAGTATAAATTTTTAAGTCATTAGTATATCCGGTCTTAGCATTATACCGCAGCCACATTCTCACTCCACGTTTTATAGGCTGCATTGTCATGTACTGCTTTAGCAAAGAACGGCCCTTGAATTTCGTCATGCACTCATTTTTTGATTGGGAAGGACTTTCACCTCTAGCCCCGGAAAACATTTTCTTTACACAAGCTTCAATTTCAGTTATGTTATAGTCTTTCAGAGCTTCACTCGGTTGTTTACGTCATTAAAGTGTGATGTAAGAAACATTACTGGGACATATGATCCCAGCAGGGGCGAAAGGGTTAAAGGGTTAGCAAGGAACGGCCCTTGAATTTCGTCATGCACTCATCTTTTGATTGGGAAGGACTTTCTTTACACAAGCTTCAATTTCAGTTATGTTATAGTCTTTTAGAGCTCCATTCGGTTTTTTACGTCATTAAAGTATGATGTAAGAAACATTGCTGGACATATGATCCCAGTACGGGCGAAAGGGTTAAAGACCATATTTGGGCCTAGTCCCCATCTTCCCGGAAATTTCTTAAGTTCGGTAATTTAAATCAGATTCATCTGTATATTATCTGACCTGTTCATAAATTATTGAGGACCGTTCCCATAATTTAAACGGCTTTACAAAATATGATCCCAAGTGTAGAGTATCATATAGTCGCGGCATTTTTTTTTTTTTTTTACTTGCCTTAAATAAAGTACCATCGGTTACAAAATAGTTTACTTTTAGTTAAACCTTACACAGTACTAATTTCAAAAAAACGCAATTATCCATCTCTTCTGTAGTTGTTGTAAACTTAAAATAACTTTGTATGCGTTATTATCTATGCTTAAATGCTTGCACACAAACACTAACTATACTCCCCAAAATTGTTTACAATGTATGGAATTGCACAATTAAAACACCAACAACAATGTATGTTGTACTTTCAAATCAAATTAATATCACTCATACTCTCAGCTACAAAATGTGGTAGTTTAGCAATAACATTTTTTTTTGGCGCGTTATAGTATGCGTGGGAGCTTAGATATCTCCAAAACTCTCTAAACAAAGTAATACTCTCTCTAAACACAGTAATTTAGCTCTAAGCAAAAGTAATACCCTCTAAATTTGGCGAAAAACTTAAAAAAAAGAAGAAAAAACTTACTAAATTGACACTCTCTTATACTCTTACTCATTCTCTCTATATTCGTTAACTTGCTCTAAACTTCTATACTTGTGTATGCATGTTTGTTTGTTGGCTAATATTTTTGCTATATTGCCAATTCTCATTGTGTTTAAGCTTTCTTAAAGTTCAATAAATTTTTTTGTTGTTTTAGTTTTTGCTAAACATTTTTGTAAATTGTTGTTGTTAGTGTATTTATATGTTTGTTTGATATTTTAATGGTGTTTAAGTGTTATTTTTTTTTTGTGGCCATTCTAATGTATTTCACATCACATGTGTGTGTTTGTTGTACAATTTCATTATTCTTGGTGTAGTTTCTGTATTTATCTACTGCTATGTTGTCAAATTTCTTTTGTGTTTATTTGTGACTGCTGCTGCTGTTGCCGATAGTTTATTGGGTTGACTTGTGGGTGTCAGATTTGTGATGTATTTATCTAAGGTTGCCTGAGTGTATGTGATGTCAAAAGGGTGATTTAATAAAAGTTAATCAGATATTTGATGTTTTCTTGTTTAATTGTCATTGGTATGTTAAATAACAAAATATTCTTTATTAAAATTTAAGTTGAGGAATTGTATCCTAAATTGCTAATGGAAAAATTTTAATAAAAGGATGCAAAATCAGCATACATATTAAGGTTTATTTAAATCATTTATCATGTGGGCGGAATCCTTAGAAGCCTTATTTTTTCCAATGAGTAATAAATTAAAGTCCTCTTAATCTTTTTTTAGAAATTAAGTCTCACAATCAAGAAAGTTTTCTATCAAAATTGTAGTTTCAGAATCTAAAAATTTTTCTATCCCATGTAAAAAATCGAAATATGTATATATGAAAATACATGTTAATACATAGGCTTGTATATGATTATACACGGGCATACATAGTCAAATACGATTTTACGATGTAGTTGGGTTAAGTAGTCTGTATCTCCAGCACCGCGACCAAGTAGATCTATTTTGCACCCTCTATTATTTTCCTAACTTGTTCTCCAATGCAGACTTGAGGAGCAGTACGATGTTCTTCACTTCCAGCTTCTTGTATTGTTCCTCCATGATATTAGGTCTGCCAAATGTGATAAATCCTAGGTATGCAAAAGCAGGACATTTAGCCATGGTCTCCTCATCCTCCATACAATATCTGCATGTCTTATCTCGATCATGCCCCATTTTGTTCAGGATGTAATTACATGGATAGTGTCCTGTGAGTGCTCCGCACAGGAGTCTTAGATTTGGTCTGTTCATCTGAAGGGCTTCTCTGCTCCTCTTTCATTGTATGAAAAGAATTTCTTTGAATGTTTCAGTGGTTTCTGTTTGTTCCAATATTCAGTGGATTTCGTCTTGATCAGATCCGTTGTCATATTTGTGATGTCCTTTTTCGTGAAACCAAATTGAGGAAATGGGCCTGTAAATGGCAGTTCCGCACCTAGTCTCGCTTGTTCATCAGCTTTTTCATTGCCTTCATACGCACTGTGACCCAAATAAGTGTTACCTTATTATTGGTCGCCAGTTGGTTGAGGGCTTTATGGTACTCTAGCACTGATCTATGGTGACAGATGGTGTTTTTCAGGGCCTTTATTACAGCCTGGCTGTTCGACATTAATTTTATCCTTGTTCTCACAAGATTTCTTTCCATAAGATCGGTCGTTGCTGTATAGATAGCATATAATTCTGCAGTAAATATAGTTGAATCTTTGGCCAGAGGTATGTGAATTCTGCAACTCCGCTAGAAGTTTTGGATCCATCAGTATAGCATTTCTGTGCATCTTCCTTCAACCATGGGGGATCAAGTTCCAATTCTTCTCTTGTTGGGATTTGAACTTTGTATTCTCTTCCTTGTTCAATCACTGGATTTATTTGATAACTACATAGTGTCATGTTCTTTATGGAACTGGCCTCGTTGAGGATCTTCAGATGGCCTTTATGGTCACTATCTTTAAACTTAAATAGTTTGTGGAGTTCGATTGCTTGCTTCATGGCTTCTCCCTGTATCACGAGGTGCAAAGGTCAAATACGTCCATGCATTGTTCAATATATGACCGTACATGAGGTCATATATTGCCATATATCTTCGGATCCGAAATTGAAGGGTGTATGGTATATGGTCAAATTGTTCATGAAAATGGAAATATATGTATATGAAAATATATAACCAAAAAATCTCATAAATGACCATATATCTTCAGATCTGAACATATGTACCGTAAAATTTCGGTGGAGAATATATATGTTTATATATGAGATCATATTTTGTCATTTATTGTATTCCCAAGTATGATTATATACAGGAATGCATGGGAATACATGTATATACACGTCCATACATATTTCAATATATGTATGACTGTTATGACCATATACGGTCATATAATCTCAAATTCCGGATCCGAAGATACATGATCATATATCATGGAATCCGAAGTTTGAAGGCATATGGTCATACATGATCATATATGATAAAAAATAATATGAGATATGGCCATATACCCACAAATTTCCGATATGAGATTATGTATGTTCATGTATTGAACTACGCATGAAAGTATATGTATGCCCATTTTTGATCATATATCAGCCTAAGCAAGATTATATAGCATAGTTCATTGGTGTTGCCTAAAGACTCAAGCTACAAATAAAATCAATTATCCTGTAAAGCAAATTTTCCCAAATGTCAGAAAGCGACATGATACGGTCACCCAAAAACCTAAGCTTTCACCACAGAAAATATGTTCCGACGCCTAAAACCCCAACTCACAAAATCTACACACATCAGTGTCCGACTAACCGTTTTTGTGTCGCTGTTATCTGAGATCACAGTATCCAGTGAAGTAAACTGACAAGGTCTCTAGATTCTTCCTGCTAAGGGACAAGCGTCGCCCTGATCCTCCACTGTGCAGAGAAATAAATCTCTTGGATTGGCATTGACCACTTCACACAATGGTTACGAGGCGGTTAGGCATCGACAGGACTCGCATTTTCCCAGTTTGCCTTTTCATTTGTTATGGTCAACCATCCACCCGTTATGGTTAAAAATTCACCTGTTATGATCAAAAATCCATCTATAGTCTGAATGCACTCCATGACCAGTCTGAATGACATCTTATAGGACATAAGAGCCATGAGTGCTGCCTGACTGTCAGAAAGAATGTAAATGTGAGATCTAACCGTCATAATTATGGCAGAGATTTCCGCATGAAAAATGAAAATGTATTTGCCCATGAAAAGATCCCGTTAGAACACAGGTACAGACACTTGTACCCGTATCGACATTTGCCTATTTCGAGCCATCCATGAACCATACCTGAGCACCCCACTCAGGCTTTCAGTCCACAAATAATCCTAAAGTACTTCACGAGAATCTGTACCGATAACATCATGTACCACAAAGATCTTGGCGGCCATCGTGTGACCCCTTAGGTCACCAATGACCATTGACCATCGTGCAAGGGTGATCATAACTTCAACAATAGTCTTGAACGACCAGTAGACCCCGCGTTCTTCCAAAGAGCATTTGACAGGCATAAAATACCTTTTGGGTAAAGAGTCAAGGTAATCATTCCACATAAATGATTGGACAATATCCAGGTACTAAGTCCCCCCAAGAACAGGTTAACCTTCTTCCTATTCGTAAATGGTGTGAGAATCCCAGAATGCCAGGAAGGAATAAAGTTCAGAGTCCTGTCATTGCAACTAATAACGGTAATGGCAAGATTATCGGCGTAGCCATAGGTTTGAAGCCCAAGAAGAACTCATCAATAACCAGTGTCCATAATAATGAACCGAAACCCGGTTTTTTCAATCAAAAAACAATCTTTCGAGTAAACTGAAAACCGGGCTTTTAAAAAGGCCAGTTTTGTTCAATACTCTAATGTTGTCCTTGGCAACATGTCAAGTTATTGAAAATAAAATTTTTAATAACTCTGTTTATTTTAATTCGACGATACAACAATACTTAATACACCTTGTGAACTCCTTTAATGTGAATTTTTCTAAAAAAAATATACTAGATTACCACAAATATTCAAAAAAGAAAAGATTGAACGAATGTGTACTTAGTCCGCCCAAAAACAAAAAGTGTTATTATACAATATTTAATATGAATTTCAGATTATTATCAACTCTTTTGAATAATCAATTTTATAACGGTAAATATATATAGCAAAAACAAAAAAAATGCAAACACCAACATCATCATCATTATCATCATGTCAATTTATAAAATGTAACATCAAAGGAAATGAATTTTCATTAATCATAGAAATTTGCAAAATACAACTGTGTATGAATGTTTGACTTGATATACAACTAGAAGTATATAAAACTCAGGCAAATATATATTCTATACATTTATAAATAAAACATCCACATACATACATATAAACGGAAATGATATGGAATAAATAAAAACTGCACCTGTCGTTTGAAGTGTTCCCATACATATTTATACAATCAAACATATGAGCCTTAACTCCCACTGCAGCCGCTTAGCCCTACTCTGGCCAATGATTTAACATAGTAACTACTTAATTTGTATACGATTTTCACAATAAAAAGGGTGATGTACTGAGACAACGTAATACTACATTATTCTCTATGTGTATATGGGAAAAATCTAAAGAGATTAATTATAATATGTTTTTGCTGCTGCTGCTGCTGCTGCTACTACTACTTGGTGCTGCAACACAAAAACAGTTTCCACTTGACATGTGCAGTGAGTGAATATTCCATATACAACATAGACACCACAACATGTAGTGTGTACGCAGCAAATTATTACCAAAAGTTTTTCGTCGCCCTTTCCCTCATCAGTTTTCGTTTATATAAATTGTTGTTTTTGTGTGTATATGATGAGGCGTACATTCAACCTGGACCACCTTGTCTAGCCGCATACCCCTTTCACAAAAAATCAAACACATGTCCTGTTCCCATTATATACCCTGGACAGAATAACACCAAAAAAAAAACACACTCATACAAATTGTATCCTCTTTTGCATTTCCATGTACACACAAATTATGTTTGAAGTGTTAGGCCGAATAAATTATAATTAGCCGAAGCCGAAAATGAAACGCCTAATTGAAAGTTAATACGTTTGAAATAGTTATTAAAAGTTTTTATGAAAAAATTATATATTAAAATTTAAATGGTTTTTCGTTCTGTTCAAAAGATCATGAAAATATTTCAAATAAAAATTTAATATATTTTTAAATCATGGAGAATACACAGACAATTTGTTAGACTAAAGCCGAATGCGATTTATTGTCAGCTACGACCTTCATCAACATTTTTCAGACCCTTAGTGTTAATTGAAAATATATATTTCTGATTTAATTCACAACTTTAAAGGAAAAAGCTGTATGAGAAATAATCCACGTTGATTTATTGGGTAAAGATAAAATTTACTTTAATTTTATATTTAGATTGTTTTAAAGGACACTCAAAAAAAAAGACATGAACTAAAATGTAATAAAAAATTACCTTCAAAATAGTTTATAAATTGTCCTCAATTTAAGTAAAATTTTACTAAAACTTAGAAAAATTTTCTTAAAAAGAATAAAAATTCCTAAGTTTGAGGAAAAACGAAATAGTTTATATACTCAAGAAATAGTTTTTAGGAAATAAAAATAGTTTTTAGGAAAAAAAAACAAGTCAATTAAATAAAAATGTATTAGTTTTACGAAAATTGCATACTCAAATGTAATAAAATTAAGTTTAGTTAAAAAAAAAATTCAAAACATAATTTACTGCCATTTAGTTAAAAAAATGTGTCTAGCTCAAATCGAGAAAGTACTTGAACTTAATGTGTGTTCATTTTTTGTTCGCGAGTAGTTAAATTAACTAAATTTTAGAAAGCCATTTCCAAATTCAGTTTTTAAGTATTTCACTTTCTAATTTTGAAGAATTGTTTTCTAAAAATTAGTTCAGACAATTAAAAACAAAAAGTAATACATTTTTTCCTATGTAATAATACAAAATTACTTGATTTTAGAAACTGATGAACTATTTCTAAGAAAAATTTGCATGCAACTTAGTTCAGATAAATTTGAAAAATTTTAATAAAATATTTTTTTTTTTCAAGTAAAAGTTTTCTAATTTTTTAAAAATAATAATAAAATTTGGTATAGGATTTTTTTTTGTTGGAAAACGTTTAAATTATTTTTAATATTTTATTCCAAAAAAAAAACAATCAATTAAAAACAAACCAGTTAGTTTTCCTAATTTTCAAGAAAAAATATTATTAAATAAAATAAATTAAAGTAACCATTTAAAAAAACTATCGTGCGAGTCAAAAATCTCTCATGTGCCCATCTCTAATCTTAAATATTGAAGTTAAAGTAGCTTAAAATATATTTTAAAATTTTGTTAGCAAAGGGTAAAAAATTTCGAAATTACGCTTTTATTTAATAAATTTGTTTGTTGACTACAATACAAAATATCGCAGGCACATTTTATACATTACGGCATAATGGCTTTCCTATAATTGACATAGCGCTTATTAAACTTTATATTTATCGAACTATTTTTTTCACTTAATAATAAAAAAAGTTTAAATTTGTGTATGTCAAATAAAGTGAAAGCTAAAAATCCCATAAAATAAACTTAGGACTTTTCCAATAATAACAAGAAATGTAACTGTGATATTTTGTATTTTTGCAACATTTTCCTTAAATTAGTTAGTTTAAGAAGACATAGGACCCCCAGTGTTCCTTAGCCATAGATGCCGTGTGTCACGTAGGGCGCCCCTTTTTGCAGTTCTCTCAAGCAGAACCGTTAATTAACTATGAAAAGGATCTGACTTTGTCACAATTTATTACGTTTCAAGACGTTGATGTTAGAAAATATTTTCTTATTTTTAGGGAGTTAAGTCCTAGTTTTTAGTAAAAAAAATTATCTAATGAACTTAAATAAAATAAAATTTTTCTTAAAAACAAGGAAACATTTCCTAACTAACAGTACAATTTAAGATGATGTATGAACTAATTAGGAGGAAATTTTACTGTTTTTTAATAAAAATTTACTTCTCAGTAGTAAAATGTTTCTATAATTTAGAAATTTTTACCAAACTTTAAGTAAAATTTGTTTCTTAGTTTCAAGGAAAATTTTATTAAATATTGGTAAAAAGTGTCTTTGCCGCCGTTTTCATTTAAATTTTTTCTTTAAATAAGTTAATTTTTCTAAATTCTAGTTCATTTTTCTTTTTGAGTGGAGTAAGTGATAAGGTTATTTTTTTTTTTTTTTTAATTATAATTTCTTATTTTTCTAACATAAAATTTTTCAATAAAATAAATATTTTATTTCAAAACTCGGCCATATTTTTAAAAAATTACCATCTCCGAGATGAATTCATTACACAAGGAGTTTGTTTTCAACGTTGTGCATCATCAAGGTTTTTGCTATGTGCAATATTTAAAAAAAAAAATGTATGCCTATTTTAGAATTAATTTAAACTTCAATTAGGCGACATTATATTTTCCAAGTTGCCCACGGTGCGTATGATTGTGTTTTTATTACTCATACGCACCGTTTTTTTATAAATGAAAGAGTTGCCATACGTTGGAATTAAAGAAACGCTAAATCGCTTAATAAAAAACAAAATAATTCTTATTTAAAATCTGCGTTCACGTTTTTGAGTTAAGAAGACGAAAATTAACAAAAAAAAAATCCTATGACACAAAGGGTACGTTCGAAAATGCAGTAGTTGCGCATCACTGCAGCATTATAAAAGTAAAACGTTCAAAAAAGCATCACTTGGCAGCACTGATTAACGTCAAACTTTTTTTTATGCAAACCATTGACAGTGCTACCGCAAATTTTTGCAACTATGGCATGATTCAAGTTTCTGATGCAATAGTGCGAAATCAGTTTTCTATTTTGATTTAATTGATTTTTAATAATCAAAAGTCGTTTCATCTTTCCTTTAATTCTTTTTTTTTTATTATAAGTTAACAAAAAGTTGTCATTTTACCATCAAGATTTTCAATAATATTTGTTAATGTTATTGTGGTGGACATATTTTTATCTTTTGCAAAACATTCTAAAAAGCAAACTGTGCAGATGTTGAGCAGTAGCAAAGCATCTGCAACAGATGATCACGCATCAGCAACAAAAATTGACATAACTGCCGCAGTGATGCACAAGTTTTCTGCATTTACGAACGTACCCAAACTGCCCCCCCCACCCCATCGTATGCTCCTATCCTGTGAAGTTACATCTCAAGAAAAGATTTGAGAAAAATGCTGAAAATTACTGAGAGTTTTATGTTTCAAAGGGCTATCATTTTGAAACTACAGTCGAACCTAGATTGTCCCATACCTCTTTCCTAGTATGCGCCTTACTAAAGTAGAGACAAAAAATCAATGTATGCCCCCTAATCAAAAATAATAAATCCCCGAAAAGGATTATTTTATTCGAAAAAAATTAAATTTCGCTTAAGAAAACAGTTTTTTTGTACGCGAAAAATTAACATTTTTTTTAATCGGACTTTTTTAATATTAAAAAAAATTTTTCGCGCAAAAGAATTTAAAATTTTCCATTAAAAAAAAATTAAAAAATTTTGTGAGACCGACAACCGCGCTGACTGGGGTGGATAGGCGGACACGGCAACATATTTGGGCGGATGCATGATGTACAATGCCATAGCTGTGGCAAACCGGGTGAGGAGGAGACGGAAAGTCATCTGTTCTGTGATTGCCAGGCACTGCAGCCAACGTAAAACTTTGTGCAATTATATGCTGAATGATCTGTCGGTAATATGGGGCGTATAATTTGTTATCTGTTGAGCTGGGTTAAGTTCTCCAGATATAAGCTCCCTACTGGTGGTTTGGTCTTTCAAAATGAAGTCCCATTTTGACTCTATTCGCTGTGTATTTGTAAGCTTTTGCTGTTTTTTTTTTTTTATATTTTATCAAATAACAAATATAAAAATTTCAAATGTTTTTATGACAATTATTTTCGTTTACATTTAAAAGAGAAAGCCAAGAATTGCTAAGACTTGGCAGCATTTTTATAAAATCTTACTTTTTAACTACTATAACTATGACTACTATAACTACTTTGAAAGTCTATATAAGTGTTGTTAATTAAATAATTTTAAATTTAAATACATATTGTTTTGATATGAAAATAAACTTATAATTCTGAAATTTTGGGGATTCCAGTTAACACTTAATGTGGTATTAAAATTTGAGATTTTTAATTAAAAAAGAAATAATACAAGTGAAATAACGGATTATTTTGTATTAAAAGAAAATATACAAATTCAATAATTCCACTTAGGTCATGTGCGAGGTAGCTAAATAAATCCTACACTAAATTCAAATTGACAAAAGTTTTTAAATTTCTTTGACAAAATATTTGAACAATTTTTAAAATTTCATAGAAATTTAAATATCTGAATTTAGTTTAGATTTTATTTATCCAGCTTACACCCACACAAAATACAACATTTAGAAACAATAAACTACATATATTTTTTTTCTAACGTTTTTATTATTTTGTTGTTTTGCTGATTTTTAAACCCAATGCTGAGTAATAGCAGATAAGGATAGTCGACGTGTAAATCAACCTTTAATTACTCCTCTTTTAGAAAACGCTCGAATAAAGATAAAAGGAGTTAAATTAAATAAAAATGACAATTGCTGTTGTTGTTCTTACCCAAATACGAGAAATATTATGAGTGTGGTAATAACTAATAATAGTGGAAGTAAAAGTATAGAGATTTCATCGAAAGAAGCGATTAAATAAAATTTTTGTACATTTTACAAGGTTCGGCAAATCAGAGAAAATTGAGAAAATTTCCCTGATTTTAAAGAAAATTTTTCTCATTTCTGCAGAAATTTTAGCAAAATCTTATTATGAACTAACATATTGTTAAAGGCTTTTTGAAATTTTTTCCAGGAACATGCTTAAAAATGGTGGTTTAAAAAGGGTCTTTGCCAGACCAAACTGCTTTACCTAAACACCTGAAATTTAATATTTGAGTTCCATGGGGTTTGAGATAATTTTTTAAATTTTTGACAAAAGCTAAAAAATGCGTCCAAAAGTAGAAGATTCCCCCTCTAAGCGTCCTGACCGCATTGCTAGATACCTGAGACTTAAGAAAGTGTTCCTTGGAGTATACAGGTTGGTTGAAAAGTTCCTGCGCTCAAAATGAAAGAATACTGTTTTTGTTACGAAATATATTTTTTTATTCAATATAATCTCCTAGAAGCTCAATACACTTGTTCCAATGATCTTCCAATAATTTTATCCCATCCTTAAAATGGTTTTCCGGAAGCTCTGCAAAATAACCGTCTACGGCTGATATTGCCTCTTCATTCGACGAAAAATGCTTTCCACGTGGGAATTGTTTAAGATCTGCGATGCCTATGGCATTAGCAATTTCACGCTTAGTCAAACTTTGATCTTCACTAACCACATTATGAACCTGCTCAATGATTTATGCTGTGGTTGCAGGTTTTTGGTCGTCCTTCGCGTGGATCGTCTTTAAGGCTGGTACGACCACGTTTAAATTCACCAGCCCAAAATTCAACGGTGCGTTTTGAAGGTGAGGACTCCTTATACACTTCTAACAATTGTTCATGAATTTCCTTTGCTTTTAAACCCTTCAAAACAAAGAATTTAATGACTGCACGATATTCAATTTTTTCTATATTAAACAAAATCAATGACACATCAACTTCAAATGGCTTGTAAACAAAGAAAAAATTGACAGAATGACTTGCAACTTTGCATGTGTTCTCAGGACAGTTATACCAACTTGAGAAAAATGAAAGTTTGGAGCTAGCAGTGGCATCTCTTGGTGAGCGCAGGAACTTTTCAACCAACCTGTAAGCTAATTTACTGATAAGATTTTTTTTTTTTGCAAGTTTCGTGGTAAAATAGGGACTTGAGAGGAGAAAAATGCTGCCATTGACACGTTGTCTACCGAGTTGAAATTTAAAAAACAAACAAAAAAAAAATTGCGGAACAGTATGGAATGGAACAGAGAACGAGTGAAATTAAAATGCTAGACATGGGAACAAAATTGAATGGGACAGGGAACGAGTGGAATTGAGACGCTCTAGAAGGGAACAAAATAAAATGGAACGGAGAGCGAGAGGAATTGAAGCACTTAACACAGGGAACGAAATGGAATAAAATGATTTTTTGTTATTTTTTGTATATTTCTATCGCCTGTGTGCAATAGTTTATAGCCGAATTCATAACAGCATCAGACTATTCGGCACAACACTGAAATATTTTCATGTAGATATGTACATACGATTTATTTTTAAAATTTTTTGTTTTATTTATTGTGGCAAATATAACATGTCGTTGTCGCTGCACTAACGGTGTGGCTGGCAACTTATCAAAGTTGTTTTTTTTTAGACTTATTGACTCTATTTTTCTACTATTACCATCGTTGTTGTGTATGTTAAATTCTATACTAGATACTCGTACTATTCTGGCAGTTATGTATGTATAAATATCCATCTATGAATTGCCTTTTGTTTATTTTACATTTTCACGTTTTGTTGTAGCATTTTTTTTTATATTATTTTTCATTTTTGTATAATTTTTTTTTTTTAGATTTTTTACATGTTTTGTTTGAAGTTTAGCTTTTTACTCTGACTTTCATTCAAGACACTGTAGTAGTGCCTGCCGACACACAAATGTGGCGCAAATATCAAAACAACTGCAAGTAGCAGAATATAAAATTAAAACAACAGAAGAATAAAAATAAACACAAATAATATAGAACCATGGTAACATAGAAAATAATAACAACAACAACATCATTTAATGAAAATTATGAAGAAAATCTTGTGAAAAGTAAAATTCCCGCCAAAACACAGTTGAACTTATTAGAGTTGAATTTTTTTTTTGTGTTTTTGCTGGAAATGGTAAATGTAACATTTTCTTAAAGGATGTTTAAGGAAATGGTTAAATAATTTTGAATCTAAGTTACTTGATGTTGAAATGTAAATTTAAAAAGAAAAATAAATAGTCGAAATATTAACAGCGGTATTCATAAAAATTTTAAACAGTATTTCAAATCAATTTTAAGCAAAATTTGCTAAAATTGTATTCATAAACGAATTTTAGCTTAAAATACCTTTTTTAAACCTTGTTTAAATAAACGAATTTTAAAATTGGTTCGACCCTATTTTAAACCTATTTTAAGATGACATTCTTGCTTTGTGTTTATTTCCATTTTAAACATTTTTGCAAAAAATTGTCATTTAAACAAAAGAAGTTATTTGTTTAATAAATAATGGACCCTCTATATTTGATGAAAAGAATTGGCAAGAACCATTTTTATATGGAAAATTTGATATTTTTAATTGTATTTTGTTTATAATAGAAACTATTGCCCAAATTTCAAACAATCGTCAGACAAAAATTTACAAAAAGAGGAGCGACCCGTTTTCAATTCCGGATAAAAAAATTAAGCAAAAATAATAATATTTTTGGATATTATTCATTGTGTTTTATAGTGGTGTGTTGTTTAATCAAAACAAAGAAAATAAAACCAGTTATTTGAATACTTTTTTATCTACAATAAAATCATTATCTATGTAACACCTTTATTGGGCATTTTGTTTTGACTCTTTTTCTTTTTTTAGTTAATAAACAATTTTTCATAAATTTTTTGTTTTATAAAAACAATATTTTTCTGAAAAACGACAAAAAAAAATAGATAGAAACGAGTACCGTATGGTTTAGTAATCATTGATTTGCATCATTACGATTAATATGACAAATAAAAAAATACAGTGTTGCCATCTTCAAGTTAAAAAATCTTTAAATCGTTTATTAGTTAAAATACTGATTATGAATACGAATTTTTAATAAACCTTTTTTAGGCTTAAAATGTTTTTTTAACTAAAATGCATTTGAAACTTGAATTTAGATTTTTTTATGAATACCGCTGTAAAAGTATAAAATTTTAAAAACTATTTATCTTTAACTCCAGTTTCTCTAATGAGTTAAAAATAATATAATTTTCTTATCTTCTACAGTTAAAGACTTTACAGTTTTTTAATCTTTTAAAAATCCTTTTTTGCCAAAAATTTCTCAGGTACGGGACGCTATGAAGTGACAAGAACAACAAAAGTTTGGTCTGAAAATTCCCAGTCATTTATTTCTTAATCTGTCTTTAAACAGTCATTAATAGTCATATGAAATCACCAATGGAGCACCCGGGGAGCATCTGGGGAGCACCTGGAGAGCACCTGGGCAGCACCCGGGGAGAACACGGGAAGCACCGGGGGAGCACCCGGGAACACACGGGGAGCATCTGGGTAGCACTAGGGGAGCACCTGGGCAGCACCCGAGGAGCACCCGAGGAGCACCTGTAGAGCACCCTGGGGAGCACCCGGGGAGCATCTGACGAGCACCCGGGGAACAACCGGGGATCACCCAGTGAGCTTGATACAGTTTACATTGGAAGTAAAGATGAATATGAACTCGATGAGAACAGAACGGGTTAGGATGCGGCATGCGAATTGCATACCGATGATGGCGATGATCACACCAAACGTTCAAGAGGACATCATTGGATCTCGACACGTCTTATTGTAGTACTTGATAAGGCCAAAGTTAGATGTTCAGATGCTGTCCATATTTTGATAGCATGCTCAGATAATATAATAACTGTCATGAATAACGCTGTGACGCTCCTGACCTCTGTTGGTGAGTTTGTGATCAATCGATCTACGATCTATGAGTTACGAAAAGAATATCGTAAGCAAGAAGCGGAGGAGACTTAGAGTTCATTACAAAGGTAATTTAGTTTAGTTCAAAACTTATATTTTATTCGAAGTTATACGAATAATGTTAATTTTCACCGATTTCTATTTTATTTTTAATACATAGATCAATAGCGTACAGTCATTGGTTATTCACTGGGACGTAAAACTGTTGCCGGATCTGTGTAGCAGAAGCGAAGTTGATCGAATCGCAATTCTCGCCAGTTATGAAGGGACATACACATTTTTGGGCGCTCCCAAAATCCCTGCACAGGAGAAGATATTGCCAAGGTCGTTCATGATGCACTCATCAAATGGGATATTTTTAATAAAGTTTCTGCCATGGGTTTCGATAATACTTCATCAAATACAGGCCACAACACTGGCGCATGAATTTTGTTGCAACACAAACTCAATCGGAAATGAATCAAGTTCGCATGTCGCCATCACATGTCACTTGGGAAAATCTCGACCACAAATAGTTTAAAAGTGGACTCGAAGACCCAGTTGTACGCTAAAAAATTAGTAATGCTGACTGCGAAGCAACCAACAGCTCCAACAAACACAAATCCGTGCGGATTACAAGAAACTACTACAATAAACAATAACGTTCCTTGGTAAAGTCAGCGGAAGCTTTCGTACACCTGGTCCAACATCCCATGCAAGGCTCATGGGAAAAGGCATATACACCTTGAAAATATACCTCTTTGGCACGAGAATTTAATGGACTATGCGATATATGTATTTTTCTCGTCAAAGCGTGGTTTACATGCACAAATGCCATACGAGCCCCAAATCAAGATATACATTTTTTGAAAGACTCCATCGCATATGCAGAAACCGACACAGATGTGTCTGAAGCGGTTTTACGTTAATGAAAAAGTCATTTGTGGTATTTAGTACCGGAAACAATGGCTTTAGCGTTTTTTGATTCGAATGTTTCACACGAAGAGAAACGAAACATGGTTAGGCGCCTGCAATCAACTGAACCAATTGTAGAATTGGATGATGATCAAAACCAAAACTATAATAATCCGACCCAAAACTATAATAATTTGAGCGATTTCATGTCATACAAAAGCAAACATTTTTTTGATCCCTTCTAATTGAACACTGAATTCTTGAAGCATGATCCATCTATTTGGAAAACGAAAGAAGATTATCAATATGCTCTTGATGTTTGTCGTGATCTGTTTGTTGTTAACAACGCTGCTGAATGCGGTGTACAATTTGTGAATGATTACAACAGGATCCTTACGAAAGACGAAAAACAGAATCAATTTATCCCTCACAAAATAAGTCGGATCTAATCTTATCTTTAAATTGTTGTAACTTTTTTGTTTCTCTAACGATTTTGATTATTTATGGCTTGTTAGAATAGAAACTGTATCTAAAATCGATGTTGCTCAGATATACGTATTTTGATTAAAAACACCACCATATTTCTCCATATAAAGTGTGTTTAAATTTTTCAATGAACTTTGGGCAGGCCTTAGCGTTATCCGATCGGCCCCAAATTTTTTAATGGAGGCTTGTAGGCCATCAAGGATCGCAGTAACTTTCAGTTTCTGCCTCATATGCTATAAACGGTCTATTGTCCATTTCACCCAGAAAAAAATACCAAGACATGAATATTTGAATTCAAATTAAAAACATTTTCCTATACAAATGTACTCGAACATATTTTATAAGCTGGTCTTCAAAAAACCTTTCATTTGATACTCAATTTGTATTTAGTTGTTTGAAATTATTAGATATAAATAAAAAAACTAAAAATACTTAACCTCTAAACGGAGGTTGGTCCGTTAAAAAAAGACGTGTTTCTAATTTTTTTCCTCCATTACATTTCCAAACTTCATTAAGATCAGAGGGACGGGGTCCCCTTGTAATACGGAATTTTTGGAGATTTTTATAACAGGAAAAGTTGTCCATTCTAAATATTCTGGATTTCGATGAAATCTACAACATTTCTCACATATCTAGTTGTAAAATATGGGGAAGGAATTTAGACATTTTTGGACACTTTTTTCTTTGGCACCATGTCGGAAGAAGTTTTAAAAAATTTTAAAACACCAAATTGAAAAAAGTACAAAAAGATTTGCCCTCAAAAACCCCTTTCCCGTAGAATAAATGTCTTAAAAACCTAAAAAAAACCTATTTTTGATCCCTATTATGACCCCGAATAGCGATGTGGCCCAAAAGTCGAGATAGGTCGATGTTATATTTTCCTTTTCTAGCACATGTCCAAAAATTGGGGTACGTTCCTACTTAACGTCCTCCCAAAGCACCTTAAGCTAAAAATCTGAAATTTAAAATTTCTGCGCAAACCATTTAGACAAGAAATCTGATACGTGAAATTGCAACATCCTTAAAAACTCAATTAAATTCCAATATTTAAAACTTCTGGTAAAGAAGTATCAGGCTTTTAAGATGGTAAATACAGGGTGTCCGCCGGGAAGGTAACATATACTACTTTGTTTTGCCGCCATTTTGGTAAACATTAGTCTTGACAGTTCATATTTGGCAGTCGTGAAGTAGACACGTGGCAAATTTATTATGGAAAAATATTTGATAAACCAACGTGTTTAATCGTTAAAACATTTTATCAAAATCAATCATCGATTACTGTGACGATGAGAATCGCCCATGACAACCCCGATTTTCATGAAAAAATCATGTGTGAATAAACAGAATAGTCGGTTCTGGGCAATGGAAAAACCCTCAAATTACCTTGATTAACACGTGGTGTCAACAAGACGGTGCCACATCGCATACAGTCAGGAGTACAATGGAATTACTGCGAGACCTCTTTCCACAACAAGTTATTTCAAGAAATGGTGATGTTGATTGGCCTCCACGGTCGCCTGATGTGACTGCTCCGGACGTCTTTTTGTGGGGATATCTGAGAAGCAAGGTTTATGCAAACAAACCAGAAACGCTTGAGCAACTCAAACAAAATATTCGTGATGAAATTAATGAAATACCGCGTGAAATGTGTAAGAATGTAATGAAAAATGTTCTCAAAAGGGCTGGCATTTGTGAGGCTAACAGAGGCGGACATTTATCTAATATTGTATTCCATACATAATTACCGACATTAAATAAAACATTTATCAATATAAGATCCATTCTCTTTCATTTAATCAAAAATTATAAACAAACAAAGTAGTATACCTTCCCGGCGGACACCCTGTATTATAAAATTGTAACGATTTTTGCTTTTGAAGAATAGCGAATGGAATGCCTTAATTTCAATACATATTGTTAAAATTTGCTACAAATTTAAAGCAAATTTTTAAGTGCTCATTTACAGAAAGCAGAAGACAAATTTAAAAGAAAAAAATTTGAAGTGACCGGGAATCGAACCGGCTACCCTCTAAAAGCTTTGTTTATTAGCATCACCTCTTAAAGAAATACACCACGGTTCGCGGTAAGTGTGGAAATTCCTTTTGCAAATATCACTAGAACCAGCTTAATCTTTCTCGATATAAAACGTTGTCCTTAAAAGCGTCCTTAAATCAAAAACATCATTTATTTTTAAAGAAGAGATTAAAACTTATTCGTATGTATGTAGATAAATAACGTCTTTTAGTGAGGATTATTATTTTTGAAAAATTATTTGGATTTTATTGATTTATTACAAAATAATAATTTTTTTTTTTAGTTTATGAAATTTTGACTTTTGACTCTTTCTCACTTCTTGCCTTAAACCTGTACAAGAAAAAATTGTTTACAGAAAATGTAGTAAATTTAGCTTACAAACAAATTAATTTATGACCTTTAAACAAAAATTATAAACGTAAACATTTCCCAATGACAGAATGGTGCAGTTGAGGGTTAATAGAAAAAATTAAACAGCGGTATTCATAAAAATTTTAAACAGTATTTCAAATCAATTTTAAGCAAAATTTGCTAAAATTGTATTCATAAACGAATTTTAGCTTAAAATACCTTTTTTAAACCTTGTTTAAATAAACGAATTTTGAAATTGGTTCGACCCTATTTTAAACCTATTTTAAGACATTCTTGCTTTATGTTTATTTTAATTTTAAAAATTTTTGCAAAAAATTGTCATTTAAACAAAATAAGTTATTTGTTTTTGTTAAATAAATAATATAATAAATATATTTGATCAAAAGAATTGGTAAGAACCATTTTTATATGGAAAATGTGATATTTTTAATTGTATTTTGTTTATAATAGAAACTATTGCCCAAATTTCAAACAATCGTCAGACGAAAATTTACAAAAAGAGGAGCGACCCGTTTTCAATTCCGGATAAAAAATTTAAGCAAAAATAATAATATTTTTGGATATTATTCATTGTGTTTTATAGTGGTGTGTTGTTTAATCAAAACAAAGAAAATAAAAACGGTTATTTGAATACTTTTTTATCTACAATAAAATCATTATCTATGTAACACTTTTATTGGGCATTTTGTTTTGACTCTTTTTTCTTTTTTTAGGTAATAAACAAGTTTTCATAAATTTTTTGTTTTATAAAAACAATATTTTTCTGAAAAACTACAAAAAAAAAATGCATAGAAACGAGTACCGTATGATTTAGTAATCATTGCTTTGCATCATTTCGATTAATATGACAAATAAAAAAATACAGTGTTGCCATCTTCAAGTTAAAAAATCATTAAACCGTTTATTAGTTAAAATACTGATTATGAATACGAATTTTTAATAAACCTTTTTTAGGCTTAAAATGTTTTTTAACTAAAATGCATTTGAAACTTGAATTAAGATTTTTTTATGAATACCGCTAAAAATTATCGGTCTGAAATTCGCATATATATGTATGCCAAAAATTGTTAAAACTGCCACCACTTCCTAATTAATTTATAAATATGTATTTCTTAGGTGACGTATGATTTATATTTAACAATTTTAATTAATAACACTCATACGCTTGCAATGCATTTAAATCAAAAATGGTTTTCCCCCAAATATTTTCAAAAATATTTGGGGGAAAAACTGATTTGGCTGAAAAGCCCAAAAAATAGCAAATAAGTTTATAACCTCACTATTCTGTTAAAACTCTATAAATGTGAGTCTATTTATACTCAGTTGCTGTGACAGCGAAGAGACTTGAATAAAAATCGGTGAAAATAATTAAAATATTACAAATTCCAGTTTTATATTTTAAGAAAAATTTCCCAAATTCCATACCTTTTTCATATCTGATACACTCGAAAAAAATATATTAGTAGATTTTATCACAAACGTGTCTACATTTTTGGTTATAATTTATTTATTTTTTGTTAGTTTTTTTTTTTGTAATTAAAACAAATTAATGTTGCAACACTAACGGATATTTCTAAACTAAATTTAAGTTAATCAAATGACTAACACATAAAACAAAAACCAGCACCAACTACAACAAAAAACAAATTGGCCAACAACAATATTAACACGTTTAAAAACACGCATGAATAGAAAATAAAAATGCACCACAAAAAATAAAGTAGAAATAGGAGCATCATCCGCATCATCAACATTTACATCAGCATCAACATTATTATAGATATTATAGCTATTATTAACAAGTTATTAACGTTTGTATTGTGTTTCTGACAGTGATGATAGATAGGAGGTGGTTTAAGTGATGGTGACATTTTATATGTACACTAATAAAGAGAGAGAGAGAGATCCTCTTTTTTAGTTGATATACTAACTACTATTAATGGTTTGCCCGCAAAATAATTGCATAAATATTTATTATATTTAAAATTAATTCATTTATATACACTTTAGTTTTGTTTATTAATTTATGTATGTACATAAACACAACATATGTGGTTTTTATATATCAAACCACTAAAATAATTTGGGTTTGAAAATTGTTTTTGTATGTGTGTATTTAAAGCTAAAACAGACACAGTGGCTGATCATTTAACAGAGTCAACAATTTAACGGTTTTTCAAAAGAAGTGTTGCCAATTTAAGATATCTATTCCTATTAACAAATAAGCATAACAAATACGTGTTATCTTTACACATTTTAAAATATTAAAATTAGTCAAAAATAACTTTAAAATTAAACTAAGTTTGTTTCTATTTTATTTTAAATTTGTTGCTAAAATCAAATTTATAACTAAGATATTATCGCATAAATTTTAAGCATTCGTGCTTTAATAATGTTATTGTAAAAACGCGCCAAAATAAAAAAAATCGCTTAAATTAAAAACAGTCGAAAGAAGTTTTTCTAAATTTTGTTTTTACAAAAAAACAAAAAGTTAAATGAAATTTTTTTTTGTATATAAATTGTTTGTAAAGAAATCATTACAAAATATATAATTTTATTTAGGGGCGGTATTATAGTGAACACTTAAGTAAAAACTAATACTTAATTAAAATATTTTTTGAGATTTTAAAATTTTAAATTCTTGAAAAGCTTTACAAACGCTTTACTTTAGTCACCCCAAGACCAATAAAAAAATTGTTTAAAAAGTTCACTTAAGTGATCTAAATAGTAGGCTTAAATACAAAAAAAAAAGGTTAAATTCGGCTGTGCCGAATCCTAAAAAATGTTCCCCACTGTTTTAGATACAAATAATGTAAAAAAAAAACTTTTAGATGTGAAAACAAATTTTTTTGTGGATAAAAATATTTTTTAGGTGAAAAAAAAATTTTTAGGTGAAAAACTTTTTTGGATGTGAAAACAAAATTTTTGGTGGAAAAAAGTTTTGAGGTGAAAAAAATTTTTTAAGGTGAAAAATTTTTTTAGGTGAATAACTTTTTGGGATGTGGAATCAAATTTTTTGGTGGGAAAAAAATTAAGGTGGCAAAAATTCTTTGTGGTGAAAAAAAAATTTGTAAGGTAGAAAAATTTTTTTTAGGTGAAAAACTTTTTTGGATGTGGAAACAAATTTTTTGGTGGGAAAAAAATTGAGGTGGAAAATATTTTTTGTGATGAAAAAAATTTTGTAAGGTGGAAAATTTTTTTTAGGTGAAAAACTTTTTTGAATGTGGAAACAAATTTTTTGGTGGAAAAAAAATTTTGAAGTAAAAAAAATTTTTTGTGGAAAAAAATGTGGTGAACATTTTTTTTCGAGGTATAAAATATTTGAGGTAAATACAAAATATATTTTATTCACTTCTAATAGGCTTTTTACACTGAACAACATCTTTGTGAAACGCATGAAAGATGTTAAAAATGTGAAACATGTATTTACATTGGCAACAACATCTTTCATCTGTTATTTATTTAAATTAAAAAAAAAAAAATAAATGAAAAACACGCATAATTTTTGTTAAAAATGGATTTAGAGAAACATTAGCTCATGTAGCTCATTAGAAAAAGGCTATAAGCGAATTGTGAAAAAAAAACAAGAGAAAAAAAATATTTTACTTGAAATTGTAATAAAATTTGTTTTATACAAATTTAATACCTTCACATTTTCAATCATAACCTTTGAACCCCTGGACCGATTTGCTTTTTTTTCAATAATAAATAATTAATCTAGGTAAAATGAGCACCCCCGCTTGCGTCTTCGCGTTCTACACTAGCGTTAAAATTGTTGCATATTGAAAAGTCTTAAAACGATTTATTTTTTTTTACTACACAAAAAAAAATTATAGTTAAATCAATTATATCATATTTGAATTAAAATATTATTTTTTTTAATTACCATTTTTAAATTAAGTATGAATCTTATTAAAGTAAATATGATTTTATTTAAATTAAAATTTTTCGTATTTAAATATAGATATTTAAACATTTTACAATTTGTTTCAGCATTATTAAAAAAAAAAAACAAATTTCGGGTTCTGAAGAGATCTTTTGCCAAATATAAATTCAGTTATCAGCCTAGCTAAATATATTTTATTTTATAAATATACCAAGGTTGAAAGCTCGTTATAAATACACAAAAATAGAAAACAAACTTAGTTTGATTTAAAAGCTATATCTTTTTTTAATTTAATGTTGTATCTGCTTGATTTTTACATTTTTTTCTGTGTGTATATAATAATCTTTGTTTACATTTTAAAGCAGGGGTGCCCAAAAGTTCCTTATGAAAGAGTAAAGACCAATACATTTAGAGAATAAATAATTTTTATTCAATATTTTTTATTGTAAAAACCAATACATACAAAGAAAAAAGAAAAAAAAATATTTCAAATCATACGTTAAACAAAAACAAAATCTACATTGATGATCGCTGTCGTCAATGTTTACCAGCAAAGCATACGAAAGTGTTGTTGCTTTGCACTTGCGTGTATACAGTGAAGAACGACAAAAAAAAACTAATAAGGCAAAGTTGTTTGTGTATTTCGTATTGCTATTGCTGAGTGCTCTATGTGTATTAAAACACACAGCCTATAGCTGAACGCTTTTACAAAAAGAAATGAGCATCAAACGCATAGGGCTTGGGCACCCTTGCTTTAAAGCATATTCAAGATAATATCGCATTGAGAGTTTCCAAGTAGAAATTTGTTTAAAATAGAGATTCACAAAAACCTTACAAAGTTAAATATCCTTTTTTTTATACAAGTTTTATTGTTGTGTATAGTAGAAATTGCTGGCAACACTGTATATAAAACACTTACACTTTAATTTAAATGTTGTACTCTCTCTCTCTCTCCATAAAATAAATCCTCACACTTTTAAAAATGGTTTATGTTATTAATTTCAAATCTATTTTTAGAATTTGTTTTTTTTTTAGAAATTTAAATTTTACTCACTTGTTGTTGTCAACCGTTTTAAAGAATTTTTTATTTATTTTTAACATATTTTTATTTGTTGTTGCAATTTTTTTTTCCATTAGACAAAACTAACTAAAAAAAAACTTAGCTTTTTTGTATGAAACCATAATGATGACTAAATGTATATTGAAAAAAGTTATACATATGAAGTTGCATATGGTTATGTTATTTTTGTTATACACACTTATTATGTTTTTTTTTTTTTAGTAATTATTTAACATAAAAAAATATATTATTAATACAAAAAAAAACCGAAATTATATACAATTTTTGTTAGTGGAATGTGTGTGTTGCAGTTGACAATGCATTATCGTAACTGTGCAACATTTTGTTGCATTTACAAAAAACTGTTTTAAATATATTTTTTTTGTAAATCCTATAACTCAAACTATGTATGTTGTAGGGCTGCTACATGCCACAGTCAACATTATTATTATCATGATCATCATCATCGTCATTATTATTATTGCTGTCATGTTTTTCACAAAATCCACCTCATCTTCATCATCATCAGCAGCACAAACACCACTGATGTTAATGTTGCAGCTATGGTTGCTAATTATCAATAAAGGAAATTATTTAAAAATGTGTGGATATTTTTATATTATTTTGTTGCATATATAAAAATTTTTTCTGTTGTTGTTATTGAACTCATCACAATTTATGTGTTTTTTTTTTGTAATGTTTTTTAATATTGTGTTTTAGTACCCTACAATCCAATATTTCAGAATGTTGAGGATTTTTAATCTCAACAGTTGCATAAAATCCTAATCGGCTAAGTAGTTCTAATACAAGAACGGCAGATCTGCCTTTTAAAAATTCTTAAAATTGACAAAAAAAAAAAAAACTAAAAATAGATTTGTTTTTTTTCTAAGCAAAAATATTAAAAGAAAAATAAAAAACTCCCTGATTTTGGTAATTTAATACAAATAGAAAATTACGGATATTTTAAAATCGCCCACAAGGGATTTGTTCGGAATTTGATCAAAAACTTTTTCAAATCATATTTTTTTAAATTCGTTTAAAACTGCAACCTGTTAGCAAATGTACTCAAATTGCAATTTTCCCACTGTGCAGTGGTCTACACACCCCACCCCAATACGTTCTAATGATTTTTGCCCTATCTAAGCGTTTCTTTTTTAACTTTGTTTAATTCTATAGATTTTTGTGTTCATTTAAGTGTTTTTAATTTTGACGATTTTTCAATTCTAACGGTTTCTCAATTTTAGCGATTTTTTTCAATTTTGGGTTTTTTTATACTTTAGCGTTGCTTTTCTAATTTCAGTTTTTTTTTTATTTCCGGTGATTTTTTTTTATATAAGCGATTTTTTATTTCCGGCGATTTTTTAATATAAAAGATTTTTTTTAAATATGACGATGTTTTTAATTAAGGTGATTTTTTTTATTGCAGTTATTTTTTTTTTCTTAATTTAAGCGATTTTTTTATTTTGAGCACAATTTTTAAAAATCGACGGTGAGACATCGGTGCGAAATTTAATCAACTAATTTTCAAACTCAACTTACTTTCAAAACTGTTAGCTATAGACAAATTTACAAAAAAAAAATCCAATTTTACCAGTTTAAAGATTTTTGTTTTAATCATTGATTTTTAAATTTTAGCGATTAATTCAGGCGTTATTTTAGGTTGGCGATTTTATAAATTTTTGATTCTTTTTTCAAGTGGCTTTTATCTTGTTTAAGCAGTTTAAAGATTTTTGTCTTATATAAGCAGTTTTTTATGTTGGCGATTTTTTTTTTAATTTTTATGATTTTTTTTCTAGCTGGCTTTTGTTTAAGCAGTTTAAAGATTTTTGTCTTTTATAAGAAATTTTTTTTTTAATTTTAGCGATTAATTTAAGCGTTTTTTTCTGTTGACGATTTTTTAATTTTTATGATTTTTTTCTTTAGGCTTTTATCTATATTTTTTTTAAGTTATGTATAAGGATTTGATATTAATATTAGCGTTTTTTCAGTTCTAAATATTTTGTTATCAATTTTGACGATTTTTTTTAATTATAGCGTTTTTTAATAATGGTGATTTTCTTTAATAAAAAATTTAAATTTCCTCCATAGTGCGGAGGTCACCAACACACAACTCATATTTAAGCGATTTTTAAATTCTAGCGATTTTTTAATGATTTAGCAGTTTTTTATTTTGATGAATTTATTTTAGTTTTAACTATTTTTAAAATTTTTAGATTTTGTTCTTTTTTTAGCAATTTTTATTTTCAATTTTAGCAATTTGCTTTTCAATTTCAGCAATTTTATTCTCAATCTTAGCAATTTTATTCTCAATTTCAGCAATTTTATTTCAAATTTTAGCACCTTTTTTTAAATTCGGCATTTTTATTCAAATTTTTGCTTTTTTTAATATTATCGTTTTTTTTTCAAATATTTAAAATTTTAGGAACTTTAGTGATTTTCAAATTCTAGTGATTTTTCATAATTCTGGCTGTTTTCTTTTTTTTCATTTTTATGGCTTGTTTTTCAATATTAATATCTTGCGGTTTTTCCAATTTAACGATTTTTATAAAATTTAGGGATTTTTAGGAATCTTCTCTTAATAGAATAATATATATTTTGTTATATTTTAGCGTTTTTTTCAATTTCATTATTTTTTTTTTTTTTAATTTAAGTACTTTTTTTTAATTTAAGTAATTTTTTTTTAATTTCAGCGATTTTTTTAAATGTTAGCGATTTTATCAAATGTGGCATTTTTAAATATTAAAGATATTTTTTTTTTCTTTTATTTTTAACGATTTTTTTTTAATATTTTTGATTTATTTTCAAATTTCAAAGATTTTTGTAATTCTTAGCGACTTTTTTCCAATTTCAACGATTTGTATAGAGGTTAATAATTTTTGTCCACTCGCACATGTGCAATTTAGTGCATTTTATATTTTTTTTTTTTTTTATATTTTAGCGATTTTTTTTAAACCATTTTTAATTATGACTAATTTTTAAATATTTTTGCTTTTTTATATTACATATAATTTTAATGTTTACTGTAAACACTTACCCAAAACAACAGCAAAAACAGTTTTTTTACAGTATTGTGGATTAATTTTTTTCAACATTTTTGTAGTTAAAACAAGTGTAATTTTAATTTCTAAAGTTTAATTTATTATCCCTGTAAGTAAAAACAAATAGAGAAAAAATTTATTTTAAATTATATAAAAATAAAAATTAAATTCAATGAGATGTTAGTTGTCTGTCCTCTTTTCAAATCAAATTTCATTTATTTTTATCTACAAAATATTACAAGTGTAAACTCTTATTAAATTACACAGTGCAGCATTTTTAAGGTCATCGTGTGGCTCCTCCTTCATACCCGTTTTTTTTTTTTTTTGAAGTATATATCGAAACTAAAAAAAACCTGCAAAGGACTTGGCCAGATTACATCGAATTTTTTTTTTATGGACACCCTAAGTTTTTGTACCCAAACACGATTTTTTTAAAAAAGGAAAATTTTTATGGAATCCATATATCATAAACCGTTCGGAATTTTGTTTTTATGTCTTTGGCAAAGTTGTAGATCCAAACCAAAGCAAAAAAATTCTCATATGGACCGACCCAAAAAAATTGCATCCACTGCATCAAAATTGCAAAAAATTGGGAAAAAATGCTATTTTTTCATGATAATATAATAAATATAATAAATATATTAATTTTTTCAAAAACATATCATCATTACAACAATAAAATGTTTAAATAGTAAATTTGAAAACAAGTAACAACAAAAACGGCATTAACCTATATAGTCTTTCTTTGTCGAAACGACAAACATTGGCTATGCAAAATAAGTGTGAGCAAAAAGATGTGCTTTCTAGGGTTAAGGAATGTTCGTATTAAGATGACATGTACTAGAGAGTTGTTTATATTGTTGTTAGATATAATTTAGCTGAAGAAAGATTTCTTAAATCATAAAAAAATAGCATTTTTTCCCAATTTTTTGCAATTTTGATGCAGTGGATGCAATTTTTTTGGGTCGGTCCATGTGAGAATTTGTTTGCTTTGGTTTGGATCTACAACTTTGCCAAAGACATAAAAACAAAATTCCGAACGGTTTATGATATATGGATTCCATAAAAATTTTCCTTTTTTAAAAAAATCATGTTTGGGTGCAAAAACTTAGGGTGTCCATAAAAAAAAAATTTCGATGTAATCTGGCCAAGTCCGTTGCGGATTTTTTTTAGTTTCGATATACACTTCAAAAAAAACCGGGTACGAAAGAGGAACCAATTTATGTGTTGCACTGTGTTATTAAAAGAAAAAAATATTTCGATTTTTTTTTATGCATTTTAAAAAATTTTTATTTTTGGGAAAAACATTTTGCCTTACAAACCTTAAATACTGAACAGTTTTTAATATTAATTTTTAGTACAACTGCCTTCGTCTTGGTATCAATTACGAACAGACCAGTTATTTCTGCTTAAAAATAACTAATATACAAAAATCCATAAACCAATTATAATGCAAATATAAAACAAAGCATAGAACACAGTTTTATATGACCGACCATAGTTCTACCTTTTGCTTGTTTTATTATCATTTAAAATTGATTGTAAAGTATTGTTCTCCACCATGTTTTACCACCCAAAAAAGGTTAATCAATACCATTCATATGAACGACCAGGTTCACAATGATGTTTTTTGTGGTTATCCATTATGAATTTTTTATCATTATCTTTTATTTGTCTTTTTTTATTGTTATTATTTTATTTTAACTCTGCTTGCTGCACTTTTTGTAAATTATAGTAGGATTTTTGTTTGTATTAAGGGTCATAAGGTGGCATATATTATAAAATACGAGTTAAGAAAATAGTTAAAAACAGAGTTGTATTCTATATATGTTATATTACATTTTCCTAACATTTTAATGTATGAATAATTAGATATACAACTCTGTTACAACATAAAAATAACCATATTAAGAGATTTTCTATAATTTTTTTCCTGTTTAATAAGTTATAGCAATATTGAGTCTTCAACTGTGAATACCCTTAATACTTTTTTATACTCTGTTTGTATTATAAACTTTTGAACATATATTTGGTTATATTTCTATATATGTTATATGTTTCTTTTTTAATTAACCACTAACAACATTTTTAATAATTTTAATTTATTGCTTTATATTAAAATAAAACATGAATTAAAACAATATTTTGGGACGCTTTAATTAAAATATAGTATACGACAATATTTTATTTAAGACAGTAGCGAATAAAATTATTTATGTCTGTAATTATAAGATTTTTTTTTTTTTCAAAACAAGTTTTAGCAGTTTATGTAAAAATTAGAAGAATTGTTTTTCGGCAATTTTCGGCAGTTGTATAAACATGTTTACAGGCAATTATATATATGTGTGGAAACCACAATATATATGTTGTTTTTTTAATATTGTATTTTGATCATAATTATACATATGTGAGTAATATTTTCCCACCTAAGCAATTTTAATTTCATCATTATTATGTTTGTGGAATAATAATGACAAACTTATGTGTAGATTTTTGCAGGCAAATATATATATGATTGCCGGTAGATGCATTTTAGATTTTTTAATTTTCGAGATTTTGTTCTATTTTGGCTATTTTTTTTTTTCATAAATTTTCGTGGATTTTCTTTGGATGTAGGCGGTTATTTCACTATCAGCGATTTTTCTCAATTTTTTTAATTCTAAAGATTTTGTATTAATTTCGGCGTTTTTTTTTTGAATTTTTTTCTATTCTTTAGATTTTGTTTTTCATTTTTAGCGATTTTTTTTAATTTTTATATTTTTTTTTTAATTTTGTTGTTTTTAATTTTTGTTCTATTTTGCCGATTTTTTTAAATTCAGTAATTTTATAATTTTCGGCTTTTGTAATGTTGAAGATTTTTTGTATTAGATTTCATTGATTTTAGCGTTTTTTTAATTTTTGGCGATTTTTTTCTATTCTATAGATTTTGTTTTTCAATTTTGGTGATTTTTTTTTAATTTTTATATTTTTATTTTTTTAAATTTTGTTGTTTTTTAATTTTTATTATTTTATTTTTATTATTATATTTTGCCGATTTTTTTCAATTTAGTAATTTTATAACTTTCGGCGTTTTGTAATATTGGCGATTTTTTGTATTAATTTTGTATTCATTTTAGCGTTTTTTTTAATTTTTGGCGATTTTTTTATATTCTATATATTTTGTTTTTCAATTTTGGCGATTTTTTCTAATTTTTATATTTTTTTTACATTTTGTTGTTTTTTTTTTTTTAATTTTTGTTATATTTTGCCGATTTTTTTGAATTCAGTAATTTAATCATTTTCGGCGTTTTGTAATGTTGGCGATTTTTTGTATTAATTTTTGCGCCTTTTTTTCATTTTGGCGATTTTTTTATATTCTATAGATTTTGTTTTTCAATTTTGGTGATTTTTTCTAATTTTTATATTTTTTTTACATTTTGTTGTTTTTTTTTTTTAATTTTTGTTCTATTTTGCCGATTTTTTTTTTAAATCAGTAATTTAATAATTTTCGGCGTTTTGTAATGTTGGCGATTTTGTGTATTAATTTTGTATTAATTTTAGCGTTTTTTTAATTTTTGGCGATTTTTTTCTATAGATTTTGTTTTTCAATATTGGCGATTTTTTTTTAATTTTTATATATATATTTTTTTAATTTTGTTGTTTTTTTTTTAAATTTTTGTTCTATTTTGCCGATTTTTTTTTAAATTCAGTAATTTAATAATTTTCGGCGTTTTGTAATGTTGGCGATTTTTTGTATTAATTTTGTATTAATTTTAGCGTTTTTTTTTATTTCTGGCGATTTTTTTCTATAGATTTTGGTTTTCAATATTGACGGTTGTTTTTAATTTTTATATATTTTTTTTTTTAAATTTTGTTGTTTTTTTAATTTTTGTTCTATTTTGCCGATTTTTTTAAATTCAGTAATTTGATCATTTTCGGCGTTTTGTAATGTTGGCGATTTTTGTATTAATTTTGTATTAATTTCAGCGTTTTATTATTTTTGACGATTTTTTTTCTATTCTATAGATTTTGTTTTTCAATATTGGCGATTTTTTTTAATTTTTATATATTTTTTTTTAATTTTGTTGTTTTTTTTAATTTTTGTTCTATTTTGCCGATTTTTTTTTAAATTCAGTAATTTAATATTTTTCGGCGTTTTGTAATGTTGACGATTTTGTGTATTAATTTTGTATTAATTTTAGCGTTTTTTTTTTAATTTTTGGCGATTTTTTTCTATAGATTTTGTTTTTCAATATTGGCGATTTTTTTTAATTTTATATATATATTTTTTTTTTAATTTTTGTTATACTTTGCCGATTTTTATAAATTCAGTATTTTAATAATTTTCGGCGTTTTGTAATGTTGGCGATTTTTGTATTAATTTTGTATTCATTTCAGCGTTTTTTTACTTTTGACGATTTTTTTCTATTCTATAGATTTTGTTTTTCAATTTTGGCGTTTTTTTTTTTAATTTTTATATTTTTTTTAAGTTTTGTTGTTTTTTAATTTTTGTTATATTTTGCCGATTTTTTCAATTTCAGTAATTTTATAATTTTCGGCGTTTTGTAATGTTGACGATTTTTTACTTTAAAATAAATTTTAATTTTTCCTTTATTATATTGGGTATACAAGTTAATAATGTCGATTTTTATGATTGAAAAATGTTATTATTATAATAATAAAATGAATTGATACATTATTCAAAGTAGTGCCCATCGTTAGACACTACTTTTTCCCATCTTTCTGGTAGCATATGGAACTGGCTTCGTTTTTGAGGTAAAGAATGAATCAAGCCAATTTCTGATACCCTGTTCTGAAATGAAGCATATTGCAGTAAGGGCGTTCTGCATCGTTTGAAACAAATGGTAGTCAGAAGGGGCAAGGTCTGGGCTATAAGGCGGGTGAGCCAAAACTTCCCATCTACTGTTTTCAAATAGTTTTTGAACGGTCTTGAAACATGTGGCCGAGCTTTGTTATGATGAAAGATTACGGCCTCGTGTCTGTTCGAATATTCTGGTAGTTTTTCGTTGATTACTCTCTTCAAACGAAACAATTGTGTTCGGTACAGGTCCTCTGTGATCGTCTGACCCGATTTCAACAGCTCATAATACAAAACATCCTTTTGATCCCACTAAATACAGAACATTACCTTGGCGCCATGGATATTCGGCTTCGGCGTTGATTTGGCTGGTTGGCCGTGCTTTACATATGACTTTTTGCGAGTGGGGTTATTGTAATGTATCCATTTTTTAGCACCAGTAACAATACGATGCAAATATGACTTCTTTTTGTAGCATTCCAAGCAGCATTCCCGATATGCAAAATCGCCTTTTAACGTCTCTCGGCTTCAATTCATATGGGACCCAATTTCCTTGCATTCTAATGAGCCCCAATGCTTTTAAACTTAGGCAAATGGCTTGTTGTGTGACTCCCAATGATAATGCAAGTTCTTCTTGCGTTTGACAACAATATTCGTCGAGTAATGCTTCCAATTCCTCATCTTCAACCTTTTTCAGCTGACCAGACCTCTCCGTGTCTTCTGTGTCAAACTCACCACTTTTGAATCGCGCAAACCATCGTTCACAAGTATTTTGAGTTGGTGCATGTTGACCGTAAACTTCTACCAACAATCGATAACTTTCAGCAGCCGTTTTCTTCAAACAAAAGAAGTTTATCAGACTTCCCTGCAAAACATCTTTTTTAGGCACAAAAGTCGACATTTTCATAGCGATTGAAAAAAATGTGTGTTTGCACTTTGGCGTCTATTGAATACTGAATTATAATGACAGATGTTTACCCTCCAAAATACCATATTTGTTATTATTGACACAAACCATATGTAATAGTTATGCCATCTGTTGTCCAAATCCACATTATTAACTTGTATACCCAATATTTGTTATGTAATTCTCGGTTTTTTATAACTTTAAACTGTCAGCTCTTAAATTTTGTTTTTTTTTATTAGCGACAAATTCATATAATTGCTGGAGATGCATCCCATTCTCAGTAAAGATCGATATCAGATTTATAACATACAATAAATATTTCCAAAATATTATTTCCACTAATTTGATGCAGAACATTCAGCAAAATTTAGTTGAATATATTGGGGGATTTAAAGAATGATTCTACTAATCTGATGATATTATGATAACTAAGGACGATTCAATCATAACATAAAGCCTCATATTACTATGTGATATTATTATAAAATATTGTTAATTTTATTAGCATAATATGATAACTATAATATATGTATTACTATGGTTGGCACAATCATAAACTTAAAAATATATTTATGATGCTTTTCGAATATGATTGCCCTAACCATGGTTTTTCTTTAAGTGAGTTTAAAACGGGTAAGCCAACTTTGATGAAGTTTATTAAACAAAAATATATGTAAAATTTTTTGTTGTAAATTTAATAAATATGTTATAATTTTACTTGTCACTGTTATCATTTAAACTTACTGCCTACAGCTCATCTAATATATATAAAGGAGGCGGCATTGTAAAATAAATATATTACAATGAAATAATTAAAATAAACTCATGCAGCAAGGACTAGACCGACATGTAGAATTAAAATCATTTTAATTATATACCCGCAAACATAATATCGTACAGCCAAATATCAATGCCTTTTGTAATCAAATATTTAATAAAAAGTATGAGTTGCATACATATAAAAATAAATAATAAAAAATATATTAAAAATACATTAAAGCCTATACAAAAAAATAATATTTATATATTTTTTATTTATTTTAACCACATTTGGCGGCTGACAATGACACTCACAGAATATTTCCTGGAGGAAAGAGCATTAATTAAAACGAAAAAAAACATACTCGCATAACTGTACTTTACACATTTATTATTTTTTTTTCGAAATAAAACGCATTTTTTGGCTGTATTTTAATTTTTGTTTATTTTTTTCACCGGATTTTTTATATCACTCTTTTTCAATTTTAAATATTGTTCATATAAATTAGACAGAGAAAGAAATAGTTAAAATATAAAATGTTTACAAACGGAATTGCAAACAAAAAAAATATAAATAAAACGCATTTGCTTTATATTTTTTTTTTTTGTGAATTAACAGTGGGCCAAATTTGAAAAAAAATCACAAAAATACTTTTAGCCGTATCCTGCCAGCATCCTGTGTGTCTTTTATCAAAATACTTCATTTAATTTTAAAGTAGAAACTTAAGTCAATTTTGAAATATATTCCGGTAAAGCTTAATTGTGTTAATTTTGCTTCGTCCTAAAAAGTCTCCCCCTTGAAGACCTGCCCAAACCCCTCTCTGGCTAGAAACTTGAAATTTAAAATATGAGTTCCTTTATTTGTAAAGTACTTCCCCTTTACGGCCTGACCCTGTAGCATACTCCTTGGAGTATGCGCTAATTCACTGATAAGGCACGTCATGTTAGTGGTAAAAATGAGGGATCAGAAGGAAAAGTCCCCCCTCCCCTTAAACGGCCTTCCAAACTGTTTTAGCTTAAAACCTGAAATTTAAAATATGTGATCTCCCTAGAGTATTTGCGAATTCATTGATAAAGTACTTTTTTAATTTTTGTTAGGAGTGTGATAAAAATGGGGTTAAAAAAAAGGAAAAGTCTCTCCCTTGACGATCTGCCCAAACCCTTGAGTTATGTTATAAGAAAAAATTGATAAAATTTCCATAAACGTGGTAAACGGGTTGGGGGTTTAAAAAGGAAGCCGTCTGCCACTTAAAGGCCTCTCCAAACCTGTTTGGCTGATATTTGAAATTTGTTTTGATTAGAAACTTGAAAAGGGGTGATAGTATAACCTTAAATTGGGAAACGAAATGAAAATAAAAGCATTAAATTGAAAGAATGATGTAATGGATAGAGGAACGGGTAGAATCGAAGCATTAAACAACAAGACGAAAATGGAATGGAGAAGTGGAATTGAAACGCTAAACAAGGGAGACGAAATAGAGTGGAACAGGGAACGAGTGGAACACGGAACGGGTGGAAACGAAATGGAATATAACGAGTGGAACTAAAACACTTGAATGAAATGAAATGGTGCAGGGAACGAGTGGAATTAAAATACCAGACAAGGAGAACGAAATTAAATGGAACAGAGAACGATTAAAAGGGAAAGCGAGTGAAACTGAAACACTAAATACAGGGAATGAAATGGACTGAAGAACGTTAGCATTTTTACAATATTTATCGATATGAACATAACACTTTCACTAGAAATCTAAATCTTAATTAATTAATAAATTAATTTTTACTTCTTGGGATATGTAACAGAGAACTGCAAAATCAACTTTTTTTTTTTGATTTAATCATACACAAAAATTCTTGTTCACATTTAATAATTCAACAAAATTAGCTGTAGAATAAAATCAGCATCATGTTACTGAACGCGTAATTCGGATCAGTTTGAATCATATGTCGATTATGTTTACTGCAAATTTAATCACTCAACAAAAAGTCAGCGTTGAATAAATCAGAAAAAACAACAAACAACGCGTATGAGTGTATTCATTATAAAAACAAAATAAAAACACATTTCAAATGTACATTAGGGTGGGACTTAAATCCGCTTTTTTAGAATTTTTATTAGTAATAAAAATATTCTTCTTTGTAAAATATAAATATTTTTTTGGAAAAAAAATTTAGGTCGATAAATCAGGCTTGCATAATCCGAAGAATTTAAATATTGTCTATTTTTTTTTTTCATCTATTTTGATAAGAAAATTAGGCAATATTTAACTTTAATTGGATTGTGAAAGCCTGAGATATCGACCTAAATTAAAAAAAAAAAAATCACAGAGAACAATATTTTTGGTATTACTAATAAAAATTCTAAAAAAACGGATTTTAGACCCACCCTAATTTATGAAATGTGTTTCTACAAAACCACCCCCTTTTTATAGATAAGAAACTATTTTGTTTTAATTATGATTACACTCATAAACGTTGTTTGTTGTTTTTTCTGATTTATTCTACATCAAAATAATTATTGTTGGCTCGAATGAACAGAATAAAATCCATGGTTTAACAATGACCGATGATTATAAATCAGTGACAAAACAATTTGCACGTCGTTTGATTGATTGATTTAAAATCATCAACAAATATGTGTGTTGGAGTATATTCAACGTTTGAACGCAAACACATATTTGTTTTTGTGTTGATTGCGTATGAACGTTTTGCAATCAGCATTTGCAGTTCTCTGGTATGTACACTAATTGACTGAAGATATGCTCTTTCAAATTTTCAATAAGAACGTGGTAAAAATGTGGTTAAAATAGGCAAAATTGTAACCTTGTAACCAGCTCAAACCGCTACAGCTAAAAACATCAAATTTGGCATTAAGTTTCCACCAAGATTTTTGGCGAGGGGAATATCTGAAATTTAAAATATGTATTCCCTAGATTATGGTCTAAGTCACTAAAGATATACTTTTTGAAAATTTCCAATCAAAACGGGGAAGAACTGTATTAAAAAGTACACCCATACCAAACCGCTGAAACAAGGATTTTGAAATTTGTTGGCTGCTATTTTGGTGTAGACATCCACTAAGACTGGGGAAAATGTTGGTGGGGTGCAGCAAATAAAGTCCCTGCAAAAGCCGTTCTACTAGAAATCTGATACGCTACTTTTTGGAATATCCCATAAAACGTGGTAAAAATGGGGGATACAAAGTACAAAGAGAGCATTTTGAAAATTGTTGCGGTTAGGAGCACAAAGGGGCAAAATCTCCCCATTAGTGTCCTGCCTAAAAACCTTCGTCTAGAAATCTGGCACTAAAAACATGAGTTCCCCGGGGCTATAGGCTTTTTTTTATACAAAATTTAAGCTTCTTGAAATATCCAATTAAATCGTGGTGAAATTGGCGGAAAGGGAAAATTATTCTGTTCCACTGTAATCATTCAAAATAAAAGGGAGAATAAAAGTGCGTATATTGTCCTTATAGGATCATGTGCATGTTTTACTTAAATATATTATAATGTGTGTGTGTGTGTAGTTGTACTGAATTGCTGCCACAACAATATTATACAGAATCGATGGAAGCTTATAATTTGGCTTTTGCTGTTTCCACTTTTTCATATGCAAATTCAATTTTTGTCTACTTTTTATAGCAAAAATGGAGGGAGGGGGGTGGCAACATTTAAAATTTGACCGGGTAGTGAGTAAGTTTGGGACAGCAAATTATAATGGTATGATGCTGATAATGTTAAGTCCAGTCGAAAAAATATAATCGAACTGCACTTTGGATGGGTTGGTGATTTTTATGCATATATGCTTTCAATGCATATTGAAAAAAAAAATATAAAATAAAAACTCTATGATAAATGTGTTTTTATGTTTTTTGGGTTTTTGTGGTTTACACAATGGACATGCGCCCTTATTTTGAAAAACATGACAACAACAAAAAATGTTTTAAGTTTGTTTTTTTTTTTTTGATAAACTTTTTATTAACATTTATAAATTTCTTTATAGGCATGGTAATAAGTTGACAGTTAAAATCCAACTTGAATTAAGTTTGCGAACACGCAGAGTAAACACCTGGTTGCAACATGATCACTGCTACTAAATTATGATCGCTGCATTCGAATATAGTTGTCGCAATCATGTTATTGTTTGGAAAATAGGTTCTAACCCACAACATGCTCGCTACCATCATTTTTATAGTTAATATTTTATTATTTCATGATTGCCGTTTTCTATTTATTTATAAATATAAATATTTCGAATTGTAGTAAGCAAAAATTCTTGCTACAACAAAAATATGATAATTAGCAAATATAGTTATCAACAGAGAAAAAATATAGTTGAACATGATTGCGGATTAGAAATTATCATAGTATGATACTAATGCTTATAAATATTTTTCTTACTGATTATATTATCATGACTGAGAAGGATTTTATCATCACTTAGGATTATATTATGATCACTAGGATTATAATAATATGATCATGTCAATTATAACACAATATTATATTATGACAAAATGATGGTAATTTTGCTAACATAACAAAATAACTATATTATTTTAACTACTATAGTTGAAACCCAAAAATGTATAATCCTCTTAGAATATAATTGCCCGAACCATGTTTTTACTTTGCGGTGCACTGAAGTTACTTGGCATCCTTATTTTAGGCGGTAATTTTTTTCGTCAGCTACGAGTTCTCAACTTATAGCCATCAATATGTTTTATATTTTGTGAAAATCCAAAGCTACCAGAGGTGATATTAAATGTACAGGTTGGTTGAAAAGTTCCTGCGTTCGAAATGAAAGAATACTGTTTTTGTTACGAAATATATTTTCTTATTCAATATTATCTCCTAGAAGCTCAATACACTTGTTACAATGATCTTCCAATAATTTTATCCCATCCTTATAATAAAAATAACCGTCTACGGCTGCTATGGCCTCTTCATTCGACGAAAAGTGCTTTCCACGAAGGAATTGTTTGAGATTTCTGAATAGATAGTAGTCACTGGGAGCCAAATCTAGTGAATACGGTGGATGTTCAAGCAATTCGTACTTTATTATTTGAATTTAGCCATCGTCAAAACACTTTTGTGAGCAGGTGCATTGTCTTGATTGAAAAATGATTTTTTTCTTCTTTAAACCAGGTCTTTTCTCACGAATTTTTTCATCCAGCTGATCCAAAAGGCTGCAATAATATTCAGAGTTGATTGTTTCACCTTTCTGAAGATAACCAATCAACAAAATTTCTTTTGCATCCCAAAAAACTGATGCCATAACCTTTTTTGCTAATCGTTGTGACTTCACCTGCTTTGGAGCTGAACAACCAGCTTCAGTCCACTGTAAACGTTCGCGTTTCAATTTAGGGTCATGGTGGTAGATCCAAGTCTCATCCATAGTTATAAAACGACGCAAGAAGTCGGTTTTATTCGGCTTAAAACGCTCCAAATTACGCTGAGAAATTTGTCTTCGATCCAGTTTTTGTTAAATTGTTAATGTGTGCGGCACTTACTTTCCAAACAGTTTTTTCATACGTAATTTTTCATGTAAAATATGGAGTACTCGTTCGTCTGAGATGCCTATGGCATTAGCAATTTCACGCTTAGTCAAACTTGGATCTTCACTAACCATATCATGTACCTGCTCAATGATTTCTGCTGTGGTTGCAGTTTTTGGTCGTCCTTCGCGTGTATCGTCTTTAAGGCTGGTACAACCACGTTTAAATTCACCAGCCCAAAATCCAACGGTGCGTTTTGAAGGTGAGGACTCCTAATACACTTCTAATAATTGTTAATAAATTTCCTTCGCTTTTAAACCCTTCAAAACAAAGAATCCAATGACTGCACGATATTCAATTTTTTCCATATTAAAGAAAATCAATGACACGTCAACTTCAAATGGCTTGTAAACAAAGAAAGAATTGACAGAATGACTTGCAACTTTGCATGTGTTCTCAGAACATTAATACCAACTTGAGAAAAAAAAGTTTAGAGCTAGCAGTGCCATCTCTTGGTGAGCGCAGGAACTTTTCAACCAACCTGTATGAAAGCATTAAGTCTTTTTAAGCTTATTTAAGTGCTACGCCACTGGTCACCTTAATGTTTTTCCTCGCATAAACATTTGACTGTCAATTAATGATTTTTTTTCTTTCTGTTTTTTTTTGCTACTTTTAGTATCCCTTCAACAGCAGGTATCCATTGTTAAGAATATTTTTTGTTTGTGTTTATCATGTTGTATAAAACACTGTACTTTATTTCGCATTTCATGTAATGTATTGATAACTCTATTAGTGGCTCCATTTCAAATTGTTTTTTCCTTGGTTATGTAAGTAATATTATTCAATTATTTTATGCCCTTAAATTTATGAAACTTTTCAATATATTTTATCGAATTATTTACCATGTATCCCATCAGATGTTTAAGCCTAATATTGATTTATATATATATTTTTTTAATATATTATTGGTTTACAAATTAAAAAAATCTTGGGTTTTGATAAAAATTTAAAGTTAGCTCCGTTTCGAAGAAAATATTCGCTGAATATTGTGTATCACAAATATTCTAAAAAATTTAAATATCCGATTTCTAACACAAGGAGTTTAAACAGTACCTTTAGGTGTCTATTCCTTTCCATTAAATTTTTCAAAACACTGGTATTACTGCATGGCAGCCTACAAATTTTAAAATCCTAGCTTCATCGTTTTTTGATAGGTAATTTGGGGCTTCCTTGTCGCTTTCTAACCCCATTTTTTCAAGTTTAGGTGATTACAAAAAGTATTTCTCTATTGACTTAGCCCATACTCCAGGTAACACATATTTAAAATTTACAATTTCTAGTCGAAGGAGTTTGCCCCTTTCCATTTGGCACTCCCCGAAAAAAATTTATTAAAATCCCAACTTGGTGTATTTTTTACGCCAGATTATGAATTTTAAGAAAAATATCAATATTCCAGCTCCATCAGTTTGGGTTAGTTGACTAAGTGGGCATTTCTTCCCTTTTTACCCCATTTTTATCACGTAAATTAACACCTACACCATGGTACAAATTTAAAATTTTTCTCCAAAACGGTTTGTTTAAACTTTTCCGCTTTGAATCCTAAGTTAACGTCGTTTCATTCCATTTTCCTTGTCTAGTGTTTCAATTCCATTTATTTCCCATTCCATTCCATTTCGTTCCACTTGTATAGTGCATCGATTCCACTTCTTCCCCTTTCCATTCAATTTCGGTTCCCTTATTTAGGGTGGTTAAATTTTAAGGGCCGATGTTGATTTTGAATAAAACACAAATTATTTAGGAAATTATTGTCATTTATTTTTATTATGATAATATGGTATGGTTCAATTATGTATGGAACAAAATATCGGCCAAATGGCCGCCGCGACCTCGGGGGCACACTTCCATCCGATGGTCCAAATTTTCGATGACGCTGAGGCATAATTGAGGTTCTATGCCGTTAATGTGCCGAATTATTTCATCCTTTAGTTCTTGAATTGTTGCTGGCTTATCGACGTACACCTTTTCTTTCAAATAACCCCAAAGAAAGAAGTCCAACGGTGTCAAATCACATGATCTTGGCGGCCAATTGACATCGCCACCACGTGAGATAACACGGCCATTGAATTGGTCGCGCAAAAGAGTCATTGTTTCGTTAGCTGTGTGGCAAGTGGCACCGTCCTGTTGAAACCACATATCGTCCAGGGCCATATCCTCAATTCCTGGCCACAATAAGTTTGTTATCATCTCGCGATAAATGCTTGGCCGACCTCATGACACACTATCGCGAACAACAGCAATGTTTTCCGCAGAACTAACTGGGCGAGCATGCACAGGTGTTTTCACATACCCGTTTAATTTCATTATCCAATTAAAATGTATTATTTTCACTCATTCTTCAAATTTTGGTTTGAGCAGTCCCTTTTTAAAGCCCTATTTTACGACGCTCCTGGCGAAAATTATAAAAGGTATCTTATCATGGCATTATTTAAGGTTTCTAGACAAAGTGGTTTGTGGGTTTAGGAAGACCCTTAAAGGGGAGACTTTTTCCCTTTTACAACTATTATTAACACGTTCCTGGACAAAATTTCAAAAAGTTACATATCAGTGAATAACCCCACATATTTTATATTTCAAGTTTTTAGGGAAAGCAGTTTTAGGCAGACCCGTAAGGGGAAGACTTTTCCCCTTTTAAACTCCTATTTTCACTATGCTCCTGGCGAAAATACCAAAAAGTAACTTAATATAAAATTTTCTGATACTCCAAAGAGCGCATAATTTAAATTGAAAATTTCAAGCCAATAGGGATAGGGCAGGCCGTCCCAGGGGGAGACTCTTCCAAATTCCGTCTAAGAAAATGTCTTCGCCGGAGGGGAACCAACCTTCATAACAAATTTTAAGTTCCTAGTCAGTAACAGATTACCAAAATTTATATAAAAAAAAATCCAAGGTTGGGAAGCAAAACCGCTAAATTATACTTTCAATTTACTACTGTTATTATTGAAAAACATAAAATATCAAATATCAATAACAAATTAACTGAAATGCCATTCGACTACCGTTACTGTTAGATAAACGCATATTTTCATATGTCAACTATAAAAAATTATCAATATTTCAAAACTGCATATGAGATCTCTTCGAAAGGAAATTTGTACAAAAACAAAAAAAAATCCAAAAACCACATATTCTCATATTTATTCCATTAAAAAAAAACGGTCAGCTTTCAAAAGGGTATTACCACCCCTTCTCAAAAAAATATTTTCGTTTTATCTGTCAACAACTTTACAATGGATTTCCACAATTTTTTAGTTGTCTGTTTTTATTTTGGTTTTATAAAGCAGCGATGAAAATAAAAAAAATAAAAATGCATTATAATGCATTTCGGCCCAATAAAACTAAGGCAAAAAAATATCAACATGAATACTTATGGTTATTGTTTACATATAATTTTTACAAATGAAAGTAATGTAATGGAGGTAAAAGAAATATGTAGATGATCAGGAGCGCCCCGGTAGGCTAGTTGGTAGCGTGCTAGCTTATCAGTGCGGGGGTCGTGGGTTCAATTCCCACCAGAGGCTCTGGTCTGTTTTCGCTACAACGAGCTGAAGGCCTTCGTTGCTAGTGCTCGGTTAGGGTATTAAAATATAATTTGTAATTATATGATTAATAAAAATAAAAAAAAATAAATAAAAAAAAAAGATGATCATAAGTTGATAACTCGTAATTGAGGATTCAAATAAAACTTGAGATAAGGATGTCATAAGACTTCTGAACCCTGGAGTCTAGACTAATTCTCTGATAAGGTAATTTTTGACAGGAACGTGGTTAAAATGAATGTTCATTGAGAAGAATCCCTTAATGAGCTGCCCAACTGCACCAACTAGAAACTTAAAATTAAAACCTGTGTATGGCAGAATTGAAGTTAAGAAGGGAAAATGTCTCCCCCTAAGCGGCCTGTTGAAACTGATTTAGCGAAAGGGTATACAACTTTGTTTTGCCGCCATTTTAGTAAACATTAGTCTTAACAGTTCATATTTAGCAGTCGTGAATTAGCCACGTGGAAAATTTATTATGGAAAACTTAAAACATTTTATCCAAATCAATCATGGATTACTGTGACGATGAGAAAGTTACGTGAAATTTTTGGGAGAAACAACGTGCCAACAAAACGCACTATCTATCGTGTAGTGTAGTGAATGATTTCGAAGAAAGAGGGTCTGTAGGTGATAAGCCCAAGCATGGACCACAACGTACTGCAAGATCGGCTGAAAACATTACTGCTGCTCAAGTCTTCAAAGAACGACTTTGGCCACAATTTTGCAGAAGGATTTGCATTTGTTTTCAGTCAAGATTCAGTTGGCACAAGAGCTTCTTCCACAAGACCATTTACGCCGCCGTACATATGCCAATAGGATGTTACAGCTCGCCCATGACAATCCCGATTTTCATGAAAAAATCATAATGAGTGACGAGGCACATTTTCATTTGAATGGATATGTGAATAAACAGAATAGTCGGTTCTGGGCAATGGAAAACCCTTATTCATCAGTCACCTTTGCATCCATTAAAAGTGACAGTCTGGTGTGCAATTTGGTCAGGAGGAATCATTGGACCTTACTTCTGTGAAAATGAAAACGGCGTAACGGTAACTGTGAATAGGGAGCGATATCGTGATATGATTGAAAACTTCTTAACGCCACAACTGCATGCTTTGGGCTTGATTAACATGTGCTGTCAACAAGACGGTTCCACATCGCATACAGCCATGATTACAATGGAATTACTGCGAGACCTCTTTCAACAACAAGTTATTTCAGGAAATGGTGATGTTAATTGGCCTCCACTATCGCCTGATTTGACTGCTCCCGACTTCTTTTTGTGGGGATATCTGAAAAGCAAGGTTTATGCAAACAAACCAGAAACGCTTGAGCAACTCAAACAAAATATTCGTGATGAAATTAATGAAATACCGCGTGAAATGTGTGAGAATGTAATGAAAAATGTTCTCAAATGGTTCGCATTTGTGAGACTAACAGAGGCGGACATTTATCTAATATTGTATTCCATACATAATTGCAGACATTAAATAAAACATTTATCAATATAAGATTCATTCTCTTTCATTTAATCAAAAATTATAAAAAAACAAAGTAGTATACCTTCCCGGGGGGCACCCTGTTGGTATGTGTATGTTACTGGGGTATGGACTGATTTACTGATAAGATACTTTTTCCATTTTTACCAGAAACGTTGTAAATCAACAAACTCAAATTCGCTGCAGCTAGGAGCTTTGAAATTTTTTGTTTAAAGGGAGGGGTAAATTGGAAAAGTCTTATTTAAAATATTCTCTGGAGAATAAGCTAATTCACCGATAAAATAATTTTTAGAATTTTCCTCAGGAAGATGGTAAAAATGGGGGTGAATTTTGACAACAAATCTAAAATTTCAAATATTTTTTTTTTTTATTTTCTAGAAGAACGCTGCAGTTAGAAACTTTAATTTGGAAAATAAAAGTTTCTGTTTGTTACAGAAGTCTTTTGCCATTTTTCAACTCAATTTGTAATTTAATTATCAGTTTCGAGTTCTCATCTCATTACCCTCGATATTGTAGGTAAAACTACAGGGAGATATACAAAAAAATATTAAAACTCTGCCTAATTTTTTAATGAAAACTAAACTATTTACATATGAAAAAGTCTTAATATGTTATTGTCATAGATTTTTTAACAATTAAGATTATTTTTTACCACCCTGTATTTATTGCATTCTTTGCCTGTATTTATTTTCAGGATAACGTCTGATTTTCGTTTATATTTTTATACTCGTTGCGGTTATTAAACAAATACAAATAAAGTGCATTTCCGTACCAAACAATACTAGTGCAAGTTTGAACATTATTTCCCCCCCCCCCCCCCTCCTCCCCCCACCCAAAAAAAAGGACAGTGTATCCTTTTATAAAATTAAAAATCAAATAACGATACAATGCAATTAAAAAAAAAAATATTCAATAAAACATAATGTAAAAGAGGGAGAATTCACCATTTAGAGCTTATACGCCAATTATTTCTGAATCTAGGAAAGTTATTAAATCGTTTCAGAAAAATTCAAAATTATGTTAATTTTTTTTTATAAAAATCATATTAGATTATGAAAATGTATTACGAAAACTAGTCTTTTATTGTAACAGTAGTCGTACTTGGGTACGTATGATTAATATATAAATGCAATATTTGTATATTACTCATACGTAGGTTGGTAACCAGTCAAATTTATATTATCAGTCCATAAAGCAGTGCAGTTCAAAAATAAATATGTCGTTGTGTTAGTGAGAAAATGAGAATTGCACTGCAAGAAATGTTCAATGGGTTAATAGCAGTGTTAGTATCTGTATAAATTTATTTTTTATTGAAAATATGAAACTGTTATGTTTTGTGTAAAACAGTTTTAAAGAAATATGAATTAAACAAAAAGTAAATTTTTGAAAGGAAAATAATAAAAACATTTTATAAAAACAAAAAGTTGTAAATTTTTTCCATTAATATTAATGATTTCATTATATTTACATATTAATAAAATATCTGTAATATGTATGGATTTATTATGATATTCTATTAAAAAAATGCTATTTTTGGAAGGAAAAAAATACAATACATTCGATCGGAATAAATGAATGAACGATCGGACTCCAATTTTTAAAAACATTTCAACTTTTATATTAAAAAAATGCGTTTTTTATTAGGTTTATTAAAGAGTTTTATAGATCTTGTATTATCATAAAATATTTTTCTTACATTGCTATTAATTTTTCTCAGTGCATTAAAGAAAAATCAGCATACATCCGCTACACATGTTCACTCGTCGCTGTTTCAGTGACGACTAAAGGCAAGAGCGTAAGAATACATGTGAGTTGAGCAGGGGACAATTGTCCCATGCAATGAACATCACTGCCATAAAGTGATATTTGATCACATGTATCAGTATCATTTGCACACAGATATTTTTGAATTTAAAACATATAAGTTTATTGATTTTTATCATAAAATACTTTTGATAAATATAAGTATTTTTTTTTACAAAGCTGTTTGAACAGAGACTGTTAAGACTTGTTTTTAAGTATTAAGACTCCTAAACACGAATTTAAAGTAAACCTAAAATTTTTTAAACACTTCTCCGAGATATAAACCCTTAACGTAGATGAAATTATTTTTTGGCTCATCAAGCTAAAAACCTGATGCTTTGTAACCGATGGATTTAATTATCGGAATATATTAACAAGGAAATTTAATTATTTCCAATTAATTCGTTTGATTTTTTCCACCACAAAAATATGTTCTGCAACATATCCTACACCTCAGATGTAAAGAGCATATAGTTTCATATACCGATAATATGGACGAAGAGGCTAAAGGGGTAAAACCTTAACCCCCCCTAAAAAATTCTGGTATGATCTCTCAAAACACTGACACACGTATTTTTTTTTTTTTTTTTGTCTCCTCAACTAGAATCCATTGTCAGACCCTGAAATTTTGGAAATTGTTGTATATATATTCAAATTCACATTTCTAGCCCCCCCCCCCCCCAAAAAAAAAATGGGAAGGACGTTAGGGCAAAGACTGTTTCTTTTTACCCCACCCCGTAAAAATGTCACAAAAATTACAAGTGGTTGTCTTAGTGAAACACAGTTTTTCATTTTTTTTTTTTCAAAGAAAAATTTATTTTTCAACATACGGGTTGGTTGAAAAGTTCCTGCGCTCGAAACGAAAGAATACTATTTTTGTTACGAAATATATTTTTTTTATACAATATAATCCCCTAGAAGCTCAATACACTTGTTCCAATGATCTTCCAATAATTTTATCCCATCCTTTAAATGGTTTTCCGGAAGCTCTGCAAAATAACCGTCTACGGCTGCTATGGCCTCTTAATTCGACGAAAAATGCTTTCCACGAAGGAATTGTTTGAGATTTCTGAAGAGATAGTAGTCGCTGGGAGCCAAATGTGGTGAATACGGTGGATGTTCAAGCAATTCGTACTTTAATTCTTTGAATTTAGCCATCATCAAAATACTTTTGTGAGCAGGTGCATTGTCTTGATGAGAAATGATTTTTTTCTTCTTTTAACCAGGTCTTTTCTCAAGAATTTTTTCATCCAGCTGATCCAAAAGGATGCAATAATATTCAGAGTTGATTGTTTTACCTTTCTGAAGATAACCAATCAACAAAATTCCTTTTGCATCTCAAACAACTGATGCCATAACCTTCTTTGCTGATCGTTGTGACTTCACCTGCTTTGGAGCTGAACAACCAGCTTCAGTCCACTGTAAACGTTCGCGTTTCAATTTAGGATCATGGTGGTAGATCCAAGTCTCATCCATAGTTATAAAACGACGCAAGAAGTCGGTTTTATTCGGCTTAAAACGCTCCAAATTACGCTGAGAAATTTGTTTTCGATCCAGTTTTTGTTGAATTGTTAATGTGTGCGGCACTAACTTTCCAAACAGTTTTTTCATACGTAATTCTTCATGTAAAATATGGAGTACTCGTTCGTCTGAGATGCCTATGTCATTAGCAATTTCACGCTTAGTCAAACTTGGATCTTCACTAACCATATTATGAACCTGCTCAATGATTTCTGCTGTGGTTGCAGTTTTTGGTCGTCCTTCGCGTGGATCGTCTTTAAGGCAGGTACGACCACGTTTAAATTCACCAGCCCAAAATTCAACAGTGCGTTTTGAAGGTGAGGACTCCTTATACAGTTCTTACAATTGTTCATAAATTTCCTTTGCTTTTAAACCCTTCAAAACAAAGAATCTAATGATTGCACGATATTAAATTTTTTCCATATTAAAAAAAATCAATGACACGTCAACTTCAAATGGCTTGTAAACAAAGAAAGAAATGACAGAATGACTTGCAACTTTGCATGTGTTCTTAGGACAATTATACCAACTTGAGAAAAAAAAAGTTTGGAGCTAGCAGTGCCATCTCTTGGTGGGCGCAGGAACTTTTCAACCAACCTGTAATTTCCTTTTAGCTCAATACACTTAGTCCAACGTTTCTCCAATTTTTGTATCCCTTTCCAAAAATAGGATTTTTCGAGGCCCATAAAATAGGCATTTGTTTGATCAATAACTTCATTGTTAGAGCTAAATCTCTTTCCATCGAGCCATTTCTTTGGGTTTGGAAATAGGAAAGTCACTGGGTGGGCTAAATCCGGAGAATATGGCAGATGAGGTACCAATTCGTAGCCCGATTCATGGAATTTTGTCACACGATTACGTTTGTGGTCAATTGAGAGCAAACGCGGCAGCCATCTTGCGGAAAGCTTTCTCATACCCAAGTGATCGTTCAAAATTGAAACCACTGATCCATGTGAGATGCATATGTCTTACACAATCTATCGCACATTCAATCTCCGATCGGCCAACACCATATCGTGAATTTGTTCAATTGTTTTGGGTGTAGAGACCTCAACTGGGCGTCCAGAAAGTTCGGCATCTTCCGTGCTTGTAAGGCCACAACAAAAGTCTGTAAACCACTTTTTTACGATTCAAATCGATAGTGCAGAGTCCCCATAGTATTTATCAAGCTTTTCCTTAGTTTGATTGACGGTTTTTTTTCGCAAAAAAATAATATTTAATGAGCACTCGAAATTCATTTTTCCATTTTTAAAAAATCCACGAGGTTGTATGTTTTGAACAGCTGTTAAACGCAAAATAAATAATGGAACTTGTTCAAAATTTGACAGAAGTCTATTAACAGGTGGTACTTAATGGGAGCAGTGTTGCATTTCATATAACTACGAGGGAAGTTCAAAAAGTTACAGACTTATTGATCCGCCCTCGTATATGAAAAGTTTCAAGTGTCTTGGTCCAGCGAATTGGGCTAGGTGATTAAGAGGTACTGGGTACTCAAAAAAAATTCATACAGGTTGGTTGAAAAGTTCCTGCGTTCACCAAGAGATGGCACTGCTAGCTCCAAACTTTTTTTTTCTTAAGTTGGTATAACTGTCCTGAGAACACATGCAAAGTTGCAAGTCATTCTGTCAATTCTTTCTTTGTTTACAAGCCATTTGAAGTTGACGTGTCATTGATTTTTTTTCAAGGAAAAAATTGAATATCGTGCAGTCATTAGATTCTTTGTTTTGAAGGGTTTAAAAGCAAAGGAAATTTATGAACAATTGTTAGAAGTGTATAAGGAGTCCTCACCTTCAAAACGCACCGTTGAATTTTGGGCTGGTGAATTTAAACGTGGTCGTACCAGCCTTAAAGACGATCCACGCGAAGGACGACCAAAAACTGCAACCACAGCATAAATCATTGAGCAGGTTCATAATATGGTTAGTGAAGATCAAAGTTTGACTAAGCGTGAAATTGCTAATGCCATAGGCATCGCAGACGAACGAGTACTCCATATTTTACATGAAGAATTACGTATGAAAAAACTGTTTGGAAAGTTAGTGCCGCACACATTAACAATTCAACAAAAACTGGATCGAAAACAAATTTCTCAGCGTAATTTGGAGCGTTTTAAGCCGAATAAAACCGACTTCTTGCGTCATTTTTTAACTATGGATGAGACTTGGATCTACCACCATGATCCTAAATTGAAACAATAACGTTTACAGTGGACTGAAGCTGGTTGTTTAGCTCCAAAGCAGGTGAAGTCACAACGATCAGCAAAGAAGGTTATGGCATCAGTTTTTTGGGATGCAAAAGGAATTTTGTTGATTGATTATGAATATTATTGCAGCCTTTTGGATCAGCTGGATGAAAAAATTCGTGAGAAAAGACCTGGTTTAAAGAAGAAGAAAAATCATTTTTCATCAAGAAAATGCACCTGCTCACAAAAGTGTTTTGACGATGGCTAAATTTAAAGAATTAAAGTACGAATTGCTTGAACATCCACCGTATTCACCAGATTTGGCTCCCAGTGACTACTATCTCTTCAGAAATCTCAAACAATTCCTTCGTGGAAAGCATTTTTCGTCGAATGAAGAGGCCATAGCAGCCGTAGACGGTTTTTTGCAGAGCTTCCGGAAAACCATTATAATGATGGGATAAAATATTGGAAGATCATTGGAACAAGTGTATTGAGCTTCTAGGAGATTATATTGAATAAAAAAATATATTTCGTAACAAAAACAGTATTCTTTCATTTCGAGCGCAGGAACTTTTCAACCAACCTGTATTTCTACACTCGTAGAAAAAATTGATTGCGATTTGATATACTATTTAGAAGGCGTATGATAAATATTTTTGTTGAAAATTAATGTAATACTAATAGGCAAATAAAATACCTTATTCTTAAAAAGTAAAATTTAGACTCTAAAACTTCATTATTGGAAGGGTTTTACCAAAAAAAAAATAATATCATAAATTTTTATAAATATAAAATTTTCCAGTTCTTAAGTTTCTACTTTTACTGTTGTCATATTAAAATCAGTGATTTTTATTAAGGAATTCCTCCATGTGAGAATTTGTCGCTCAAAAATATGGTGTCAGATTTTTATTGAAATTCATTTGTATAGAATTTATTTTTTTTTTTGTCAGATTATAAAAAAAAAGAAATACACACAAAAAAATAATACTAATATCATATTTTTATTTTGAATGCATTTTAAGTGCCTTTAGACACTAATTATGATATTGAGGGTGGTTGTTGGTGTTTTTAACAAAGTGAGTGAATGCATTTATATTTATTTGGAGTCTTTTTGTTTTTTTTTTTCTTTTAATATTCTGAAAAAAAAAAAACATATTGTTGAAACTTAATCGAATAATGTATGGTTAACATGATAACAACGGAACATACAAAAAATATACACCCTTCCTTCCTGCCTATAGACAGAATAAAATCAACAATGAACACATGTCAATTCGGGTAAACAAAAGCAACAACTGAAATATGAAAAAAAAATCACTTCAAAACTGAAGTACATTAATTAAAAAATATTTTTCTTTATTTGAAAAATCAGCACAGAAAAATGGAAAAAAAAATTAAAACCAAAAAGCTCAACAGGACTTCAAACGTATGTATATCTTTCATAGACAGACAACCACAATACAATGCATATTTTTATTCAAGCAAAAGATACGACTGCCTGCATAAACAACAATTGTAAAATGCAGCAGTAAAAAAGGATAATTTTTAACTACCCCCCTTTTTGGTTTAAAATGCATTAGTAGGCTTTTATTTTATCATTAAAAGCTGCATATGTAGAATGGGATCGATAGGAGGAAGAGTGAAAAGTATATTAAAGATTTAAATTCAATATTGTATTTATAAAATCCTAGTACTAAAGTGGTTATTCAAATTATTTCTATAAAACTTAATTATTATTTCAATTGCATGCTAATATTTTCATAATTTTTATGTTGCTATCAGTTATGCTGTCACTAAAAGCGGCCAACATTATGATAAATATATTAAATGAATGATTTCCTTTAGTAAATATTATGGCGTGTTCAAAGTTTTTATAGACGGCTACTACACAGGTAATTTTCAAATATGTATTAAAATACGTCAAATTTCCCTGAACATTTTCAACTGTTACTACCCAATATACCATATAGCAATCAAACTGCAATACAACTTCTTCTTAATTTCGCTTATTATAATGTTTATAAAATGTGAATTCACAAGCAGTATTAAACAATGCTTGAGAAAATATTATTAAACATAACTTTTTCTAAAGTATGCACATATTGAACAACGCAATATGACGATTGAAATGGAAATATTTTTCAATACATTCTAGTCTTGTTGTCTTTGTACTACGCTTATAATGCATAAAACAAGTGCCATTACTTTTTCTTTAAATTTGTCAAACGTGTTTTGCGTGTACATTTAGTTGTAAATTTTATATAGTGAACGTGCAATTGAATATAAAATTTAATTATTTTTATTTATGGTTAAAATAAATTATTATTATTTATATTTAAAATGAATTATTATTTTTTATATTTAAAATGAGTTATTATTATTTATTTTTAAAATTAAAATAAAAAATAAATTAAATTAAATTAAAGAAAATAATTATGATTTCTCTTTTTCAACTATTAATAATATATTATTTTTGTAAGCTTATTCTACAATTGCAAGAATAAGCTTATAGTAATCATACACACACAATATTTTTACGAGGGTTCCGTTTTGATTTTTCTACAATTGTTACGATAGCCTTTTTCAATATATTCTCCAGTCTTTTTCAAGCTTAAGGCTTGTGCTTGTAAGCTTATAATAATATTTTTCTCAAATCATTTGGTATGTTGGGTATGCTCTCAATTAGCTACTTAAAGAAGTTGTAGCGACAACTTTAACAAATCCTTTTTATATTTAAAATAGTCATATTAATTATAATTATCTAAAGAGTATTTATAAAAAATTAAGTTTAATAAAAAGTAATTGAATTTAAAAAAACAGTTTCGCACTCAAAGAATTTACTATAAAAAAAGTTTTATACTATTAGGATATTTTTTTTGGAAAATTGACTCAGATTTTAATAATTTTGTTTTCTATAGAATAATATTATAATATTCTATTGAATAATAAATCATATTCTGAAAATTTTTCTATAGTAAAATATTTTGAGTTTCTGAAGAAATTTCTATGGGGAAAAACTACCAAATTCTGAAAACTTTCCCTTAAAAAAAAAAATTTTATATTCTGGGAATTTTTCCAAGGAATAATAGTTATCGATTCTTGTTCTATAGAAAAATATTCTAAGGTCCTGAAAATTTTTCTATAGAAATAGAATAAAATTCTTATAATTTTTCTATGAAAAAATATTCAGCGATTTTAAGAATTTTTCCATAGCAAAATATTTTCAAATTGTGAAAATTTGTTGTTGAAAATATTAAAATATAATTCTGAAAATTTTTCTGTAGAGAAATATTTTTAGATTCAAAGAAATTTTATATAGAAATAATATTCTCAATTTCTGTAAATTTTTCTATAGAATATAATACCAGAAGTTAAAATTTATTCTCAGATTTGGAGAATTTTTTTGATGAAAAATATTCTCATATTTTTTTAATTTTTCTATAGGAAAATAGTCTTATGAAAATAATATATAGGAAAATGTTTTCAAGTTCTAAAAATTTTTCTATAGAAAAACTATTCCCACTTTCTGAGAATTTTTCAATAGGAAAATAAACTTTGAGAAATAATATACAGGAAAATATTGTTAAGGTTGTGAGAATTTTTCTATAGAAAAATATTTTCAGATTTAAAGTATTTTTCTATAGAAAAATAGTGCTAAATTTAAATAAATTTTTATAGAAAATATTCTCAGATTCTAAGAATTTTTTCGTACAAAAATTGTGAAAATATTCTGAAAAAAATATTTTTTGAGTTACAAAAAAGTATTCTTGGATTCTTAGATTTTTTCTATAGAAAAATATCCTCTAGATTCAAACAATTTTCTATAAAAAAAAAATTTTTTAGATTTTAAATATATAATTTTCTACAGAAAAATATTTTCAGAATCTGGAAATTATTCTTTTAAAAATATTCTCAGATTCTGAGAGTTTTTCCACAGAAAAATATTCGCTGATTCTCAGAACTGATTCTGATTCCCAAAAATTTTTCTATATAAAAATTTCAAATAAAAATAATATATTTTTAGAATCCGAGAATTTTTCTATGAAAAAATTTACTAAGATTCTTAGAATTTTTCAATAGAAAAATATTCTCAGATTCGGAAAAAAGTATTCTTAGATTTTGAGTATTTTTTTTCTTTATAAATATTATTAGATTGTGATAATTTTTCTATAGAAAAATATTCTTTTGTTCAATGAATTTTTCATTACAAAAAATAATTTCAGATTCTAAGAATTTTTCATTAAAAGAATTATTCTACAAAAATATTCTTGAATTTAAAAAAAAAAAAATTTTCAGTTCCTTAGAATTTTTCTATCAAAAAAATATTCTAAGAATTTTTATATAGAAAAATATTCTCAGATTCTGAGGATTTTTCGGTAGAAAAGTAAAATTATTTTATGAAAATTTTTCAATAGGAAAATATTATAAGATTCTTAGAATTTTTCTATAGAAAAATATTATCTAATTCTGAAAATTTTTTACTAGAAAAATATTCTCAGATTTTGAAACATATTCTTAGATCCTAAAAATATTCTCGGATTCTAAAAAATATTCTCAGATTCTGAGAATTTTCCACTAAAAAAAATATTGTAAGAATTTTTTGTAGAAAAATATTCTCAGATTCTAAGAATTTTTCTATAAATAAATCTTCTCAGATTCTGAGAATTTTCTATAGAAAAATATTTTGTTGTTCAAAGAATTTTTTATAAAAAAAAAATATTCTCAGATCCTAAGAATTATTCTACTGAAAAATATTCTTCCAGCTTCAGCTTTCGATGCTGAAAACTTTTTTTTGGAATATGAGTCTTAAATTTCGAAAAATTTCTATTGGAAAAATAATCTGACGTTTTTTTATTTTTCTGAGAATTTTTCTATAGAAAAATATATTAATGTTCTAAGAATTTTTTATAAAAAAAAATATTCTCAGATCCTAAGAATTATTCTACTGAAAAATATTCTTATATTCTGACAATTTTTCTATAGAAAAATATTTTCAGCTCCCGATGCTGAAAACTATTTAGAATATAAATCTAAAATTCCACAAAATTTCTATTGGAAAAATAATCTGAATTTTTTTTTCTTTTCCTAACCTTAAATTCCTTAAATTCCTCAAATATTTATTTAGTATCTATGTCAATTAATTTCTTTTAAAGCTTAATTGTAGTTGTTAGTTCACACTTATTTTATATCCTTGTAAAACAGCTTCTGGTCATTAAGCTATTGTAGGTGCTACTTGTTATTTAGCTAAGGCGAGTATAAAAGAATATACAAATTTAAAATGTTCAGACAATTGGATGCATTTTGTTTTTGTTCTATATAATAAAGCAACTACTGTTGAAAAAAAATGTAACTTTTCAAAGTTAAGCTTTGAGTTTATTTCTTCTGTCAGTTTAATTTTTTTTTATTATTTTCATTTGTTTTGTAATACACCCACACAAAAAGGCATTAATTTAAATAACATGCTAAAGGCATGTATTAAAATAAATGTAGTATTCTATTGTGTTTACAGTTGTGGTCATAGAAATAGCACAGTAAGTATGTTTAGCTGTCAGAGAAATTTTGGCTAGAATCAGTCCCTATTTAGATGTACCTTCCAAAGAAAGGTCATATTTGTGTTGTGCTTCAATTGTATTTTTGTAATTTGGGTTTGTAAAGATTATATAAATTCTATAAAATAATGTCCCCAAATTTGATAGAAATCGGACCACATTTGGTCCTATTTCCCATATAAACTTGCATTTAAGTTGTTTTTTTTTCAGCAATTTCATTAAAATGTTTAACTATTTATTGGACGTTTAATAAGCATCAAGTCCCTTCCCATAATATTGTCCGATTACCGGAATATGTTTCAAATCGTACTGTTGTGTAGGGTATCTCAAGTTCGAGCTTGTCCTATTATATATTCGTAGAGCTTTGGGTTTTGCTCGAATTTGACCGTAGCGTTGGTTTCATTTATATCCCTAATATTTCAAATGGGTAACAGATCTGAATCATAATTTTACTTCAGTGAAGTACTTTAGCTCTAACAGGTCAATTGAGAAGTTCCCGCCTGACACATAGATGGCGCTACTAGACTTAAATCGATATGATTTTTAGTTAGCCCTAACCTTGCTTTTCAAAGGGGGAAAAAATACAGTTGAAGCAAAAATTTGGCTTGATGACGAGTTTCCGGACACTGTCACAGGAAAATCAACCATCCAGGATTGGTATGCTAAGTTTAGACGTGGTGAAATGAGCACCGAAGACGCTGAACGCCCAAAAGAGGTTGTTACGGACGAAAACACCAAAAAAAATCCACAAAATGATTTCGAATGACCGTAAATTGAAATTGAATGAAATAGCAGGTACTCTAAAGACATCAACTGAACGTGTACATCATATCATTCACGAATATTTGGGTATGAGAAAGCTCTGTGCAAAGTGGGTGCAGCGCGAGCGAGCTCACTTTTGACCAAAAACAACGACGAGTTGATGATTCGGCGCAGTGTTTGGAGATGTTCAAGTGTAATAAAACCGAGTTTTTGCGTCGATATGTGACAATGGATGAAATATGGCTCCATCATTTTACTCCGAAGTCCAATCGACAGTCATTCGAGTGGACTGCACGTGATGAACCAACTCCAAAGCGTGAAAAGACGCAACAGTCGGCTGGCAAGGTTATGGCGTCTGTATTTTGGGATGCGCATGAAATAATTTTCATTGACTACCTTGAAAAAGAAGGTACCATCAACAGCGACTATTACATAGCGTTATTGGACCGTCTGAAGGACGAAATTGCCGGAAAACGGCCGCATTTGAAGAAATAGAAAGTGCTGTTTCACCAAAATAATGCACCGTGTCACATGCCAGTGAAAACAAAGCCGAAAATCCATGAATTGGGCTTCGAATTGCTTCTGCATCCACCGTTATTTCCATATCTGGCCCCCAGCGACTATTTCCTGTTCTCAGATCTCAAAAGAATGCTCGCTGGGAAGAAAATTTCGTCGAATGAAGAGGTGATCGCCGAAACTAAAAGCCTATTTTGAAGCAAAGAACAAATCGTACTACAAAAATGGTATCGAAAAGTTGGAGGGTCGCTATAATCAGTGTATCACCCTTGAAGGGAACTATGTTGAATAAAAAAACAAATTTTGGCAAAAAAAAAATATGTTTTAGTCTACCATACGGGGACTTTACAATTGACAATTGTTATGAGCAAATTAAATCGGCTCATTTTATATCTAATTTTATCTGATCAGATCTAATTACATACATTTAAATATTATTTTATATAATTTGATCCATCATTATTTGAATCGACCCAAATTGATTTCTTTGAATTAATTCCATTTACTTGAGATCTGGGTGTTTGAAATGTTTGCATAGATATCCCTTCATACACTCATAAAAATTTCTTATTGTTAGTCATTATTACATTTTCGTAGAGTAAATTATGTGTCATATTTTATATGTTTTGTTCCTAAAATTTTGCATAAATTTACTTTTTTCCTTATTATATTTTTCTTTCTTTATTCCATACAATTGTAACTGCAAGTAATATCCTTGAACGAGATCATCAATCTTTTCTTTTTTTTTTAAATACTTTACTACAGAAACAGCATTTACTTTTGTTGATGTCGTGTTTTTTTTTTATAGTTCTTCTATATTTTTAAAACTTTTTTATAGAGTTTAGTGCCTCGCCTTTTTTTTTTTGTATTCTTCTTTGTCATGATTTCTGTGTTTTATTACAGACTATAGCTCCCACTACACCAAACCCCTTCTATGTTTAACCCTTTAACCGGCCTAGGATTTTTGGCAAAGAAACTTATACCATATGTTTGGCATGAAAAATGAATTACTTTATTTCTGGTCCAAAATAGGTTAAGAGTGAATCTTGGAAACTTTTGCATTAAAAAAATTAGATTTAGGCGCATATGTATATTTTGCCCTTTACCCAGATATAACTACAGTATTATTCTAACGATCATATATATGATTCTAACTGGTTATATTAGGATAATTAAAGAAGATTTTAAGATCATATTATGATCATTACGAATTTTTATCAGAAACCATATATAATGATAAAAAAAATGATAATATGATAAAATAGGGCCTCAAATGATAATATGATAACTATATTATATTTACTACCATGTTTGACACAGTTATGGACTCAAAAATACATGATAGTTTTCGAATATGATTGTCTTAACCATGTTTTTTCTTTGCCGATTATTTCTGCCAAATTTTTGAAAATGAAAATAGTTTCAAAATTTTTTTTTTTAATTTAACGAAAATTTAATTTTTACACTTCCTGGCATCCAAACCGACCAGGACGCATGAAATTTTTATTCCCAAAATAGCTTAATTTCTAATTATAAATTACTTATGAAGACGGGCTTACCGGTTAATGGGTTAAAGTTTAAGAGTAAGTATGAAACAAGCGAAGGAAGGAAGGAACGTAGGAAAAAAAAGCAGTCAGTAAGTCAACCACTCACTCACTCAGCCAGTCACTTAAAAATACTACTTCATTTTCGCCTCTACAATTAGTTGTCCAAGTCTTTAAGTTGCCTTTTTTTATAGCAACTCACGACGAAGTTCATCTGGTTATTTTTTGCCATTTTTGTTTTGCAGTTTTCACTTTATTTTCAGTAGATTTTTAAGCAAATCGTTTTTTTTTAATTTTTTTTTTTTCTCTTTTTGTTGGTATGTTTGAAAATTTTTTTTTCTTTTTTTTATATTTTAGTTTTTTTCCTCAGTCATTTTGTTATAGTACAACTGCTGTTTGCAACAACAAACGAACGATTTACAGCAGCAGCAGCCAGATTATTGCATCCAATGACCTCGAACTTGTGCCGGTTATTCATTTTTAGTTCGTGTTGCACACAAAGTAGCAGCAACAAAAAACAAAAAAAAAAAGTTAAGGGAACTAAATTGAAATAGTGTGTGGAGAGTGTGACTGATTTTCAAGATGAATTGTTTTGGCTTTGAATTGAAATACAATAATAAAGTTATAAATGATTTTATTTTGTGGTAGAATTTTATATAAATGAGGCAGTTAATGACTGCAATATAAATTTAAACAACTATTTGATAAAGCGAAAAGTTTTTTTGTTAACCTTCATCCCATCAAGACCACTTTTTAATTGGAAAGGTAAGGATAAAACTGTATACACTCCAAAAATTAAAGGTACAATTAACTGCAAATGACAGTTAAAATAACTGCAAAGTGGAGTTGTTTTTGAATTCAATGCTATATACAGAAATTTTTAACTAAAAGTCCACTGATAAATGTAGTAAAAACAACATACAAATTTTAAAATAAAATACAGTAAATATGTGTAAAAATAACTACAAACGTAGTTAAAAACAACTGCTAAAATAGTCAAAAACAACTGCAAATGTAGTTAAAAACAACTACCAATGTAGTTAAGAACATCTAAAAATTTAGTGAAAAACAACTACAAATGTGGTAAGAACCAACTACAAATGTAGTTAAAAAAATTTCAAACGTTGTTAAAAACAACTACAAACGTAGTTAAAAACAACTAGAAATGTTTTCAAAAACAACTAGAAATGTTGTTAAAAACAACTACAAATGTTTTAACTAAATGTAGTTAAAAAAATTTCAAACGTTGTTAAAAACAACTAAAAACGTAGTTAAAAACATCTAGAAATGTTGTTAAAAATAGCTACAAATGTAGTCAAAACAAATAAAAAATTAGTTAAAAACAACTGCAAATGCTGTTAAAAACAAATAAAAATACAGGTTAAAACAACTACAATCGTAGTTAAATTCTTTACATTTAACTTTTGAATTTAGCAATTTTCACTTCTTAATTTTTACATTTACAAGAATCTACATGTATAAACAATTTTACCAAAAAAAGAAAACGAGAATTGCAAAAGAGAATGCAAAAAAAAAGTAAAATAAAAATGTTCAAACAAATTTAATATATGGGCTAATTCACTGATAAGATCTTTTTGTAATTTTAGCCAGGGACGTAGTAAAATTGAGTGTTCATGAGGGGAAAATCTGAAATTTCAAATACGTGTCCTTTAAGGAAGAGATACTCCAATAAAAATACAACAAAAAAGGGGTTAAAAAGGCAAAAAGTTTTCCATATGTCCAGCCCAAACAGCTGGAGCTAGAAACTTGAAATTTGGCATACAAATCCGGAGTTTCGTTTTCATAGGTACCCAGTCGGAAAAATACAACAAAAAATTCCCAATCCCAAAATGATATTATTAAACAGAAGAGCCAGCAAAAATTGCAACATTGGCATAACCAAAAATTAGGCGGTCTTAAAATAGACTTTCAAAAACAAAATTAAAAAATTAAATTTGTAATATGTTTGGTTTAAGCGGAATTTGAACTCAGGCCGTCAGATTGACAGACAATAGCTCATTCCACTAAGGTAAAGAGACACATAATACTTGAAAGAAAAAAAGCTGGCTAACCGTTGGTTGCGCTAATATAACGGCATTTGGAAATAATAGTTAGGCAAAAAATGGTCTTAGAAAAGGTTAAATATTTTTATTAAAAAAATATCAAAAATTTGTAAAAAAAAAAAACATAAGTAAAAAAAATCCTAGCGAACCTCAGTATATTTTCCACAAAAAGCTCTACATGACAATTTAAAAGCGTGTGCAAGCGAAATCTCATACCTTAATGGAACTTGGACAGTAGAAAATGAGATACAACTAAGAGAAATGTGTGGGTGAAAAGTGAAGTCAAAAATAGCTCAATTTTATAACGAATATCAATATCATGCATATTTGTTTTCAAGTAATCGTAAGGTTTTTCTGCCTGTCTATTTATACTTCTGCCAGTCCATCTAAATGTCTGTCTGTCTGTTTCATCAATCTATTTATTATTTTCGTCTGCCTATTTTAAATCTGACACATTTGAAAATATTTGCATACATAAAATTCTATCCAAAATCATTTTATTTATTAAAATCCATTATAAAATCCATCCAATGCTTTTTCGTCATCAATTTGCAATGTGACGTGCGTAGTCTGTTTCTGCAGTAAACAAACGTTTACTCTCCATGTATTCCATATCGATGGCTTAATATAAAAAGGCCCTAACTCGATTTTTTGTTACTTGATAGGAGAAATAAAAAACTTTATAATATCCGTAAATTTTAGATAAAAAAAAAAGTTTAAATGCAATTTCCAAAAATGTGGTGCTTTTTATTAAAAATTGCATTAAAACTTTTTGTGTATCTAAAATTTTACGTATTTTATTAAGTTCGAGTTAGGGCCTTTTTATATTAAGCCATCGATATACTCATATGTAGATGGGCTGCTTTTGCATATTCGTTAATTCAACCCCGTTCAAAACAAATGATGCATACGGCACGCGCCCTACTCTAAAATCATTCAATTTGATTTGTCTCTGTGGCCGACTATGACTGTCAGACGGTTTTTCCTTTTTTTTACTGTCACAGTTTATGTGCGCTGGTACTTCAAAACTAAAAAAAAATAAAATTCAAGTTCGTCTGAGTTTTGTTGCATTTTTTATTCGTGTGTTTTATATTTTTGTTTTCTTTGTAATTTCATATTTTTTTGTTTTTGGTTTATGTATTTTAGAGTATTTATTTTGATTTTATTGTACCACTACATTTTTTTTTTTTTGAAAAACAACAGAAAAAGTACACGAATAAAAGTTTTTCTGTCGATTGAAATCGAAACCGGAATTTTTAGAAGTGTCTAAATTTAAAATTTTATTTTATTTTTTTGTTTAATACTTTGCACCAGTTTTCTTTTTTTTAGAATTTTATTATATAACTTTAAAATTAAAGCGATTGTTAGGAAATGCTTTAGGTTTGTGTTAATATCGATGGTCATAAGTTGACAGCCCTTAACTGAACAGTTTTAACAACCTGAGGTAAGGAGAGCAAATGACTTCTTTATGATCAAGCAAATGATTAAAGGGCTTAAGTCAAATTGTGAATAAATGCCAATTAAAAAAATCGTATAGTAAAATTTCAATCAGTCTCAGGTAAATTTCGACATTGGGTATTTTGGGGATTTTTGATAAACGGGGAAGGGTAAAAATTAGTTTTGTCTCTAGAAGAAATGGATAACATTCGTACATTATGGAGATCGATTTTTATCCATCAGGGGGTAATTTCGGTTTGTGGGTATTTTGGAAATTTTCCATTATCTGGTGTGTTTGTTGTTCGTGCACAATAAAATATCAGAAAGTTCCGTGACGAAATGTGTCAGCGACGATAAGGCATGTTTATTGATCAACCTGTTGTTGGTACAAGTCATAATGACTGGTATAGGTTAATATGAAGGAATGTACGCCCTTTCATCCTTGAGTGACTTTAAATTCCCAGGCCCTGATAGTTTATATCCTATAAATGCTAAACGGGACTTCCGGTGCGAAGGGTTTTTTAAGCAGACCAGATGGAAATGTGGCAAAATACCAATTCAGTTTGAGTAAAGCTGACTGCCGTAGACAGTCAGCTTGCCTGATTATTTGGCACAACGGTTATGCTCGTCATATGGCGAGGATGGACATTGTCCATGACCCATTGTACGTGTCATATTTGAGAGATGAGAACACGACAAAACATTTTGTCTGTTACTGTCCAGCTTTCTCCAGAATCAGACAGCGTACTTTGGATTTGGATTCTGTTAATAAATTTTCCTTATTAATTATATCTGCTTGATTTTCACAGCTTCATATAGAAGATTTGGAAATTCTAACTTCAATCTCATTTCTAATCGGAAAACCAACCACCAGAACATCTAAGACGAGTTACCGGTATACAACATCATAGAGTTGACCTGTAATAGAATTTCCTAGAGGTCAAAATTTTCAAGTTGCAGTGCACGTATCGCGAAAGGAAAATCCAGGGCTCAAATAACGGCATTCGTGATTAAATGAATTCTTTCGAAAACTGTTTTTGAAATATAGAACTACAAAAAAAACACCAACTTTAAATTTTCAATTTAGGACCGAACTACAAATTCCCCGATGAATAAAATTTCGTTCAAATGTTTGATTTTAATTAAGAAATAAAAAAATAATTTCGATCAAAAAATTACGATTCCGAATGCCGTAATTCGCCCCTGGTTATAATAAGGTACGAGTATACTTTTGAGGGATAATCCAGGCCGTTATAGCTGCCAACTCTCCGTTGGAAAATGCTTACGGGGGACCCATATCAGGGCAATCACTGAAGACATTAAATTTATTAGAATTGAGGGGATCACCGGATACATAAGGATAAAGATCCTGTAATCCTTCAAACTCTGTAAGATTAGCCACTGTCCTCATAGGTTATATGGATTTCAGGGCATTGTAGCATCGAAGGAAACGCGATGGTTGACGAGTTTGCCAGAGAAGGGCAGAGTAACTGGAAAACGTGAAATTAGGCTTTTAGGGTTAAATTACATGAATGGACCGTTAATACTCATGGAAAAGTATGGGACACCGCGAAAGTAGATAAGAACACTACAATTCTATGGGTAGGTCCGGATAGGGGAAAATCTAAGAGAATCCAAAACTCAGTAAATCGTATTTTAATAGGATGGTAGGTATTCTAATTCAAGGCTGAAGGGGAATGGGCCGTGCGGATTCGGTGACTTGTAGATCGTATGGGCAGGATGACAAGACCTTAGAACACGATTTTTATGACTGCCCGAATTTTTTTTCATAACTTATCTGGCGGCAATATTTCAACTTTGGATGACCTTAGTGGAATGGACTGGAGGGAACATGAATTTTGTCAAAAGGACGGAGTTCCTGGAATACATAGTAATGGAAAATATTTCAACATGAGAGCGCAATAAAAACCGACTTCCAAGCTGTGAAGATTATCTTCACTTCGGATTCCTCTTTTTTAACCCAACATACTCTCACACCCAAAAAGCCCAGGGTCAATTTTCGGTAAGGGAAAATAATGTGTTAAATCTGTTAGCACTTATTTAGAACTATTTTTATATTCTTCCAAAAATGTTTAAACAGATTGTACCTGCAACATAAATTTACTTAAAATTTATCACTTAAATAAAATTTAATTAAAAGAATATGTTGCCTAAACATGTCTGTATGTATGTATGTATGTATGTAAAAAAAAAAACAAAAACCGACTCCATAACGAACATATAGAATTTTATATACATATATTCCGCTGGCCAACCACTTGACCAAACCATGAATCTTAATTTTATTTAGACTGGGACTTTTTTGAAGTCTTCACAATTGATGAATTCCCATGAAAAGTTTCAATTACAGGTTGTAACAATTAGCAACATTGTTGCTATGGATATGAAAGTACATATTTTGAAATCATCATTTTAAATGCATATAAGAATATACACCATTCCCTTGTTTAACGTGTTAATTTCGTATTGAAAAAAAACACACACACAGTATAGTACAGCAGGTTTTAGCTAATGAATGTGTACCCTCTACAGGGCTACACTCACCAAAAAAAGTCTGTAATGGCAACTGAAAATTTTGCTGTTATTACGGGAAATTCTGCTAATTTGAGCCCAGCGGTATTTTTTGCTAAACTTAGCAACACATGTCTGCTGACGTGTAGTACAATGAAATTAGTAGAAAAATTAGTAGCCGCTACTAAATTTTAGTAGACTTTTTGTAGTGGAATTTAAAATCCGTTTGCTAAAATCAGCAAAAAAAAATTGCTAAATACTATTAATATTAGTACAAAGTTTTAGATTTATTTTTTTTATCGAGCATCAAAAATTTTAATTAATTTTAATTTAATCAAAGGCTTAAAAATCTTAAAAATTCTTAAAACACAAACGAATTTATCATTTTGTTTTAATTTGGTAATTTCTGTTTTGAAAAATATTTTAGTCAATTTTTTTTTTACTTTTAAGGTGAAATTTAAATTGTTGTTAAGGCTGATTTTTAGAAATAAAAAAACTTTTTAGTGCTATTTATTGGATGTCCTATTTTTAGACATGAGTCGGTATCTTCACTTCCGATCCCTTTTTTAATCCTTTTTTAATCACTTCTAGGGCAATTTAAGTTTGTATGTATAAGTTTAAATTATTAGAAATAACATTTCCATCAATATCGACTTTTTTAAAATTAGTAATTTTTTTTGCTAATTTTAGCAAATCGGTTTTCAAAAATTTGTAAAATGATTTCTGAAATTAGCAACGAAAATTTGTAGATATTCTGTAAATACTCTGTAATTTGTAAAATGTAAATAGCAAAAAGATTTGCTAAATAATAATTTTTTTACTAAAAATCAGTACAAAAATAGTAAATTGGGATTGAAAACCGTTTACAAATTTTTCTACTAACTTTTTTTTCTGAGTGTATGCTGCAAATAAAATATATGAAAATGGATAAATTTTAGAGGCGCAAAATATGTACTTTATGAGGTGAACAAATTTATATGACAAAATGTTTCACCCAACAGATATTTACTAAAATATACCAATTTGTGTGGAACATTTAGAGTTCACGCTTTCACTTAAAACTTTTGAAGCCATGTGCCGGTTTTGTTTATTCCACACTGCTCAGGAGAATAAAATTATATTCGAAGGATCATTAGACCAATAATGTAAATGTAAACGGACCAATAATTTATTGTAAACGGAATTCCAAACTTAAATAGTGGGAAGTGAAAAAATAGCATATGTGACCTTCTCCGTGAAAAGGGACCTTGTGTGTGAAAATGAAGTTTTGAGAAAAACACATTTAATGTTTCATAACGCATTATCACTGTGAACACACCTTCAGTAGGGAGATGCGATTTGGTATGGTTAGTTATGATTGAGTGCCGACTTTGGTGACGTCATACCTATGTGGTTACGTATTTTTGTTCGCTTTTGTTGCTGCTCTGTTCGTTCTCAGCTATTGTTTGCTCTCAGCAAAGGGTTGATGTGCGTATACTAATACGAAGAACATTGTAAAAATATCTATAAGAAAGGAAAAGCTAAATTTTTATCAGAAATCTAACTCATTTCATTTTATTCTACACCCTCTTAGGTACCAGAATCCACTCTTAAGTCCAAACCCGTTTTTTGACACACTAGGTCCCTTTTCTCGGAGAATGTCACATATTAGAAAACAATTTTTATACTTTAAATTGTTGTGCCCCTCAAAGTAGTAAAAAAAACTCTCTATGTAAGGGGGGGAGGCATAAATCGCATGAGGGAAGGTATACATTTTTAAAGTGCTTGAGAAGTGAACCGCGTTATATAAGGGCGGGGTATATTTTCCTTTTTTGGCATCCCCTGTCTTATGTTATTATATAGGTGACATTAACTACTGCTAGCAATCTTTGCAGAACGAAAATAAGACTAAAAGCATTGCTTGATTTATTAGCGATTTAGGTGAAGATACTTAAGATGTTGTATTCAAATTTAAACCGGTAATAAAGACAACAAAATAAGTCTTAAAATTGAATAATGTCAGTGATTAATTTATCATACATATATATAAATTGGTACACTCAAAATATATTTTCCGTTACCGACTGTAGTTTATTTAAAAAGTAATACGTAAAGTTTGTTTTTAAACGAAGAATCAATTGGAATTTATAGAAATATATTTTTTAACTATTTGAATCAGTCATTCAAAAAACAAACTATTAAAATTTACAGACATTTAGTACGAGTTGATATTTTCTGTTTTTAAAAATTAAAAATGATATAATTCTTTCTTGTTTTTTTACCAAAATAATTTGTATATATACAAAATTATTTCAATAAAAATTTAAAGAAATTATTCAAATATAGATACACACAAGAAAATAAAAAAATATATACGTCTGTGTGTGTTGTGTTTGTAAAATTACATACAAATAAAGAAAATTTTCAATTTGAAAAACAAACCACAAAATCGTTTGTTTTTACTCTTTGTTAGTTAAAAATTGATGGTTATTTAAAACGACTTTCGATTGCTTTTACCACCTTTGTCGAATATTAAACAATGATTGAAAATAAACAACAAAATGGGCTGAATATAATGAAAAATCAGTAGTCCTCTTTTTGATTGTATTTTCAATTAATTTAATATGTATTTTAGATTATTTTTAACGAAATAATATTGTGAGTGTATATCTGGCTTTAGAATGGAGAATTAAGTAATGTAAGACTATTTTTTTTTGTGTGAAAATTTCTTAAGTAAAGTTTTAGTAAAAAAAGCTACTTACAAGGGAGTTCCTTACATCAACACTGTGATTTTAATGAAACTTAGATAATTTGTAAAAACAAAAATTCAAAAATTTAATTTAAGTGATCAAAATAGAGCAGCGATCGGCACTCATAGCACTCAGGGACCGAACACAATCGGCAATTTACACGTACACTACACGAATGTCAACAAATCTCCAGCTAAGAGCACAAAAAATATAATTATTTTATTCAGTAGTACGCTAACTTTCAACAGAGCAAGTATATGCCGCTTTGTTGAAGAAATAAAGTACACTTTAAAAAATTGTTTTTTTTTATTATAGGTTTTTTTTATTGTAGGTATTTATTTTGTTTTTCGTTTACATTTTAAATTAAAAATGTGGAACGTTGAGTGTGAAGAATTTTTATTTTCTTTATACATATTGAATGAGGCAGAGTGCCCTGTATGCAATCAAAAAATTATCATTATTATGAATTATATTTATTTATAATAATATATATGAATACGGATATTCTCTTATCGATTAATTCATATATTGATTTATTAATTCATTTATTTATCTAGAAAGATAAAATAGTTTCTTACGGTGTAAAACACTAATACATTCATATTCTTTTTTTTTGCCGACCACTGAAATAGAGCCGTTTTTGTGAGTTTTTGCTGTTTATGGCATTTTATCTAAAGAGACTCATATGAGGCGTAGTATCGTTCTAAAGCACATTTTTAAGGATATTTCCTGGTACACTTTTTAACTGCCCAAAAGCCTTTTGGTAAGAAAGGAGTCAAAAGAAGAAAAGTCCCACTTGGCTTAATTTAAGAAACGAGTCGTATTGAAACACTAGAAAAGTGGACCATAATGGAGTGAAACGGAGAGCTAGTGGAATTAAAACACTAGCCAAGGGGAACGAAATGGAATGAACGAGAAGCGATTGAAATTGAAACACAAAACAAGGGGAACGAAATGGAATTAAACGGTGACTGAATTAAATTAGAATACACAAGGTAAACGAAACGAAGTAAAACGGGGAACGACTGGAAATGAAACACCAGACAAGGACAACGAAATAAAATGGAACAGGGAACGAGTGGAATTGAAACACTTAACACTGAAATGGAAGAAGAAAATCCTTATAAAAACGAAGTCAATTCTAAATCAACGCAAACGAAGTATTAGGCCTTTGAGCTATTTTTTCTTATATTTCCAATAAGAGTTAGTTCTGGATCCAAACCATACACTCAGAATATTATGTAGTTAACTGTTTGTAGTTTAATAAAAAAAGTTTTCCGTTTCATTTAAAAATAAAGAAACATACATTTATTTTTCAAAGAAATATCTATATTAATTTATTTGCACATTTATTCAAATTAATTTACTATCATTTACCATTTTTTTCAGTTTCATTTATTTTTTTCATTTGTTTGAAATTCAATAAAAATTTACCAACAAAACGGAAACTTGTGATTTATTTGTGTTTATTTATTTTGTTTGTTTCAAAAAAAAAAATATTCAAAAAATTTCAATTTGTTTTTTTATTTAAATTGGTTGTATATATACAAAATTTTTCAATACAAATTACAAGAACTTCATAAACACACATACATACACAAACACATTCACACAAAAAGTGTCTATAGCTATGCATACATACATTTTGTATTGTACGAGTACACAACAAAACAAAAAAATACAAAAAGGGAAACAATTTCAAATAAATGAAAAAAAAATTTTTATTCTTTAAGGAATTGGTAGGTAAAATTTTGACATTTATTTAAACTGATTATATCATTTGTTTCTTACGGATGTGTCAGTTGATTTACCAACATTTAAAAATAAATAACAAAAGGCATTTAATTTAAATGAAAATTAAGTAGATCGGTTTTTAAATGAAATATCATTTCTTTTAAATGACATTTTCTTTTATTTTAACTTACAAACTATTTTAAGTGTAGGCAATATGGGTATCAAAATTTTTCTTATATACTCGAAAACTAGCTTTATGTGCAAATGAATTTGAATTTTTTAAATTTTGCGGGCAAATTCCCACACAAACAAATCTTGGCTTTTATGCCTAATTTTACCGCCCATACATAAGCTTGGGTTGCTCCATCACATTACCACATTTCAACAAAATCTGTGGGTGAGCCCGGTCCATGTTAGTTCGATTTTAAAGCTATTTCTATTTAATTTAATGTTGTTTTTCTATTTAATTTAATACTTGATTTTTAATAGTTCTTCTCTGTAAAAAGTTATCTTTTGTATGCTTTAAAGATTCAAATTTCTTTACAACAAAATTTTGACAAAAAATTATTAAAAAAAAATAGACTAACACTCACTCCATTTAACAAACTCACTCAAATTTTGTGTAAGAAATTTTTAACTTTTACTGGGGCACCGATAAAAAATTATTAAATTATGTCGGTGACTTATCACACATGTGGTCTAAAATCATGAAATAATACATGCCAAAAACTACAGTCGAATCACGATTTTCGCCCTGTAATTAAAAAAAAAATTGTATATCCAAGAAAAATTTTGGGAAAAAAAAAATTTTCACTAAAAACACTAAAAAAGATAAAAAAAATTCGCAAAAAACAAAACAATTTTTTTTTATTAGATTTTGCATAAAAACTCTTTTTAAATAAAAAATAATTAGAAAAAAATTTAGAAAAAAATTTTAGAAAAAAAAATTTTGGGAAAAAAATTTTTGAGAAAAAAAATTCAAGAAAATAAATTTTTTCGTAAGAAAAAAAATTGCTTCTTTGCACGAAAAATTGAACGGAAAAAACTTGTTCCAACTTTCCATAAAGTAATGAAGAAGAACCATGATCTCTAAATTCGATAACTAGTTTTTTTACATTTGTTTTAAAATGGGATTAAACTTTTTGTAGTGTATCTTTTTTTGCAATTGACGATTTTAGACCATGTGTGATAACTTAATCAAGTTTGCCACAAATAACTTTTATTAAATATGTACATACAAAAGACAAAATATTTTCACTTTACTTCAAACATTCTCAACTTTGTACAAACAAGAACCATGATGCAATGTTGCCATTTATTGTCAGTTAACAATTGAACACTAATTAGCAATGCACTGTAAATTGACACTCAGGACAGTAAATGGCACATCATTGTAGCCAACAATTGCAACAACTAAGAAAAAGCAAAAATGTTGTCAATTATAATATGAATGTTGTTGGGCAACACTTCATAAATATGTGGCACGGTGTTAAAAGGAAAAAAAAAATTGCTGTATAAAACCTTTTTGTAATTGGAATTTGTAATTTATGAAAAATATGTTGTATGTCGTTAAAGTGGATTTTCATCTATTTCATCTTGATTGAGGTTTTTTTTTTAATGCAATTATTTTGTTGTACTGCTTAGCAGTAAATGACTGACATACCAAAACCACGTGAGTTGCATTTTAATTCACAATAAGTTAACAAAGTTGCAAAGTACTAAAAGACTGGGCACCTTAATCATTTATTTTTTTCTACAAAGAAAAATATTCATTGTTAAATAGAAGGGAAAAAATATCAGAAATTCAAGTTCTTTAACTTAATAGTGGTCATTTAAGTCTACTAACCTGTTCACACTGTTGTTGAAACAGAGTTTTGTGTTTTATATATTTTACTGGAAAGGTGTAACAAAGGGTCCTCCTTCCAACTGCGAATACATAAAGCTAAAAAATTTATCTTTTGGTTTTTTTTACTACAACTTTTAAAACCTCCACGAATTTTTGTTTATTTTTTAAATAGTAAACAAAATAAAATAAATATTTCCATAGGAAGAGGCAAAAAGGGTAAAGGTTTCTCTGACGGCCTGCATAAAACCGTTTTGAACGGCGTTTCCTAGGGTATAGACTAACTCGTCAATAACATGACATTTTTGTAAATTCCTACTGGAAGGGCCTAAAAGGGGAAGTTTTCTCCTTGACAGCCTGCCTAAGCCCCTAAAAAACTGAAATTTGAAATATGTGATTCGTGGAGTGTGGGCTAATTGATGACAGAGCATCGCCCACCTCAAACTACTGTAGCTGAGAAGCAAACATTTTTTATATACCTAGTACTTTCATAATAACTGACACACTGTTAGTCGCCCCCACTGTAAGAAATCCACTGAACATACTCTCGTTACGTTGACAGTTTTTTGACAACTATCATTTAAACTTCATTTTTGTGTAAAAAGTTTTTGTCGTGCGTTACTTTAAATTATGAAATCGGGAGATATTAAAAACCGTATTGTCGTAATTGGCCTAAAAAAATGTGGAATGGAAACTGGAGACATTTATCGAACATTGCAGCCGCTCGGGGTTAGTCGTAGTTTTGTTTATCGTGCTGTGAAACTGTTTGGGGATACTGGTGGAGTAGCAGACCGTCCGAGATCTGGCCGTCCGCGTTCTGTGCGAACTCCCAGAGCCGTTAAAGCTGTACTTAATCGAATTTATCGAAATCCACTCCGAAAGCAGCAAATAATGTCGCGGGAGATGAATATATCGAAGGTATCTATTTCTCGCATCATTAAATATGACTTGGGACTTCGGGCTTACAAAAGACACACGGGGCTTCCACTTACGGCGGCGTTAAAGCAGAAACGGAAGCAAACATCAAAAGCATTGATTCGCCAGTACGCCAAAAACCGCCACAGAAAAATTATGTTTACTGAAGAGAAATTTTAACTGTGGAGGAGTCGTTCAATAAACAAAATGATAAGAGTCTATGCTCAGTCATCTCTGCAAGCAAATGAATTGGTTCCTAGAGTTCAGAGAGGTCACCATCCTGCTTCTGTGATCGTATGGTGGGGAGTCGCCTATGATGGGGTCACCAAGCCTCATTTCTGCGAAAAAGGTGTTAAAACTTCGGCAAAGGTATACCAATCTGACGTTTTAGAAAAGGTTGTGAAGCTATTAAATAGCACATTGTTCAAAAACGAGCCGTGGACCTTTCAACAGGACTCTGCCCCAGCCCATAAGGCAAAAACCACTCAAGACTGGTTAAAAAACAATTTACCAAACTTTATTTCTACGAATTATTGGTAGTCTAGACCTGAATCCTTTAGACTATAAATTGTGGTCCGTTTTAGAAGGCATGGTCTGCACTACTCACCACAAAAATTTGGAATCGCTTAAGCGTGCACTTCTCCGTGCAGTGGGCAATTTCCCCATGGAGGTCGTGCGTACTGCAATAGACGATTGGCCGGTCAGACTTCGGTCGTGTTGAAAGGCAAATGGCGGCCATTTTGAATATTTTTTTTTTTTTTTTGTTATATTCTTCAATATTTAAAAACCAAAATAAAAAGAAAAAATTAAAAACCTCTTGTTGTTTGTTTTTTTATCAAGAAAAAACCGTGTGTCAGAATAATTGAAAGTACTAGGTACAAAAAGGGAAAAGTCTTCCGGCCTGTTTAAGCCCCTTGGACTAGAAACCTGGATTTTAAAATATGTCTTCCTTGAAGTATGGACTAACTCACTGCTAAGATTAAAAAAAAAAATCATACGAGGAGGCGCAAAAAGGTCAAAAACCTACTCCTTAACGGCCAGACCAAACCGCTTTGGCTATAGGCGAGTGGAATTGCAACACAAGGCAAAGATAACGAAATGGAATGGATAGAAAACAAGTGAAATTGAAATAATAGACAAAGGGAACGAAATGAAATGGAATAGGAAACGAGTGAAATTAAAAACTAGACAAGGGAAACGAAATTAAGTGGGGCAGGGACTGAAATTTTAACACTCGACAAGGAGAAGGAAACGGAATAAAAAGGTGAACGAGTGGAATTGAAAAAGTACACAAAGGGAACAAAACGGAATGAACGGGGAACGTGTATGGAATTGAAACAGTATATAAATGTAGGGAAATAACCAGTGGAGTTAAAACACTATACAAGGACGAAATGGACTTGGGAACGTGTGTAATTGAAACACTACGCAAGGGGAACTAAATAACATAAAACGGGGAATGTGTGGAATTAAAACACTAAACAAGGAGAACGAAATATAATGGAACCGGTAACTTTTGGAATTGAACGGAATAGGGAACGAGTGGAATTGAAACACAAGAGGAAAGAACTGAAATGAAACGGGGAACGAGTGGTATTGAATGATTGGTATTGGAGTTTAATGATATTTATTGATTTAAACATTTTTTTTTTACAATTTTAACGATTTTTTTCAAGTTTATGGTATGAGATACTTTTTTGAATATCCACTTAAAAGCTGGTACAGGGCGGGTCATTTCATTTTAAATTTGAATCGGTTATAAAAAAAATATATTGATTACTTTTTCAAATCTCTGTTTTTATTGGAAAGGTTGAACTTTGTCATTTAAGAATGGAACACAATATTATTCATATGACTAGAACGACTGGCTTGGCAGTACCTCATCCGACCAACCCAATTTTTCAGTACATTTTCGATTGTTTCGGCTCGAATCTCTTAAATGGCAACTTCGATTTCATGTTCAATTGTCTCTGAATGGTTTGCGTAACATTTATCCGTAATGGCTCCCCACAGAAAATTATCCAAAGAGCTCAAGTCACAGCTTCGAGGCGGCCAATTGGCATCACATTTTCGGCTGATTATTCGATTTTCAAGAACTGCGTAAAATATCGATGGTTGCGTTGGCTGTGGGACTTGTGGACCGATCTTGTTGAAACCAAATGTCGTCCATGTCATTCTCTTGAGCATAGCACGGTAACGCTCACCGTTGACCGTAACGGCGGGCCTTTGCTCATTTTCGAAGAATAATGGCCCAGTCGTGGTGTGGTGGTAGTCATGTGAATGATATTGTGTTCCATTTTTAAATGAAAAATTTAAACCTTTCCAATAAAACCAGAAATTTAAAAATATAATTAGTACTTTTTTTATAGCCGATGCAAACTCCATGAAAATTGAGCTTGAAACATCCACTGCAATAAGTAAAAACACATTTATTTAAAGAGGAATATCCTTAAAAACAAATTTAATTTGTTTCTTGATATATGCCCATATTTAAAACAACCGGTAATGAAGTATCGGGATTTTAAACTACAGTGGGTCACAGTGAAAATGGTCCACCTGTGACTAACCACTTTAAACTGCAAGAAGTGTAAGAAATCAGTATAAATACAAACAAATTAGGCTAAATTAGATAGTTTATATTATGTAAATTATAGGCACATAAAAAATTTTATTAATTCAGTAACACTTTGCACAGAAATTAACATTAAGCGAAATAAGAAAAAAATATATGTCACAGTGAAAAAGGTCCACAATAAAGAGCATCGAAGCATAACGGAACTATTTCATATTCTTTTGTATTTTTTCTTCTAATTTCCTTTGCTTATATTTATGCATTGAAACAAACACGCTTTAGACCTGTTCCCTTAGTTGTAAAATCAAAATTCCAAGATGGGTCCCCATACTACAATCGAAGTTCGAAATTTAATAATTGAGCATTATTAACATGGAAAAAGTCAGAGGGAAATCGGGAAAATTGTTACTTAAGCCCGTACAACAATTGAAAACATCATTTACCGGTTTAAAAATGAAGGGCGAGTTGTAAATAAGCTGAAAATTACCTCAAAAATCTATTCAGCGAACTTCAAGAAAGGTGGATGGTCAATCAAATCAAAATTAATCCTAGGCTGAGTGCACCGAAACTACGGGTTATGGTTGAGAAACACTTAAATATAAAGTGTAGTTCCGAAACAATTCGAAAAAATGGTTTGAATGGCAGAATCGCACGCAAGAAGCCCTTTGTAAGCCAAAAGAGTAAAAAAGTTCCAGTTTCCACCACCAGTCACCAGACTTGAATATTATTGAAAATTTGTGGCAGAAATTAGAAGTTGAAATACGGAAACATGATATTTCAAACAAAAATGACTTAAAAAAGGCCTTTTGGAGGAATGGGATAAAATAAGTCCGGAATACACAAAAAAGTTAGTGGAATCTGCTCGTCAAAAAAGATATCCAACAAAATATAAAAAAAATGATTTTTATATATTTTTTTTATATAAGCTTAAGTGGACCATTTTCACTGTTACATGAATTTTTCTTTTATTTTGCTAAATGTTCATTTTTTTAAAAAGTGACATTGAATTAATAAAAAATATATTATTAATTCAATATTTTTTTTTTAAATAAAATAAACTAACTAATTAAGTCTTTTTTCTTTTGTGTTTATATTGATTTCTTAGGCTTTTTACAGTTCAAAGAGGTTGAATATAGGTGGGCTATTTGCACTGTGATCCACTGTAGTATTTTATACAATAAATAAAAATTTTTACAAAGAGGAGTCTCAGGTTCGATTCCCAGCACAAGCACATTTTATTTTTTTACATTTAATCTACGAAATAAATTGACTAATGCAGCGCTTCACTTATGATTTTATTGAATACAATCTGTCGAGTCTACTCAGATAGTAGAGCTGCAGACTGGCAACCAGGATCCCCAGGTTTAATTCCCAACACGAGCTTATTTTAGTTTTATAATTTTTTAGTTTTTATATATTTTTTTTAATCTATTTTTAGACTCATTATTTTTCTATGCTGGTTACCCATTATTCTGCACGAGAAAATTAATAAGAAAAGTAACTAAATTACTATTATCAGGTAATGGGTTATATAACTTATTATTTGGTAATGTTTTATTTACTGTGTTTATATATCGTAGACTGTGTGCACAGGTTTAAATAATTCAAATCTTTATTGTAATGTGTTTACCTTAAGCAATTTTTAACTCTGGCCAATAACTATTGCTAGTATTTTAGCACTTCGTCAAACAAAAAAAAACGTTTGTAAAATTCAACGTATTTTATGAGTAGATTCTTATGTTTATACAATTTTAAAGATTTAAAGCCGCCTTTAAAAAAAAAAAAGGAAAATCAATAGATTTTAAAACACCACACACACACATACAATGACAGGACATATTAAAACAATTTTTGTGGTTTCAATACTTTGCCATCAAAAGATAGTTTGCGACTTTAAAGTTTTCGTACAACTACATTTACTAAATGTACACAGCAGTTTGTTCTTTGCGGTTAATCGGCATAACATCATTTTATAGCCAGCCAAGAAAAATATAAAGACGAAGAAGAAGAAGAAGAAAAAGACCTGTTAGTATCTTTAACTAGTGGTTAAAAGACTCCACCTTTTGTTTTTCTTCTTTGATATTTGCCTATTTATATAAAAAGCCGACAATAGTTTTGATTAAAGTCTTTGATTTCAATAAGGAGAAATACCTTGCTATGAAACGTGCCTCACTATGTGGCATAATAATGTTTAGAATTCTAATTTGTTAGTTAATTAAGTAATTGTTAATAAACGTTATTTAAATAAAGTTTCTAATACAAATTTATATTTTAAAGTATTGATAATACAATTACAGAAGATAAATTTTGTATATTATTGATCTGTCAATGTGTGGATAAAGTTAAATTTTTAAGTGTCTGACTAGAAATTAGATTCCCTCTGGGAGCGTAGGTTCGAATCCTACCGACTGCGAATTTTTTTTTTTTTTTTTTTTCTTTTTAAGTTTTCTTAAAACACTACAAAGTAGAAATGCTACAACTAATATTTAAGTTAATAAAGTACGTCTTAATAGCCTGTAATAATGCAACAAACACAATTATAGATTAGATATATGTAATCGTGTTATGGTAGCACCTTCTAATGTGCTGCTTATTATTAAGTTAATTATACAATATAATGATTATGCTCAAGACAGAGCTTAAAAGGAATTTATTTCATTTTTGAGAAATTCATCTTTTATTTTGGGGTGAGTGCAATTGTACACTTACCAAAAAAAAAAGTGTGTAATGTCAACTGAAAATGTTGCTGCTATTATGGGAAATTTTGCTAATTTGAGCAAGGACCCTTTAAACCAAGATGAACTACAAAATTTTTAGCCACCCATGATGCCAAAAGGTGCGACTACAAAAAAATTCTTAGTCGAGACCACGAAATTCTTAGCCGATTTACAGAAAAACTTAGCCTCTAGCAAGGGTTGTAACAATTCGAACATGTATGTATTCACAACACAATCACTGTACTTGCGCTACAACCCTTGCTAGAGGCTATGTCTTTCTGAAAATCGGCTAAGAATGTTGTGGTCTCGGCTTAGAACATGGGTGGCTAAAAATTTGGTAGTTTGTTCATCCTGGTTTCAAGGGTCCTTTGTTTAAGCTCAGCGGTATTTTTTTGCTAATTTTAGCAACACATGTCTGCTGACGTGTAGTACAGTGAAATTAGTAGAAAAAATTAGTAGCCGATACTAAATTTTAGTAACCTTTTTGTAAAATGGAATTTTAAATCGGTTTGCTAAAATCAGCAAAAAAAAAATGAATTAAATATTATTAATACTAGTACAATCAAGTTTATAAAAAATTAGTAAGCGCTACTAAATTTTAGTAAATTGCTGTAAACTCAATGAATTAAAAAAAAATATTAAAATGCACAAATAAACTTAATAATTTTTAGATACGAGTTCGGATCAATAAGTCCGTGACTTTTCGAACTTCCCTCGTGGTGGTTATATGAAATGCAACACTGTTCCCATCAAATACCACCTGTTAATAGACTACTGCCAAATTTTGAGCAAAATCCGTCATTTACTTTGCGTTTAACAGCAGCATTTTTCGAGGTCTATAAAATAGGCATTTGTTTGATCAATAATTTCATCGTTGGAGCTAAATCTCTTTCCACCGAGTCATTTCTTTAGGTTTCAAAATAGTCACTGGGGGCTAAATTCGGAGAATATGGCGGATGAGGTACCAATTCGTAGCCCAACTCATGGAATTTTGCCAATCCTTTGAAGTTGTCACACGATTACGTTTATGGTCAGCAAACACGGCAAACCACTGCGCCATGTGAGATGCCTATGTCTTCCACAATCTATCGCACATTCAATCTCCGATCGGCCAACACCATATCGTGAATTTGTTCAATTGTTTTGGGTGTAGAGACCTCAACTGGGAGTCCAGAAAGTTCGGCATCTTCCGTGCTTGTAAGGCCACAACAAAAGTCAGTAAACCACTTTTTTTACGATTCAAATCGATAGTGCAGAGTCCCCATAGTATTTATCAATCTTTTCCATAGTTCGATTGACGGTTTTTTTTCGCAAAAAAATAATTTTTAATGAGCACTCGAAATTCACTTTTTTCCATTTTTAAAAAAATCCACGAGGTTGTATGTTTTGAACAGCTGTTAATATTTGACAGTAGTCTATTAACAGGTGGTACTTGATGGGAGCAGTGTTGCATTTCATATAACTACGAGGGAAGTTCGAAAAGTCATGGACTTGATTCGCCCTCGTACACTTGTTACACTTTATTAAAAAAAAAAATTAAAAGCTAAAAAATACGATTAGTTAATACAAAAGAATATTATTAGTAAATTTTTTGGATTTTAAAGTAAAACTTTAATTGTTTTAAGGAATGATTTTTTGAACTTAAAAAGTTTGTAGTGCTTGTTTTGAAGTGGATGTCCTATTTATGGACATGAGTGGGTTGTGAAACGTACCTTCACTGAATACGGTGGATGTTTAAGCTATTCGTACTTTAATTCTTTGAATTTAGCCATCGTCAAAACACTTTTGTGAGCAGGTGCATTGTCTTGATGAAAAATTATTTTTTCATCTTTAAACCAGGTCTTTTCTCACGAATTTTTTCATCCAGCTGATCCAAAAGGCTGCAATAATATTCAGAGTTGATTGTTTTACCTTTTGATGATAATCAATCAACAAAATTCCTTTTGCATCCCAAAAAACTGATGCCATAACCTTCTTTGCTGAGCGTTGTGACTTCACCTGCTTTGGAGCTGAACAACCAGCTTCAGTCCACTGTAAACGTTCTTGTTTTAATTTAGGATCATGGTGGTAGATCCAAGTCTCATCCATAGTTATAAAACGACGCAAGAAGTCGGTTTTATTCGGCTTAAAACGCTCCAAATTACGCTGAGAAATTTGTTTTCGATCCAGTTTTTGTTGAATTGTTAATGTGTGCGGCACTAACTTTCCAAACAGTTTTTTCATACGTAATTCTTCATGTAAAATATGGAGTACTCGTTCGTCTGAGATGCCTATGGCATTAGCAATTTCACGCTTAGTCAAACTTGGATTTTCACTAACCATATTATGTACCTGCTCAATGATTTCTGCTGTGGTTGCAGTTTTTGGTCGTCCTTCACGTGGATCGTCTTCAAGGCTGGTACAACCACCAGCCCAAAATTCAACGGTGCGTTTTGAAGGTGAGGACTCCTTATACACTTCTAACAATTGTTCATAAATTTCCTTTGCTTTTAAACCCTTCAAAACAAAGAATCTAATGACTGCACGATATTCAAATCAATGACACGTCAACTTCAAATGGCTTGTAAACAAAGAAAGAATTGACAGAATGACTTGCAACTTTGCATGTGTTCTCAGGACAGTTATACCAACTTGAGAAAACAAAAAGTTTGGTGCTAGCAGTGCCATCTCTTGGTGAGCGCAGGAACTTTTCAACCAACCTGTATGTAACATTTTAATTTAAGTTTGTAGGCATAAATTTTAATTATTAGAAATAACATTTCCTTCAATATCCACTTTTTTATCGGTTTTCGAAAATTTGTAAAATTATTACTGAAGTTAACAACCAAAAATTTGTAAATATTCTGTCAAAGTTTTTTTTTTGTATTTTATAAATATAATGCAATCACAAGAAATTCACAAATTTTTTCTATTCCCATGTAAAAATCGAAATATATATGAACATACATGATCATACATGGGCTTGTATATGATCATACATGGGCATACATGGTCATATACGTCCATACATGATCTCATATATGATCATATATCTTCGGATCCGAAATTTGAGGGTATATGGTGATATACATTTGTGCATATATTATCATACATGCTCATATATTATTCATGTATGCTCGTATATGATCATATACGTCCATATACCCTGAACAATGTATGGACGTATATGACCATGTATGCCCATGTATGATCATATACAGGCCCATGTATGATCATGTATGCTCATTTATACTTCGATTTTTACATGGGTTGTGAAAAAATTCTCATTGAGTTTGTAATTTAATTTTGCAAATATCACTAGAAATTCTAAAAACGTTACCCCCGTTGATCATTTCCTAAGGCAAGAATGAAATTCGGATAAAGACCAGTCTACAGCAAATTATTTTCACAATTTGTTACAAGTTTTGTGAGATTTAAGCCCACTTAATTACTTTAAGGTGATAAATTATTGTCTTTATATGAAGTACCAGCTTAAAAGCCCGATACTTCGTTACCGATAGATTTTAGTATTGGAATATATTAAGAAGGCATTTTTTTTGTTTATTCTAAAGTTCCACCTCTTTAAATAAATTAGTTTAAACGATTGTAGTGGATGTTTAAATTTAAAATTTTAGATTTCTGGCTTAAAGGCTTTGTACTGGTACCTTTTCCTTTTTTTAACCCCATTTAACTTTACGCTTTAATGGGAAATTCTAAAAAGTATCTCCTCCGTGAATTAGCTTATACTTTAAATTTAAGATTTCTAGCAGAAATTGTTTGAAAAGGATGTTAAGGGGAAACTATTCGCCTATTTGCTCCTCCCCGTAATGCCAAATTTAAAAATGTTTCGCAACAAAAATTTTAATAAATTTGCTTTTGTGGAACTTTAGAAAAAAAAATTAATTAAAAGAAAGTAAACTAAAGAAATTATTCCTTTCAAGTCTTAATTCTAGAACTGTTCTCTGCTCTTCCCCTTTCTATTCTAACTTAAATTATGTTTTACAAAATTTACGATGTGTTTATTATGTCTTTAAATTATAGGTTACACTAATGTGATTCATTAATGCAACAAACAAACAAACAAAAAAATAAAATAATCCGTTAAAGCAAAAGTAGGAAAGTTAACCCAACAGCGCATCTTAATCTGAAATAATACAGTAACATACTCATTATGAACACTTTATTACTGTGCTTAATCATAATGTGTATGATAATGTACTTGCTATTCCCCATGGCTCCTCCGGTGCAGTACGGCAGTAAATATGCATCTCTTTTTGCATTTTCAATTGTTTTTCTTATTCTTTTAATATATGTATATACTTTTTTTATTGTATTTTTCCACTCCACACTTGGTTGGTTTCCTTACCCGGAAAGTAGTAATTAGACTGAGTAACCAACTAAATATGTGTGCACTATTTTATTTATAATTCATATTAAGCATGGTGGTAATTCAGTTTAAGATTTTTTTTTGGTTTATGTTTTAAAGAAAAATTAATAATTTAATCAAACACTACAAACGTTTTGACTGAATTTGTAATTCATAATTTTTATTGTACTTTAACATGACAAAAAGTTATTAAATGTGAGAAGAATTATGCGAATTAAAACCAAATAAAATAACTAATCTACGATTCTGGTACTATTTGGTAAGCCAAAAATATTGAAAATTTTGGTACTAAAGTGTCAATTAAAATACAAACTATTATAATTATAACGGGTGTTTAAATTTCAAGGGCCGATGTTGAATGTGAACCATACCTAACCGTCAAGTTTTTTTCTGCATTTCATTTGAAATTTCTCAATTTCAGACTAACTCAATTTGAACCATGGAAAGATACACAATCGAGCAACGTATTAAAGTTATTCAGGCTTATTATGATTGTGATTTTTTTGGTCAGCATAATCGACCAAATGTGTCCACAGTCGGGATAATTGTGCACATATTTCTGCAAATCGGGTCTGTAGGAAATAAGGAAACAACTGTGCATAATCGCCAAGTTCGTTCTGCGGAAAACATTGCTGTTGTTCGCGATAGTGTGGCAGAATAGCCGTCAGCCTCGATTCGCCGTCGGTGTTCGCTATCGCGAGATCATAACGGAATTCTTGAAGCCAGAAATTGAGGATTTGGATGTGCACGATATGTGGTTCCAACAGGACGGTGCCACTTGCCACAGAGCTAACGAAACATTGGCTCTTTTGCGCGACAAATTTAATGGCCGTGTTATCTCACGTGGTGGCGATGTCAATTGGCCGCCAAGATCATGTGATTTGACACCGTTGGACTTCTTTCTTTGGGATTATTTGAAGGAAACGGTGTACGTCGATAAGCCAGCAACAATTCAAGAGCTAAAGGATGAGATAATTCGGCACATTAACGGCATAGAACCTCAATTATGCCTCAGCGTCATCGAAAATTTGGACCATCGGATGGAGGTGTGCCGCCGAGGTCGCGGCGGCCATTTGACCGATATTTTATTTAATACATAATTGTACCAGAAATGACAATAATTTTTTAAATAATTTGTGTTTTATTCAAAATCAACATCGGCCCATAAAATTTAACCACCCTTTAGTTTGGTTTTACTATTGTATGATAATGTCGAACGAATTTATAAAACTCCTAAATGGTTTAGTGGGTACAGTCAAATTTAATGGGTGTTTTAAGTTGTATTTTTTTTGGCCAATACTGCATGAAATATGACTTAATAACTATTATGAAAATTCATCTGAGCTAAATTCAGCCTTTGGACAGTCGTCATGAAATTTTATGGAGTATTTTTTTCTGTAGAAAATAACGCAATATCTGACATTTTCAAGGGTTGCTTTAGTCCCTTTTCAAAAATGAAATAATCTCCGAAGAAAATGAAATAAATCCCACGGTTTTTTTTATTTGTTTTTAAAATGTTCACATTTGTTAAAAAAATTTAACATATTCAAACCAAATTCATACTACACACGTCAATGAATTATTTAATGAATTATTTGATTCAAATTTGCCTATTTTGGCAACCTTTGGCCCCTACACATTTGTCGTTAAAATTAAGGGGCCCAAGGTTGGCGATTTCTGGTATTTTTTTCTATCCCTCATATTTTACAGTTATGCAATTGAACTAAACGCAGTTTGTACAAAAAATTCAACCTTGAGCCCCCTGAATAAAATTTCAAAGGCCAAATATTGAGCTGATGTTCACCAATATACAATATTCATTATTTAGCCTTTGAACACAATTCAGAAACAACACAAAACATCAATCTTTGGCCCCCCTGAATCATGTCAAAAATAAAATCGGGGGCCAAATGTTGGGGTTTTCTGATTTTTTCCAATCTCTAATATTATTTAATCAGCCAATTGAACTAATTGCACACAAAAATGTAATCTTTGGCCCTCCTGAATATTAGAAACCTAAAAAAAGGGAGCAAAAGGTTGGCCTTTTCTAAAAAATTTTCACTTTATAATATTTTTGAATTTAACAACTAAACTAAATACGAGTTGTATACAAAACCTTAAACCTTGCCCCCCCCCCCCCCCTAAATCTTAAAAACAAAAAGGTACGTGGGCCAAAGTGGGACTTTTTCTAATATTTTTCAATATATAATATTTTTCCATTGACCAATTGAACTAAATCCGCATTTTTCACAAAACTCAACTTTTAACCCCAATAAATAATAAAAAGTGCAGGGGCCAAAGGTTGGCGTTTTGTTGCAAAATCCAAAATTCCGCTTAACTAGATTTGAATGAAAAATAAAAATGCACGCAGGTTGCTAAAATATGGTACAAAATTTTGAATATAAATATTGAGCTATAAAAAATTGTCCATGGACCAGGGATCAAATGAAGAAAGCCCCATATTACGAAAACGCTTTTAATTACACTTTTTGACTTAAGATTTATGTTTAGGAGACCAACATAATTAAAAAAAAATAGTTTTAGTGGAAGTCTGTGTATTTATTATATCATATTTGGGTTAATAAATTATTTTTTACAAGCATTTTTAAATTAAGATTCATTCTTATTAATTTAAATATGATACTAGCTAAAACAAACTTTTTAGTTTTTAAATTAATATTTCAATATTTTAGAAATTAAACAAACTTTTGAGTACTTTAAGTAGTTTGTTTTCGTGAAAAATGGACTCCACTTTCAATATAAATATCTCAATTAAGCCTTATATTTTGGAATTCAGAAACAGGTTTTGTAAACTGCTTGAAGAAATCGGTTCTAGTTTAGGTTGGGTTGGGAACCGGTTCTAGATCGAAAGCTTTTCTATCGATAAATTTATTAAGGATCGGATTCTTTTAGGCAAACATTTGAGCATTTTAAATAATCAAAATGTTTCTTACAGATTTTTTGAGTTGTTAGCAAAATGATTTTTTGCGAAGGAATTTGTTGCTTCAGATTTAGACTCTGTTTGTTCGTCATTAAATTGAAAAAATTGTTAGAAGTTTTAAATTTAACATATTTTACAATTCATAGAACAGTATTATTACAATTTTTAATGCATTTTCAAGAAAAGGCAACGTGATTTTTTTTTTCTTGCAAGTTTATATTTCTTGTTTTAATTTAACACTCATTAGCATGCAACAGTAGATCTAGAAAAAAAATATCAACAACACAAAGTTAAAATTTGTGTAGACTGTTAAATGTTGTTGTTGATGATAATGATGGTTTAAAGTTGGTCTATAGGTTGGTTGGTTGGTTGGTTGGTTGATTGTCCATTTCATTGACAACATACGCCAAAGCACGTAAAACTTATAAAAATATTTGCTTAAGTTTGTACATTTTACTGTTTGTGGTCGCTAAATGCATTAAAATTGCAAATGTTGCGCATGTGCATAATGTAAATGTGATGTTTGAGTTTCAATTCATTTTTTTCTTATGCCGAGGGGAAAAACACACGCAAATTGTAAATTTTATTTAAACTTTTTCAAGGTTACTTTGTATGGAGTACTTTAGATTTTTTTTTTTATTTCTTTAAACGAACTGTCAACAACTAAAAATAACGTTAATTTTGAAATACACTGGGCCGCAATAATTCGATCATCGTTGTTAGAGTTAATAATGTAAACAAAGCTCTTAAAGGGTTTGCAAAGTTAGATCGGTCTGATATTTTATGGCTTCTTAAGTATCTGTGTGTTTTAACAGTTACCACGGCGTAAGGACACCGTTTATTTTTATTCTCTTAAACAGCTTTGTGATTAAAATTTTCAAAATCGTTCCAGTAGTTTAAGAATTGTGAATAAAAGTGTGCAAACAACTCGAAATTTTCCTTATACAGAGAAAAAAGTTTTAGTTTAATCAAATGTTATATCATATTTGAATTAACATTTTATATTTTTATGGACATTTTTAAATCAAGTATGAACCTACTTAAAGTAAATATGATTCTTGTTAAAATAACATTTTTCGTATTTAAATTAATATGTTAAAGTTTTAGTTGAATCAATTGTTATATTGTATTTAAATTAACATATTATATTTTTATGGACATTTTTAAATCAAGTATGAATCTTATTAAAGTAAATATGATTCTAGTATAAATAACATTTTACGTATTTAAATTAATATGTTAAAGTTTTAGTCAAATCAATTGTTATATCGTCTTTAAATTAACATACTATATTTTTATGGACATTTTTAAATCAAGTATGAATCTTATTAAAGTAAATATGATACTAGTTAAAATGAGATTTTTCGTCTTTAAATTAATATGTTAAAGTTTTAGTTAAATCAATTATTATATCGTCTTTAAATTAACATATTATATTTTTATGGACATTTTTAAATCAAGTATGAATCTTATTAAAGTAAATTTGATTCTAGTTAAAATAAGATTTTTCGTCTTTAAATTAATATGTTAAAGTTTTAGTTAAATCAATTGTTATATCGTCTTTAAATTAACATATTATATTTTTGTGGACATTTTTAAATCAAGTATGAATCTTTTTAAAGTAAATATGATTCTAGTTAATATAACATATTTCGTCTTTAAATTAATATGTTAACGTATAAGATTTTATTTCTGCATAAGTAGAAACATATTTAAATTAAAAAGTAAACAAACTTAGTGTGTATTAAATTTGGAAAGTGTTGCCATTTTGTTTTTGACATTCGTGAATAAATGAGAAGTCCACACTAAACCCCTGGGGACATTTATTTTACTAATGGTCTAATATATCATATCACATTGGAATAATTGAGTGTACAATTTTTTGTTGTCCTGTGTTATTGATAGTAAATTATTAAAATTATTTATTAAAATCACTTTCATTTATAGGCTTATTAAACACTTAATTAGTGAATATATATTAAATTGATAAAGTCATATTAAAAGAAAGTTATTATTATTTATGATTAGAAATGTAAATGTATCAAATTGCGATATAATATTTCCAACTCGTGGTAGTGCGTTTGTGGCTCACATCCTTAAAACTTAAGCTTGAAGACACCTTGCCGATAGTAACAAATATTTTTAGTGCACATATTTTTAAAATACTTTTTAATTATGTATTAGATAAAGAAATTTCTATTTTACAATACATTTTCAACAAGAAAAAAGTGCATTATAAAAATTCCATACGTTTTTTTTTTTTCTATAATTTATTAATTGTAACTAACCATTCTCAATTTAAATAAACAAATAAAGCAATTATTTGTTTAACAATTATTGAAGCGTTTCTAGACAATGACCTTAACCAATCAAGCATGCATATGCGTGCTGATAATGTTAAATAAAACAACAATAACGACAAAAAGTATAACATTTAAATAAGGCATTTTAGTGTAGTAAAAGTTACACAAGTTTACAAAACATAAAAAAATTTAATGAGCACGAAGTGTATGTTTTTAGAATTATTTTTGTTGGTTATTTTTTGGTTATTTGTCCATATTTCGAGATACAAACTGACTGTAAAAAAAAAATAATATAAAATTTCAAGATAGATGACGACAGTATATGACGAATATTAAAATAGTTTAGTAAATACTATTCATTGTCCTGGTTGCACTGCTCTTTTTTCGTCTTGAAATATCATAAAATTTTCAAGAATTTAGAGGATACTGTTTTTCTTTAATGATTTTTTTTTGCCTCAGATTTTTTCTGATTTTTTTATTAAAAAAAATGCATTATTATTTGCAGAGCTTCGAAGCTTGAATTCTATATTGAATGAATACCCCAAAAAACGAATTCGATTTACTTTTTAATCGAATGAACATCCTTTTAAACATTCTCAGGGAATTCAATTCTTAGGAAATCAATAAATTTATCTAATTTTAGAGCGCCACGGTGGGCTAGTTGGTAGCGTGCTAGCTTATCAGTGCGGGGGTCGTGGGTTCGATTCCCACCAGAACTCTGGTCTGTTTTTTGCTACAACTAGCCGATGGCCTTTGTTGCTAGTGCTCGATTAGGGTATTAGGATATAATTTGTAATTATGTGATTAATATAAATAATAAAATATCTCATTTGCTTTTATTAAACATTGAATTAAATCATTAAGAATTCATTCGATTTACCATTAGCGACTTCAATCAATCATTCCATTTTGTCATGTAATTGATTAATTTGGCAATAACATTCGAAATGAAAAAAATAAATAATTATGTTATTTTATTACAGTAAATTTAACGATTTCTTACAAATATCAGTAGAAAACAATATAAACCGATTATTGAATTTACAGTTAAAAATCATTAATTTGTAAAAATAGTGAAAAACGTGTCAAACTTTAATAAAAATAGGCAAAATTAAAAAAAAAAAACAAGTAAAAAAGGCTTAATCGGCTGTGCCGAATCTTTAAATACCCTCCACCAATATCCTAAAAAAATGTTCTCTACTGTTTTTGATACAAATAATGTAAAAAACTTTTGAAGTAAAATAATGGAGGTGAAAAAAATTTTTTGAGCTGAACAAAATTTTTTGCGGTGAAAAAATATTTTAGTGGTGATAAAAATTTTTTGAGGTGAAAAATATTTGAGGTGAATACAAAATATTATTAATTTCTAAGCGACTGATGAAAAAATATGAGAAAATATATTTTGTACCTGTCGCTTCTCTGAAATTGTCTAAAATACACCAATTTGTATCGAAAATTTAGAGGTATCTTAAAATTTTAATCATAACTTTTTAACCGCTGGACCGATTTTGCTCATTTTCAATACCAAACTGCTCGGGAGGATGTCCAACAATCCAGGTAAAAATAGGCACACCCGCTTCCGTCTTCGCTTCGTAATCGCCATTTCAACAGACAGACGGACATCGCTAAATCGACTTAAAATTGCATAGACCTATATTTCAAGATGTTACAAACGGAATGACAAACTGATATATACCCTCCTCATGTATGGTGGAGGGTGTAAAAATACGCGAAAAAAATCATTCATAGTGAAACCACAAAAATTAGAAAAGACACCAAAATTTAAAAAAAAAAATGGTCAAAATTAAAAAAAAATCGCTAAAATTATAAAAAAAATACTCAAATGGCAAAAATCCTTAAAATTAAAAAAATACAAGTTTTCCAAAAGTCGTTTAAATTAAAAAAACGGATTAAATTTAAAAGATCACAAAATTTTGAAAAAGCTTGCCTAAACAAAAATGCCAAAATTGACAAAAAAAAAATGTCAAAATGTCAAAATTAACTCAAATTTAAAAAATTGGAAAAAAATCGCCAAAATTAAAAAAAAACGACAAATTTAAGAAAATTGTAATTTTTTTTAGTTTTAATTTTGGCGATTTTTTCCAATTTTAGCGATTTTTTTGGCGAATTCCTTTGTTAAATACAATTGAGTTTTTTTTTTAATGTTAACAATTTTTGTTCCTCAATTTTGGCGATTTTTTTATATCAATTTGGCCGATTTTTATTTTTGCGAATTTTGACAATTTCACGCATTTTCAATTTTTTAATTTTTTCGCGTTTTTTTTTTTTAATATCGGCGATTTTTTTTTCAAAATTAGAAAAAAATCGCGATTTTTTCGATACATATTAGCAATTTTTTCGGTTTTGTTGATTTTATTTAATTTTGAATTTTTTAATTTTAGTTTCTAGTATTTGTAAAAAAAATTTAAACTACCTTTAATTAAAACTAATAACTTATAAATCTTCCAAATTTTAAAACTGAATGCATATCATTCCCAAAATTTTAAATCGATTAAGTAAAAATCGTTTGAATTTCCAACGATTGAATTCAATGATTAAACAAATAAAATTATTTTCCATTCATTAAATTGTAGTTTGAGAATTTAATTATTTAATTTAAAATGTTTAAATATTAATTTAAATACGAAATGATTTTTTTTAACTAAAATCATATATTCTTTAATATGATTCATACTTAATTTAAATGTTTTCGTTAAATATAAGATGTTGATTTTAATATAATATAATGATCATTTAAATATGATTTTTTTTCTAGCTTTAGGCTTCATTCCTGTATAATTGCTTTCCAAGTGTAAAACACTTGCACTTTGTTTAGGGAATTGTTGATTTTTTTTCCTTTATTTGTATATATTCACGATGACGATCACATCATCGTGTGTATGATGCACATAATTATAATGCGTTTAAATTGTAAATTCATTGATCGTTCATTGACTTTTTATTTTTTACTTATTATGGTTTGATTTTTCTTTTCTTTATTGAATTTATCGTTTTTTTATTAAGTAAAATTATTATTTGTAATGTGCTTTTGTTATTAAACTCTAGGGAGTTTTGAAAGGAATTGTAGTTGTGGCGAACTACAGTGTCACCTAGCTTGATGCAAGTTATAGAAATCAAGGCTGATGTTTAAAGCAAAATGTGCTGATTTCAAAAAGTTATCGATCGAGGTTACAAAGTGTTCCACTGAAGTTTAGTAGAAGTCTGTTTAAATTTTTGGCTGACTTTTTTTCTATTAACTTTTTTTAGTGTATTGAAAATGTATTTTTGAAGACAGTTAATTTTAAAGACAAGTATGTATGCCACACATAACAAATCCTTTATAAAACATAATAAAACCAGTATGAAATCGTTTTATTTCTATACAGCAATAAAAATCCAGTTTTATGGGTAACCATAAGTTATTGTCAAAGTAGGTAAATATAACATGACCTCTACCAAAACTAGAACTAAATATAACTTTAAAATAAACATGCTGCCAAACAAATAAAACTCAGCTGGGAGTAGTAGTCGGCAGTAGAGAACAATATGAACCATTAACTAACAGTAATCAGGTTGTAAATATTTTTTTATTGATTTGTTTGAAACTGAGTAGGAAAAAAACCGACCACAAAAGCACAATTAATTGCATCAATTAAATTTTTAATTGTATCAATTAAGCTTTTTATTGCAACAATTAAAGTATTAATTGCATCAATTAAACTTTTAATTGCAACAATTAAACTTTAAATTGCATCAATTGTATAATTTTGACTTTTAATTGTATCAATTCAACTTTTAATTGTATTAAATAAACTTTTAACTGCATCATTAAACATTAAAAGTTATAATGCATTAACAGTATATAATTGTAAGTAAACTTTTAATTGCAATTAAACTTTTAATTGTAATTAAACTTTTAATTGTACCAATTAGGCTTTTAATTTCATTTCATACATTTTGTAATCGCCTCAATTAAAATTTTCATTGTAATTAAACTTTTAATTAAACTTTTTTTTAGTTATAATGCATTAACAGTTTATAATTGTAAGTAAACTTTTAATTGTAATTAAACTTTTAATTGTACCAATTAGGCTTTTAATTTCATTTCATAAAATTTATAATCGCCTCAATTAAAATTTTAATTGTAATTAAACTTTTAATTAAACTTTTTATTGTACCAATTAGGCTTTCAATTTTATCAATTTTTAAGAGCATCAATTAAACTTTTAATTGTATCAAATAAACTTTTAATTGATTATTATTTAAATTTTTAATAACATCAATTTAACGTTTAATTTTATCAATTAATATCTGAATTGTCTCAATTAAACTTTGAGGTTTAGCAATTAAATATTTATTTGTATCAGTTAAACTTTTTATTGCATCATTAAAACTTTTAATTAATGCAATTAAACCTTAAATTATATTAATTAGACTCTTAATTATATTAATCAAACTTTTAATTGTCTCAATTAAATGTTTAATTTTAAAAACTAAACTTTTTCAATCAAACTATACGAATTAAACTTTTCATTACATCAATTAAACGCTTAATTGTATCAATCAAACTTATAGATGGATAGGTCCAAATTTAACAAATATGTCGCGTGTATCAATTAATTTTTTATTAATACGATATCGATAAATATCATCAAAATAAAAAAAAAAATTAAAATTGGTTAATTCTGTTGCGAAATTGTTCTATATAGACTTCTTCACACAAGACATTGAATATTTCGACTAATACAAAATTTTTGCTGTTATCTACTGACTTCATTAAAAAATTTTCATTCTGTCCTTTTGAAAATATCACAAACTTAATATATTTCTCTACTCATCATAGGGTGCATACAAAAATTGATAAACAGTCTTAACTGTGGGACTTTGTCTTAACAAAAAAAAATAGAAAGCCCAGTATGGAGCAATAAAGGCAACACACCAAACAACACACATTAAATATTCGAAATAAAAAATATTTAGCCTAAAGAGCAACAAGTACAGTCATGTCATTCTTTTTTTTTATTTCTCTTTGCTATTTTTATTATTATTTTCCTTTTTGTATTTGTTGCCAAAAGCTATAATAGGATATGTCATCGTATGTGTGTATATCGGGCGTCAAGTATTGCCAAAGCAATGCACAATGGTCATATAATGAGGATGATCATCATCATCATCATCACGATTGACGATAATGTACAAAGACTATCTCAACAAATGACATGACATAAACCCAATGGACATTATCCCAATTTCTGGTTTTGGGATTAGGAAGTTGTATTTCCCAGAACGGAAACATTTCGGTCGTGGAAATGGGCAAAAAGCCCAGAATTAGGTTTATAATTCCCAAAATATATATTTTGCTTTAATGACGCTTTTGTGATCAGTTTATGATACCATTACTGAGATTAAGACCGAAAGTTGAGGACGAAATCCCAGAGCCGGATTTTCGTTTACTGGCTGTTGGGGTGTCGTCAATCTCAATATATAAATGAAAATACAGCCAACAATAACAAAATAAAGTTCTATAACAACCATAAAGGAATAGGAGCTGTAGTAGAATATACTCATCTCATATGGTTGCAATGATATACACAAATCATGAAGAAAGTCAGTTGCAAATCGGAGAGGACTATGACTTTAGAAATTTTCGATTGAATAATGAATTTTTTAAAAAAAATGCTGACTTTTTCAGACTTTGGTAACTTTGGTAACTACCATATCTCTGACCTTAGTCAATTCAACAATTTTACTCAATACCAGGGTTAGGTACTTAGGCGTAATCCTTGATCGGAAACTGAAATGGAAATAGCACATAGAGGATAGAACCATCATGGCGAGCCAGTGTTGGGCGCTATGTAGGAGGGCCCTAGGCCCGAAATGGGGCCTAAGTCCGAATATGACACACTGGCTTTACAGGAGCGTAATAAGGGGGTCCAGCATACGTGTTGCTTGGGTATAAGTGGGGCAATGTGCAACACGTCAACCAAGGCTCTGGAGACACTGCTGGATATACCAACAATCGAAACGCAGGTGATATATGAGGCGGCAATCGCGGCCGAACGCCTCTTATGATTTCAGAGCTGGTCATCAGTGTATACTGGGCACGTTGTCCGGATTCACACACACTCATCTGACATGCCCGACCGCATACCGGAGACGGAAACTGTCGGAAACTGCGAGATTATGATCCCTGATAAGGGAGGATGGTCGAGCGGAACTCTGGAGCAGATGCCCGTGGGGATCTGTTGCTACACAGACGGATCTAGGCTGAGGAATAAAACGGGTATGGGAGTCTATATTGAGACTCCGGAGTCGTCCTGATCATAACACCAGCTTCCAAGCGGAAGTCCGTGCTATTACGGAGTGTGTGGGATGGATTGCATCGAATATAGCACGAATAGACGCTAACATATTCACCGATAGCCAAAGGGCGATTAGGGCGATATCGGCTAGTAGGATTAAGTTCTGAACCTTTCTGGACTGTAGTAGGGCCATTACCGAGTTGTCCTCTGAGAGAGATGGGTACCGGGCCACTCGGGGATAGCCGGGAACGAAAGGGCCATGCATCGAGCGAAGAGAACTCGAGGCAGTTAATTTGGCAAACGCAAAACCGTTTGAGGCAACGAAAGCGGAACTAAAGGCATGGACAAGGGAAACCCACACGGCCTGTTGGAACAATGGGACGGTGGCCAGAACCACTAAGATTTTGTGGGGTAACCCAGACGGGAAAAGGACTAGAGGCCTCCTTCTTAATGGGAGTAAGTCCGAGGTCAGTATGATGGTACGTATCCTGACTGGGCATGCAGGATTACGGACACAACTGTACAGAATTGGACGGGCAGATTATGACGAGTGTAGAGCGTGTGGCGAGGGGAGCGAGACGCTGGAACACTTTATCTGCCACTGTCAGGCATTTGCAGAATTAAGATCCAGGCACTTCGGGAGCGATGTTATATCGGACCTAGAATCCCTGAGGAACGTCGACTGGAAAACCTTGAGGAGTTACGTCCGGGAAACCAGGTTTCTGGACACCGGACGTTAACGATGGATCTCCATGTTCTTAAAGAGCGCACAACAGGCCCAGCAGAGGCCTAGGTGTATATCGTAACGATATGAGGTTGCATTTCTATGCTTCATCCTCCTTTCGACCTAACCTAACCTACTCAATACCAACAAATTAAACGATTATGCACAGTACCTTGTGTGTGGTTGCCATAAGTAAATTTTATAATAATCACGAGTGTCACCCCCTCCCTATTTATTAATATATATACAAATTTCATTAGGGTCTTAGGGTTTAACCTATTTTTTCTTATAAACTACTTTAATTAACTTCCAATAGTCTTAAATAGTCAAATTTCTATAAAGAACTAGAAATAGTCTATGCAGTTTCAGTACTTACCGTGTATTAAATATTTTAGTGCATTTGGTAGCATTTTTATAAGTGCGTCATTAATTTAAGCAGTTTGTGCATTAACTACTAATATTCTTTGCATCTTGTTTACAGGTTGTCTGTCTGTTTGTCTGTCCCAGACATTTTACATTTGAGCATGATTTCGAATAGTACATCTTCTGCTTATGAGTAGAGGTGTTTAAGGAATTTTGCTATGTTATCGCATGTGTAGAGACTATAAAATAGAAGAAAATAAAGTATTAATTTAATAAATTAATTACAACAATTAGTTATACATAAAGTTAAAGTTAAATTTTGCTAGACCATATGTATATGTAAAGTTGAAAGTATTGAAAACTAATGCAAGTAATATATTTATAAACCAATTTTTAAATAAATCGATTCATTATCTATAGTGATTTCACGATTTAAATTGTGATTTTAGATCAGTGATATATAATCAATTAAAATATTAATGAATAAAATTTACTAAAGTCAAACAATCTGGTTCTAAGATTAGGAATAAATGATAAGATGAAAAAAATTTTAAAAAATTGTTTTTTTCTATTGCGGTTACGCTTTTCTCTGTATAAACCTGTCTTCTATTTAATCCCCTAATGCACTAATTTTTATTTCCAATAAAATTTGCTCAAAATGTTTGGCAAGAAAAATGTGTTGTGGTATAATGGTTAGTCTGTTGGACTATTACACAGAAGGTTGCAAGTTCGATCCCCAGCGGCGGCAACATAAATTTAGAAAAATACTATATAGAAGCTTTTAGTTCTTTGTTTACCCCGAAGAAACCAGATGAATGTATTAGATTTGTATAGTAAAACCCCCAAAAGGGTTTGGCGCTGCTGGGGTACAGTCATTTTTTTTTTCATTTTTTGGCCCATACTGGTCACCTTAGCTAAATTTAATCTTTGCCACAATGATATTTGATGAGGAATTTTTTCGTGGAAAATTTGAATCCCATATCTTTTTAATTTTAATCATTTATATTTGTAAGTGTTTTAGGAGTTAAAATTTTTTAAAAACGTGTTCTGCTGTAAATTTGGTTGAAGGGTGCCAAAGATGCAAAATTCTCTTGTAGTCGTCCTGTAAATGTACTTCTATCAAAAATGAATCCCAGTGAATTTTACAATTGGGTTTGAAATAAAATCCTTTATTTCTGATAAAAATAAAGTCATCCAATAGATGTAAAATCTTTTGAAAAATAAATGCATTTATATTTCTCATATGTGACCTTCTCCGAGAAAAGGGACCTAGTGTGTTAAAAAACGGGTTTGGATTTAAGAGTGGATTCTGGTACCTAAAAGGGTGTAGAATAATATGAAATGAATTAGATTTCTGATAAAAATTTATTTACCCCATAAAAACGTACAAAACGAACATTAAAATTTTACTTTTTTGGATTATTTGGTTTTAAATTGTTTTTTTTTTTGTCATTCTTCGAATTTTTTTGGAGTTTGGACTTTTTTTCGGTGTTTTGTGATCTGGTACTTCGATTTTCTTTCGTTTGACAGTTTTTTCTTTTTTCGGCGCTTTGACTTCAGCTTTCTTTTTCTCGTGATCCGGTGCTTCGATTTTTTTTTCTTGCTGGCAGGTTCACATTTATTTTTCGTTATACAGTTGGCACAAGACTGAAGCGTCACTTTATTCTTTTCCTTTCTTATAGTTATTTTTACAATGTTCTTCGTATTAGTATACGCACATCAACCCTTTGCTGAGAGCGAACAGATAGCTGAGAACGAAGAGAGCAAAGGTATTGTCACACTAAAAGCGAAAAAAATACGTCACCACATAGGCATGACGTCACCAAAGTCGGCACCCAATCCTAACTAACCATACCAAATCGCATCTCCCAACAGAAGGTGTGTTCACAGTAATAATGCGTTATGCAACTTTAAATGCGTTTTTCTCAAAACTTCATTTTCACACACTAGGTCTCTTTTCTCGGAAAAGGTCACATATACAGACCTACCATAGAAATGACTATACAAAGGTCCTTTTTAAACCGGGCTTAAATGGTATTTAGACATCTAGTTAAAATTTGGAATGTGAATTTTATATGGGACAATAAATCATCCCTCCAAATTTGAAGAAAATTGTACCATATTTTGGCGTGCTCCCCCCCATATAAAACCACCTTGCCGGTATTTGCAAAAAAAGAAAGTTTATCAAACTACAGGTCGTAAATATGAATTTATTTCGAGGAAATTTGTTGCATAAGTTTCTATTGGCCCAAAGATGAACGCAATTGAATATTTTCATATTCAGCCCTATCTTCCATAGAAGGGTTTTGTTCTGAATTGGGCTTAAATGGTATAGATTAACAAACCCGTAGATATCTGCTTGATATTCGGGCTGTGTATGTTTTTTGGGACCATAAATCATGCCTCTAAATATAAGCATATCGGACCATATTTGAACTTAGTAAACCCACCTTTCAATCGTTTAGATTTATCTCTTTATTTTACTTTCTGTTCACAAAAAAATAATCAAAATTCTTCCCGAAATTTCTTCCACTTCCCAAAATTTTAATCAATTTTGTATTTGGTTTAGGTTATCATATAGTCGGCATGCCGGATTTTAATCTCTTAACAAGTTTTTTTTAACAGCGCCAACCGTTTCCACTGAACCTCTTTACAAACTGTATATCGTTGGAAAGCTCGTAAAACGATCATAAATGGTGCAGCCACACACATCGGAGGGTTAATGAAAAAAAAAAAAATAGTCGAATAGAATTAAACTCATCCATGCTTAAACTTTTGTTATTAATTTTAAATAAATCATTAATAATGCAAAAATAAGTAATACACAAATTGGGTGTATTTGAGGCAGAGCTTGGAATAAATTTATTCTTGAATTTAATTTTATTCACAGGCTTCAATCTCTCATGAATGCATTTATATTAGAATGATTATTATGTTAAATCAATAAATATTTATTTAATTCATAAAAAACCTGAAAATCGATTTACGCTACCTATTAAAAAATAATAGAAATTAGTTAAAGCTTATAATGCTCCCGAAGACAACTATTTACTCGCAATAAATTTCTCTTCATAAAAAAAAATGTTTTTGCGCCACATAAATTAAAATTTTTGCATTAAAATTAATTTTTTTGCTTGAACAAATTTCCAAAATTTTTTTTTATTTTTTTTTTTACGCAAAAAATTTTTTGTTTTGCCTAAGAATTTTTAAATAAAAAATTTTTTTTGGAAAACAATTTTTTCTCGTGCGAAAATTTGTTTTTTGAATAATTTTTTTTTTTTATCAGAAAATTTGGAAAATGGCATTTTTTAACAAAGAAAATCATTAAGGAAATTTGGCCATAAACTCCAACAAATAATGATATTGAAATTCCACCGATGATTGTATTTGTGAGAAACGTGAAATCACCACTATGTGGAAAAATTGTAAAAATTTCGTACCTAGGCCCAATTTATAGTACATATAACGATCGACTCAGAATCACTATCTGAGCTGCTCGTTTTTATTCAGATTGTTTGTTATCCTGCCATGCAATTTGGATTTGCAAATGAACAAAAACGGTCCAGCGGTAAAAAAAAAAAGTTATGAATAAAAATGTAAAGGTAACTCTAAATTTTCCATACAAAATTTGTGTATTTTATATTAGCGTTTGGTGAATAAAACATTTTGTCATATTTTTTCACCAGACGACTAGAGGTGAATAATATTTTATAGTCACTTCAAAAATAGCTCTTCATTTCCATTTTTTGTTTTTAACCACAAATAATTTTTTTCACCTTAAAAATATTTTTTCACTTCAAAAAAATGTTCATTAGAATTTTTTTTTCACAGCTTGACAATGTTTTCTTAATTTATTTATTTTTTTTTTTTAAATTCATCTTTAATTCGGTAAAGCCGAAATGAATTCAATTTGAAATGAACTCAACTTGAATTAATTCTTTCAAAGCTCTGATTTGTGGCTTTTTCGTAATATTTAAATGCAACAAAAATTATCATGATCATACACAGAGAAAAAAGGATTTGCTGTGAGCAATAAAATTTGTTACCAATCTAACGGTTCGGTTTGATAATACAAAATTTTTAATTGTTACAACAGAAATTATTTGTCTAATGCAAAAGATTTCTGTTGCCACAAAAAAAAAAAAAATGACAAACAAAAAATTGAGGGTGACACAATAAATTTATTTTATGTGTCTACAAAGAATATGTAGGGTTGAGCAATAATAATAATAATAAAAAAAATATTTAAACATGAAACAAATAAATTGCATTTTTATAATCATTAATGGCTAATAGCAAATAATTTATTTGGAATTAATATGAATAAAATAAACAAAAAATATTTATAAATTAAATTTATATTCATTGAATATAAATAAATATTTTAAAAATAAATTGCATCAATTTAAAATTATCAACAACACAAATATAAGTAATTAACACTTCCACATGACTCACTTTAAATATTTTCAACTTTTTTGTTTTTCAACACAATTGCATTTTGAAGTCTAGAAAAAGCGTCGGGTTGGTTGGTTGTTGCTTTATTTGCATTCGCATCTTGTTTCAATTGAATAAACAAATAATACAAATACTGACTACGACGCGACGCAACCACGACCCACCTCAACAAAAAAACAATTTCTTTTCTTTTATGGCATTCAGCTTAAACAGAAAAGAATATGTTTTAAAAAAACAAAAAAAAAAATAATATCAATAGACCGAAAACATATCAAATCAACTAGCCGATTTCGAACATCACTTCCAAATTTTATCAACACTGGTATGAGAGTGACAAACTGAAGTATAACTCAGATTTCCATTAAATTTTATACGTTTTGCCCTATAGGTTTGTGAAAAGCAACGCCTTAAAGTTAAAATAAATCCTTCAAAATTTACTCTTCACAATCTCCTTATGTCTAAAAATAGGACATGCACTTAAAGCACGAAAGTCGGCTTGTTGTGCTTTCTTATGTAGGTTCGAATTTTACTTATGATCGGATCACTTGCCGTTTTCAGAGGCTTGCGACCGAAAGGCTTCAGTCCAGACAAGATTTCTTAAGAAAACCTTTTGCTTTCGTATCATGAAAGTTTTAAACCCGGCAAGTTTTTCTCTGTCACTAACAAACAAATTTTTTGTTTCGCTCGTGTTAGGTGAATAGTGAAGATCTTCTAGGCATTAGGCGAAAAAAAAAAACAATTAAAAAAAAATAAAAGAATTAAAAAAGTTAATTTCTTTAAGGAATTAAACGACAAATTATCTTTCTCAAGGAAAAAGGTGAAATTTTAAATTCCTTCAGGGAATTATAAGCGCAATTTAATAAATTTAAGAGGAATTCGTTCAGTAGAGAATTCATTCACCAAAGAATTCATTCGAATCTAGTTAATTCAAATCTTTTAACATGCATTTAATTTTATAAAATTAATTCCTTTGAGGAATTAGACGAAAAATTCAAGTGTACATTTTAATTTCTTCGGGAAATAAATAAAGGGTGGCTAAATTTTAAGGGCCGATGTTGAATGTGAACCACACCTAAACGTCAAGTTTTTTTTCTGCATTTCATTTGACATTTCTCAATTTCAGACCAACTCAATTTGAACCATGGAAAGATACACAATCGAGCAACGCGTTAAAGTTATTCAGGCTTATTATGAATTGCATTTCGTACACTTCGTGATTTTTTTTGGTCAGCATAATCGACCAAATGTGCCCACAATCGGGAGAATTGTGGTCAAAACCGGGTCTGTAAAAACACCAGTGCATGCTCGCCCAGTTCGTTCTTCGGAAAACATTGCTGTTGTTCGCGACAGTGAGTCATGATGTCAACCAATCATTAACCGTGAATGGTGTTCGCTATCGCGAGATGATAACGAACTTATTGTGGCCAGGAATTGAGGATATGACCCTAGACGATATGTGGTTCCAACAGGACGGTGCCACTTGCCACAGAGCTAACGAAACATTGGCTCTTTTGCGCGACAAATTTAATGGCCGTGTTATCTCACGTGGTGGCGATGTCAATTGGCAGCCAAGATCATGTGATTTGACACCGTTGGACTTCTTTCTCTGAGGTTATTTGAAAGAAAAGGTGTACGTCGATAAACCAGCAACAATTCAAGAGCTAAAGGATGATATAACTCGGACCATCGGATGGAGGTGTGCCGCCGAGGTTGCGGCGGCCATTTGACCGATATTTTGTTCCATACATAATTGAACCATACCATATTATCATAATAAAAAGAAATGACAATAATTTACTAAATAATTTGTGTTTTATTCAAAATCAAAATCGGCCCTTAAAATTTAATCACCCTTTACTATAAGAGCAATTCAGTAGGGAATTAACCAAATTTGATGGAATCCTTTGGTGAAAAAAAGTTAATTAGTTTGTTCTAAGAAAATCGAATGAAAAAAAGGAATTTATTAAATTCCTCAATTTTCGCCAGGAAATTTTATTTCCGAATTCTAAATTCAGGTAAAAGAGGAATTAGGAAATAAATTCCTTCGAGGCTCTACTGAAAAGCAAAATATATAAATTTAAAAAAATATATATATGTAATATAATATTTTGCGATAGTGGCAGTTTAAAACGCCGACTCCAAGAAAACAAACTTTAAACTTGGAGAACAACTTTATTTTTATATATGGTTTAATCACATAATGACTCATGATTTAAGCAGTTGAATATAAATCGGGAGTTGCATTAACTGATGATGTTTTTTCCCACCTTAAATCGCTATATTTCACGAGCTGCAGAGACTAAAAATCTAAAAATGTCATACAAGGCATTACTAGCACATGAAATTTTCAGAGGATAAAGTAAAAATTAGCATTATCATTTTGGTTGTTTATAAATGGAACATACCAATACTAAAAACAAAGTAAACAATTCTGAATCAACAGCACTTGTGTAAATAATAAAATTGTTTTCCAAAAAAAAAAAACATAAATAAAAATATGGTTTTCTTTTAAGATGCATTTAAATTTTACACCTAATGTGTCGACGCAAAAGGGGGGTTAAATAGAAAATGATGTTTTAGTTATTAAGACATTTATTAAAGAAATTGTTTAAAAATTTTGTGATTTAATAACATTGCGGAACTGAGTTTATTGGGTAATTTAGGAATGGGAAATTTCCAAGCTAAACTCTGCAATGTACATCCAAGCTAAACTCTCCGATGTGCATAAAATTTGATTATGAAATAAAGCAAATAAATCTAAAAACATCCTCCCTTATTTTTTTTTTTTTGACCACCTCGGCAATTAAGAGGATGAAAACGGTAATTTTTCGAACTATTTTTCTTTCGAAGATTGTCAGAAATTTTCGAATTTTGAAATAAAAACTGGATAACTGTAACGTATTCTTCAAAAGCAGAAGTTTGATAAACATAATGCATGTGTTTTAGCTCTGGTATACCAGATTTTCTTAGGAAAAATTTCTAGATACCAGGGAGGTATGTACGTCACTTCATAAAAGTGAAAATGGGAGAAACAAAGGCATTTTTGTCTTTGAAATTTAACAACTTCCCCTATTGTAGAGCTGTACATTTAGGAATTGTTAAAACTGCGACTTCTGTTCAGCATCACTCATGAAGATCACTCCAGCCATAAAAATATTTCTAGGTTAAGTTAGGTGGGAGTGACTTTAAAATGCCACGAGTCAGATGCATCAATGTCAATATTGAATGAAATGAAGCTCCGTACGAGGCTTAAAAAGTGCGATATATCAGCTCCCGAAAGATCACGGAGGTCAGTACGGCTCACCAGCGCCTGACATGAGCTCAGAAAGTGTTCGATGTTTTCATCCACATCCTCGCACATGCAACTCCTACAGATGTCGTAGGTGTTATTACCTCCGCGATTTCCGAATATTCCTCCTTGTTAGCGATAGAAGCGCTCTGATGCCAGATATGCCTTGTAATCACACAAGTCATTTCATTAGACCACTTAAGATAGTCATCCACTCGGGAATACCAACCTTCCCGAATTCCACAGGAACATGAAAGGTGGTGCCTAGCCTTGAAAGTTCATCAGCTTCCGATATGTCTCCGTGCTCCGGAACACATACAAGTCGAATATCAAACTGCGCGGCAGTTTTGTGCAGTCTTTATAGTCAGAGACGTTGACCCCAAGAACTAGACTATCAGAGTAGATGTTAATGCTTGTCGTGGACAGAACATTACGTCCAAGTCAAGCGGCAACCTCCTTAATCGCCATCACCCCTACCCGAAAAATATTGCAATGATCTGACAATCTCTGAGCCAAATCCAAACCAATCTCCGTAAAATAAAACTCAAAAATCAACTCGGTCGTCAAGATTTGATCCGTTCGTATAAAAGTCGACGCGATATCTCGTCACCGGTACGCCATTCCCCCAGAATCTAATCTTTGTACCCACAAAATTTTTTTTAACTATTCTAGGTTAATACAACCTTAAATTTCAGTTTCGAAAAACATATTTCGGAAATTATTTAATGATTTCACTTTCAGAAGAATTCTTTATTTCTAAGTCTGCGATAATTGGGAGAAACAGATATACGATATAAAGGCTAACAAATATTATTAGATTGGTTGAGAATTGATGTTATTCCAGCAAGATAGAGTTATGGCTAAAAAATCTAAGATATCATATATTAAAGATTGCCATGATACGACTTAAGGGAAAGCACCCTCAACCTTTGCAGGTGTCTATCAATGAAATATTGGCCCGTTATGACAGCCATCATAAACGATATGTTCCTTTTAGAAAGTCTCGAATCTAGAGAAGTTAACTACCAAACTTTAACAAAAAACAACCAAGACTAATTATCCAAATTCTAGTACTTAGGAAAACAAATATTTTTAAATTTGAACCACATGTTTATTTTAAATAACACCGATGAAAAATAATGATGAACCAATAATAATAATAATATGCCTAAAAATTAAATAACACTTAAATATTAGCCAACTACCAAGCTTGTAATTGGGCTGGGGCAGCAAAGGCATAAGGTTGCTGCAAGAAAGGTGAGGCAACGGTATAAGCAGCTGAAGCTGGTTGTAGAGTTTGTAAACCAGTTGCTACGTAAGCAGCACTGGCAGGTTGCACGAAACTAAACGCTCCAGCCGGATAGTAGGTAACGGTTTGAGGAGTTTCGACTTTTTTGTTTTCAGTCACCTTTTTGTTATTGGTTTCAATTTCAGATTCAGAAGATTCAGCTGTTTTATCTTCTTCATCGTCGTCTCCATCTTCACGATTATTGGTAAGACGAGCTGGTTTTTGAACAATAAAACGTTCAGCTTGAGGTTCTAAAAATTGTTGTTGTTGTTGTTGACGAGCAGCATATAATTGCTGACGTTGCGGTTGTTGTTGTTGCTGTAAACGAGCTGGTTTCGATTGTCTTAGACGAGCTGTAGGAGCATTGTACACTGATTGAGGACTTTGAAGTTCGGCGAGATTACTAAAACCATTAGCTTGTTGAGGTGAAACATATAATTGTTGTGGTTGGGATTGTTGTTGCTGCTGTAAACGAGCCGATAAAAGTTGACGTAAGCGGGCTGCTTGATTTTGACTTAATCGAGCTGGTGCTCCATAAGTCAAATCAGGACGTTGAGGTTCAGCTAGATTATCCAAATCATTATTAGTTTCAGATTCTTGATTAGTTTCAGATTGTTGAGGGAATCGATTTTGTTCTTGAGCCGGGAAATCATAAGTTAATTCTGGTCTTTGGGCTTCAGCTACGTCAAAACCCTTATTGTTTTGTGGTAGATTAACTTGGGGTTGTTGATTATTTACATTAAAACGAGATTGTTCTTGAGGGAATCGTTGTGTTTCAGCTAAATTATCAAAATCATTATTATTTTGTGGTTGAATATTTTGAGGGAAACGAGATTGTTCTCTTGTTGGAGCACCATAAGTTGCTTGAGGTCGTTGAGGTTCCCCTAAATTATCAAAACCATTATTAATCTGCTTATTATTTTGAGGCTGTTGATTAACCAAAGGAAATAAGGGTTGTTCACGTGGCAAATTAAATTGACGATATGGACGATAACCCGATGCAGCATATGGTTTGGGACCCGATTCTAAACGTTGTAAACGTGTGGTTTGTACGCGACCGAAACGATTATAACCCAAGTGTGAAACATCGGCACGTACTATTGCAGCAACTAAAGCACACGACAGGATAACGAATGAAGAAATAGACGGTGCCATCTTGTTTTTTTTTTTCTTTTTGCTTTCGTATAATTTGTTTATGATTGTTTACAACGTTTTGTAAAACTAATAATTTATATTAAAATTACTGGGATTTTATACCAAACTTTAAAAATTCAAAAGCTTTAACAATCAAAAGTTTAGTTTGCATTTAACAACTGGTCAATAATTTAGAATTCAGGCTACGTTTGTGTATTGTTTTAAGCAGACTCATAGACGAACTGCATGCAATATTGTCGTCTATAGTTGGCACAGTTTATTCCACTATCCAATTAGACCTTTGTTTACAATATTGACATTGACCTCCTAATCGTGTATTTTACGTTAGAGGGCGCTGGCGTAAATTGCCAAAACAATGTTTAATCAGTTTAAAAAATCAAAAATTTGTTAAAATTAAAAATTCCTAGAAATTTTTAATTAAAAATCCCAAATGTTTAATATATTATTAATCAATATTCTAAAATCGTTTTTAATTTTATGTTTATGAATATTATTTTGTTTACTTGTTAAATTTTGTTTAATACAGAAATATTTTTAATTTTTTTTTTTTGGCTTTTAGCCATGTCATGAGATAATAACGATAAACTGTGGTTTAGCATTCGATGTTTGTAAACAATTTATTAGTCATATTAATAATTTCAGGCACGTTTCACCTAATACTTATAAACTACTAGATTAATTTTGTCACAATTGTTTCGTTTGTTAGAGATAGTGGTGTCAAATTGACTGATTCACCAACATTTCAATTAACCTGTTTTATTAATGCCTAATAAAAGGTATTACCTGAGAAGTAAAATGAATTTGAAAATTTACATTTTACGGTGGTTAGTTTAGTTTACATTGGGATATAAATCTTAATTGGTGGCCTATGGGGAATGTTTACGAACTGCCACCAGACCGGTCTTTTTATACGAAATTGTCTAGTACCATGTTCATGGCGTTGTCCAAGGAGGGGAAAATTTAACCCTTGTGACATGTCACAGAACTATAGTAGGAGAGAAAAAACAAAATATGACCAATAAAAAGCTACCATAAAAAGCCCTTAAAATCCCTTTCGAACGATACGGCACTAGGTTCTTTAGTTAAAACATTTTATGAAGCTAAAAAAAATTGAAAAAAATAATATTTAACTCCGAGGTGGCACAAAAGCCAGTCAGGTCGATCTTAGATTTCTTTTTCCTATAACATATCCCAATTTCATCTATATATAAGCGTTGGGGTACTTTCCTTGAAAGACAAAATTTTTGGAAATTCATATAGGAAGAAGTATTAAGGGAAAAGTCTCCCCCTTGAGGGTCTGTCCAAACCTCTTTGGCTAGACACCTGAAATTTAATATAAAAGTTCTTTGAGCCGCGGTAATTTTTTTTTTATCATTCTATTTTGTTTATTGAATCTTAGTATTAGGAATTCACAATAAGTATTCGAATCCAAAAAACTAAAATTATAAATATACGCTATCACCAGTGTAATAGCTATTAAACTGTATTCAAATGTCCATCAGCTGCCTAGGTTAGGATGAGCCCGCCGCGCCAGGCCCAGGGTGTCTATTATTCGTAAACATTCGAATTCAAAATAAGTGAATCATTGGCTCATTGGCTAGAAACCTGAAATTTGAAAAATATATTCCCTGAAGTATGGGCTAATTCACTGATAAGGTACTTTTTGGAATCAAATGAGAATAAAAAAATTGGAAAGTCTCCCAATTTTGTCAGGAGCATCATGAAATAGGGTTTAAAAAGGGGAAAAATGACGCCTATAATGGCCTGCTTAAACCGCCTGATATTTAGTGTGTGAAAATGAAGTTTTGAGAAAAACGCATTTAAAGTTTCATAACGCATTGTCACTGTGAACACACCTTCAGTCTGTAGATGCGATTTGGTATGGTTAGTTATGATTGGGTGCCGACTTTGGTGACGTCATGCCTATGTGGTGACGTATTTGTTTTTTCGCTTTTAGTGTGACAATACCTGTGCTATTGTTGCTGCTCTGTTCGTTCTCAGCTATCTGTTCGCTCTCAGCAAAGGGTTGATGTGCGTATACTAATACGAAGCAGCTCGTAAATAAATTTTTATCAGAAATCTAACTCATTTCATCTTATTCTACACCCTTTTAGGCACCAGAATCCACTCTTAAGTCCACTCTTAAGTCTTAACCCGTTTTTTGACACACTAGGTCCTTTTTCTCGGAGAAGGTCACATATGTGGAGTATGGATGATTCACTTAATTCTTAACAGCCTGCTTGGTCTAAAAATCAGAAACATAAAATATATGTTCCCTCGAGCACGGGCTTATTCACTGGTTCCCTGGAGTATGGGAACGTGGTATGTTCATAATCTTGTGAGACCGCTAATTTCAGTTTTTTTTTTCGTGCTAATTAGGAGTGAGAAAATATTTTTCATGAAAAAGTTTAGATTTCGGAAACAAATTCAGTTCACAAATTTAAGATTTTTAGATGGAGATCGCAGATCAAAGATCAATTCTGATTTATCTAATACTTCTCAAAAAAAATATTTTACATTGATCTACAACTTGCCTAACCCTGACCTAAGCAAAAATTCGATCAACGCTAATGTTTCAAAGTTTAATTAAGATCTGAGGGTTACATTACCGTGTTAAATTGAGTTGGGGTGGGTTGGAAAAGCAAATCCTAAGTCGAATTGTACATTGTACCATAGCCTATAGAAATTAGAGAAGAAGGGAGGAGTCCCAGCCTAGAAAATCTCAGTATTCCTTATAAAATTGAGAAAATCAGCTAGAAGTAGTTTATGAAGAGAGTCCATTAATAATAAGCCACTACCAAAAATTCTTCATCTGCTTCCGGAGAAAGCTGGGAGTCGAAACCGAACCAATTCGCTCGGAATATCCACATCTTTCGATTATCTGATGCAATTCCACCCATGGCATAAGAATACACTTGTTCGCAACGTTCAGTTACCGTTAGAGATACTAGATCCATCAGTGTAAAAACTAGCACAATAATCCGCTAGATGTTCAGTTGGGTTACCCCAGTCCTCCCTATTCGGAATAATTACTCCATGCTTTCTAACGAATTCGATACAGGATGTCAAGTAATCACCCTCAACGATAAGACCATGCCCTGTGTTGCAATCCATATGCCAGGTTCGATTCTTCCGGAGACTGCATACAGATTTCATAGCCTTACCCTGTATATGAAGATCTTTGTTACAAAAAATTCTTAGATTCTTAATCAAGAAAATCTTAATTCGAATTCAATTAAAAATTTTTGCGATAAAATTCTTAAATTTACGGATGTTTTAGTTAATTATATCCGCACGTATAATTGAACAATAAATACATCTCCAATATTGTAAATTAACATGCAATTTTTTAAATAACTCGAAAATTAAAGCATTTAGCAAAAAAAAAAATAAATAAATAATTTGTAAGCAAACGTGTTATTACAATAAGACGATTTCAACTTGTTCTAAAAGGTTTGCTTAACACAACTACTAGTAACTTATACTAGATTGTACAATTGCAACAGGAATTTCGAATTTTTAACTTGTTAACACTTGTAAGAATCTCAAGAAGAAAAAAAAATTGAGGCAAATATAGAAAACAAAACATCATGTATGTTGGTTTCTACAAATTTGGTCTGTAATATTAAGTAAAGATACTCATTCGTACTACCAACATCTACAAATAGCAGAAATTGAAAGACTTTTTTGGCATAAATTTTTTACAAAATTTTATTAATTCTTTTTTTTTAATTTAGGGAATGAATTCTTTAATAAGAAAATACCAAGAATTAATTTTTGGGAATGATTTCAGAGAACTAAAATTTAGCGAATGAATTTACTGCACTGGGGAGCTTACAAATTGTAGCTGAAACAGTATAAAAGGGAGATTATGGCAGCTTAATGTGAGTGTTGGAAACAGCTCTCCGGATACATAAAAAACGTCTTCAAGGCATCGAGTTTGCGCAAGGTTCTCGCTACCTCTTTCTGTATTCTGGGCTATCTTAAAGGGCCCAATAGAGTGTTAAAAACGTCTAGTTTGGAGTCTCTTGGTCTAGTACTTGACACTGACTTTCCAGACAGCTTTGCCTATGTGAAACAAGGCACAAATTGCATTGGGCCTCCATCGCTGGGAACGGCTCTAGGAATAGTACAAGTGTCTAAGCTGATCTAGGCGAAGGGAAGTTTTCAACCTTATAAATCAATCGGGCCCGATGGCATTATTTCGCCGGAACAGCGACACGTCTCTATCCTATATTATTAATATAGTGGAGGAACATGAGAGTTGTTTTTATTACCAAATCTGGGAGGATATCGCATGCAGTTCCTGGGGTCCTTAGTCCTATCAGCCTGTCATAATTTCCGTTGAAGACACTGAAAAGGATGATTAACTCTTTCTGACGGAAATCTAAGCTGATCTTTGCACGACAACGGAGCTTTTCTGAACCATCGAGAAGTCCTTCTCGTTTAAACGTAACTACGACATTATCGAGTCTAGTGGATCCAGCGGTCACTGCATTGATCGGCAGAATGCTAACCAGCAGGAGCATAACGGCTGAGATGGGTAGTACTAGTACATCCCAATTCGTAAACAAAGGGGCGTACTGACTCTACTTATGTGCAAAATGAATACTTCTATACGAACGGATCAAAGCTTGATAGCCAAGTGGGTGTGGTTTTGGTGTATATTCTGGGGAGACTGTCTCGAAGCTTGCCAGATTACTAAAGCGTTTTTCAGGCTAAGGTGACGATGATAGGAGAGAATGCCGCCTTGCTTGGGCGTAATATTCTGTCCATGACAAACTTCAATTCCTTGGGGTCAACGTTTTTGACTGCGGTAACTCCCCATAACTGCCGCACGTCCTTAAATAAGATGACTAAACAGTTTGACGAGAGAGTACATATTTTACAAATTTTGCTATTCACTGTTTTCTCGATAGATTTGCGAACTGTCTCCGTAAAGAAAATCCCATAAGGAAACTTAATCATAAAAAATGCGACCATAAAATAAGAGTACGGGTAACATAGAACCAGTCTGGTTTCACATTCGACGCATATAGGTCCCAAGGCAAAGAGACCCTAAGGGGGAACTGTAAAGCTGGTAAACTGGTGAAAGGATCCACCTTACATGTTTCATCGGAATTTCAAAGCTTTAGTACGAGTTGGAAGTTGAACAACCGGCTCTACTCTGAGGGGTTCTAATCTAAAGGGGGTGAATTGTGTGGCGACAAGGCACATCTGGCCGCTCTGGATTCGGAACGCACACGGGCGCTTACATCACGAAGGGAGATCTCCGATATATTGGTGGTCAGAAGGGGCCATTGACAGGCAAATACAGAGGATACTTTCGAATGGTTTCAGTAGGTGCTGCATAGGCGATGAGCATCGACATAGGATGCTCTCACTGGAATCGACGTGTTTTCATGATCTCAGTGATTATGCCAGATATTGACATTTCGCATTTTTATAGCCCCGTGATAAGATCGCACTGGTTCAATTGTGGGGCCTGGCCGGTGGAGATCAGTCGGTCTCGTGGCATCAAAGCGAACTTCAGAGCCTAAATGTGCTGGTGCACACAATGCTGGGTGACATTCTAACCTTACATTAAGTAATCAAATGAAAGAATTCATTCACTAACGAATTTATTCAAACTTAGTCAATTAAATTATTGGCCAGGGAATTCATTCATTGATGGAATTAAGATTTTTGTTTAAATTCTGAAGGAATTAACTTATTCCTTCAATTCCCTGAAGAAATTTAAATTTTAATAATTTTTTTTCTGGGCATTAAGTGAAGAACTTAAATTTCACACAATTAAACGAAAAATTAACTTCCTTGAAGGAATTTAGTTGATTCAACGTTCTAGGTGTCCACTTTTGGGCACCTACATAAAAATAAAACAGTAACTCACCAAATAAAAATTAATTCTTTAAGGGAAAATAGTACAAATTTTAATTCATTCAGGGAATTAAGTACAAATTTTTATTCCTTCAGATATTTAAGTACAAATTTTTATTACTTCAATTGAATGAATTCAAACGAAATTCATTTGAAGTTAAGTTCTTAAGGGAATTAAATGAAAAATTGAATTCCTTGAAGGAATTAAGTATAATTTTTAATTGTACCAAGGAATAAAGTGCACAATTTAAAGACTTCAAGAGGAATTTATACTGTGGGGAATAAATTTAACTAAATTTGGTAAAGGAATTTATTCAATTAAATAAAGAAATCAGAAAAAAAAATAATGAATTCCATAAAGATAAGTGGAATGTAAAAAAGGAATTCATTAAATTCCTTAAATTTTGCCAGGGAATTTATACCAAACACATATAAATTCAGTTCAAAAAATATACCCTCTCATATAAGTGGAGTTTTTCAAATTAATTAAAGAATTAATTCATTTGAAACTCCAGCAACTAACAATGACTACAATTTCTTATTTTGATTGCTACTCATTTTACAATGATAGATGGCTGGAGATATATATTTTTATTTTTTGTATGTTTTTCTTTGTAAAATTTATTATGTTTGTTAGTTGTTTGCAGAGGGTGATTGTTGCTTGTTTTGACCAAATAATAAATTGCCATTAAACAACTTAACTTATATTTAAAATAAATCGTATTTATGTTTAACGAATCACTGAGTAATCAGGTTGTTTTTACAATTAGCCATTTTACAACTAACAAAAACAGATCAGGTTTTAAATTTTTTAATTTTATTTTTATCGAGCATAAGTTAATTTTTTGTTTGTTTGTTTTCTCTTTCCAAAAACATCACAAGTTAATAAACTTTTATGGTAATTATAATTTTTCATTATTTACACATGCCTAAGCATACTTTTAATACTCCATAATCAGTTCTTTTAAAGGTTATGGTTTAAGTCGTAGACTTGTCTAAATAGGCCAATGAGTGGGTATTACCAGGTAATTTTTTTTTTTTTACTTTAAAATACACTTTGTTTGGAGCAGTGTAAGACGTTAGTAAGGCTACTTATATTCTACTAAATTACTATTGTTATAGAAGAATTGTTGTAGAGGCTATCGAGTTGTATTGTGGAAAGTATTCCAGCAAAATATCCACTGATTTAAAATTTAAACATTAAAATGAATTAATTTTTAACATTAAAAACAGAAGAAGTATCTGTAAAAATTACTGATTTTAAACGAGAAATTATTCTGATCATTGGATCTCATAAGGTGCCGTTGTGAACAAAACAAAATCCAAAATTCAACTAAATCGTAGACTTTATACATATAGGGTGATCCATTTCGAGATACTTTTTTCAATAGCCTTTTTTTGACAGATCACGTGTGAGTCGTGTCATGCTGTCATGTTATTTTTGTTTAGTATTGTTTGGCATTTCATAATGGAAAGACTTACGCCTGAACGTTTACAAATCGTTCAACTTTATTACGAAAATTCACGTTCTGTGAGGAGGTTTCGTCCACTTCTCTAAACTTATGGTCAACATAATCGGCCTACTGAGCGTACTATTCGCAACACCATCACCCATTTTGAGACCCAGCATTCATTATTGGGTAACATTCGACCGAATAGACCACGTCCAGCACGCTGTGAAGAAAATATAGCGGCCGTAGCTGAGAGTGTACACGAAGACCGGTGCGAACGTAACCGTCAATGGCGACCGCTATCGTGCCATGATAACCGACTATTTGATGCCTGAAATTGAAGCTCGTAATCTCGGCGACATTGGGTTTCAACAAGACGGCGCCACTTTCCACACATCGCATCAATCAATGGATTTATTGAGAGAACACTTCGGTGAACACATAATTTCACGTTTTAGGCCGGTCGATTGGCCATCAAGATCGTGTGATATCACACCGTTAGACTTGTTCCTGTGGGGATATGTAAAGTCTAAAGTTTATGCCGACAAACACGCTTCGATTCAGGCCTTGGAGGAAAGCATCACGTGTCATTCGCCAGTTATTAGTCGAAATGCTCGAACGAGTCATCGAAAATTGGACTCAACGGATGGACAATCTGAGACGTAGCAACGGCCAACATTTGATGGACATAATCTTCAAAAAATAAATGCCAAAGAATGTTCTTTCAAATGATAATAAACATTCCCCATTAAATTTGAATTTTCTGTGTTTTTTTCATTAAAAAAGTTGGGAACCTCAAAATGGATCACGCTATATATATATTTGTTCCTTTAAACTCCTACAAGGAGCATAGGGACCAAAAATCGTAGACTTAAACAAGTCAATTGAGAAGAATACGGCCTGACACATAGATGGCGCTACTAGACTTAAATCGATATGATTTTTAGTTAGCCCTAACCTTCAAAAGACACTTGACAGCATTCGGATCATTAGTTTGTGAATTATAGCATTTGGAGTGAAGTAACTTTTGTTATTGTGGAAAAAATGGATAAAAAGGAATTTCGCGTGTTGATAAAATATTGCTTTTTGAAGGGAAAAAATACAGTTGAAGCAAAAACTTGGGTTGATGACGAGTTTCCGGACACTGCTCCAGGAAAATCAACCATCAGGGATTGGTATGCTAAGTTTAGACGTGGTGAAATGAGCACCGAAGACGGTGAACGCAGTGGACGCCCTAAAGAGGTTGTTACGGACGAAAACATCAAAAAAATCCACAAAATGATTTCGAATTACCGTAAATTGAAATTGAATGAAATAGCAGGTACTCTAAAGATATCAACTGAACGTGTTCATCATATCATTCACGAATATTTTGGTATGAGAAAGCTCTGTGCAAAATGGGTGCAGCGCGATCTCACTTTTGACCAAAAACAAGTCAGTGAAAACGAAGGCGAAAATCCATGAATTGGGCTTCAAATTGCTTCCGCGACTATTTCCTGTTCTCAGATTTCAAAAGAATGCTCGCTGTGAAAAAATTTTCGTCGAATGAAGAGGTGATCGCCGAAACTGAGGCCTATTTTGAAGCACAGGACAAATCGTACTACAAAAATGGTATCGAAAAGTTGGAGGGTCGCTATAATCAGTGTATCACTCTTGAAGGGAACTATGTTGAACAAAAAAAAAACGAATTTTGCCAAAAAGTATTTTTATTTTTTTCTCAATTTTTTAAAATTTTCCTTAATAATGTCTACATATTATGACAGCACACTGTTTTATTCACTGTCTTAGCTATTGATATGTATGTAGACATAACAGAGAAAAAATTAGTAAAACAAAAAGTTCTAGTTCTAACAAAATTTGCTCATTTTCTTGGAACAGAAAAGAAAAATGAAAATACATAATATTGTGTAAAGTAAAATAAACCGTATTTACAGGTTAAAGTTCAACACAAACATGATTTGCTTATGTTTCCGTAGTATGGGACACGTTTGACAATGTAAAAAAGAAGCTTAAAGTGAAAAATATTATAGCAACTTTTTAAAGAAATATCTTTAAATATATTTTAAAAAGAATTGTGCTTAGTAAAATATATAATAAATTATATAAAATATAGGTTTGGATGGATATATAACATAGTTAGATGAATGTAGATTTTTAGTTGGTATCCACTTAACAGGAAAATCAAAGGATAATATTGAAAATAAAAACTTTACAATAATGAAAAATAAGCAAACGTTGAGAAAATTAAAAGAAAACATAAAAATGAAATGTAAAAAAATAAGATAAGAAAAAAGAGTAAAATATATATTTAACATTGCATGGCAAAATTTAAACATTATTTTTTTTTCAAAAATTATAAATATTTGATTACTTGTATCAACAGTTTTGTTTTTAAAAGCTTGATTTATTTATTAACTTGCCAGTCTAGTTGGTAACATGTAATAATTAAAATACCATCAGATGTTAGACAAATTAATGCACATGCGTGACAGTGTTTAAAAAATGTTTCAATGTGCCAAAACAAGTGCCAACTATAAATTACATTACAATCACTTTGCAATTGCAATTCAATGTAATTATAAATTGTCATATAACGGCAACATATGGTGATAGAAATTCTCCGCAGGTTTTAAAAATTTTGTAACAGGTTTAGTACTTTACTACAGAGTACTTTCAGTACCTTTTCCATCTCGAAAACCAGCGAATTAGGTGCTTTTTAAGAACAGCTTTATCCATACCTCAGGGCATGCATATTTTAATTTTCAGATTTCAAGCGGAAGGGAGTTGGAGGGATAAGATAGTGGTTGTTATTCCCAAATCTGGGAAGATATCACATACTATCCCATTAGGCTATCACGATTTCTATCGACAACCCTGGAAAGGAAGATTGAATCTTACTTGCGGAAACTATTGACCCCCTTAGCTGTTGTCTACACAATAAATAGCATACAGCAAGGGAAGGTCAAGGGAGACTGCCCTGTGCACGATATTGTACATAACATGAAAACGTCTATTTCGGTGAAGTATTACGCCTTGATTGCCTTCTTGAACACAGCGGGGAATTTTATTATTATCGAACAGGACTCTATAACCAAGTCTGGAGGTGGTTCCAATGACCATTAAACTGATTAGGAGGTTGCTGACCAAAAGTCGCATATTGGCTGAGTTGGGTGGTACGCGTAAAACCCGAGTCGTGAACTGAGAAACGACTCTGGGAGGTGTCCTATATATTCTGTGGAATCTTGCACTTAATCCCGTACTTCTTTTCTTGGAGGGGACGGCAGGGATGATGATGTGGCAATAGTAGTAAATTGGAAGTTTCCTTCCACCTTGACGGATATTGTGCACACGGCTGAGGGAATTGGCTGTCAGGGCACTGGCCTGTAGACTTGTGATCAATCCTAACAAAATGGAGCCTGTAATCTTTCACAAGGAGCATAACCATTCCGCTTTTGCGGCTGTTAACCTGAACGGTGTGGAAATCCAACTTTCTGACAGATTCAAGTATCTTGGTGTATTTCGCAACAATAAGCTGTTTTTCAAACACAACTTCCAAAAAAGGCCGAAAAATTCTGTAATTGCCCTGTAGGAGAGCCATCGGGGCCAGAATCGATTGATGGACATACATGGCAGAAGTACACCCTACTCTTTTGTATGGGGTCATTGTTTGGTGGCAGAACTGGAAAAGGTGACTTTTGCAGAGGGTACAGAGAATCGCTTATATGCGTACTACATCATCGTATACATTGGATGTTTTTCTTTATCTTATTACCTTAGATATACTAGGAAAGCTGGTAGCAGCTGATGCGGTTATAAGGCTGCGATTGCCTTTACAATGGACTGACAATGGGTATGGCCACAATGTGATATTGGGAAATGGCAATTTTCCACCGAATGTAGATCATATGACTTCAGTGGTTGCAGCATCTGAACGCCTTGTTACCATTCATATACCGACCAGGGACTCTTGGGTAGATGGCGTGGCGCTTGATAATTGTGTTGACTTTGTTGTATATTCCTGACCAGGGACTCTTGGGTAGATGGCGTGGCGCTTGATAATTGTGTTGACTTTGTTGTATATTCCTGAGAGCTTGGAGCTGGCTCGAAGATTTCCAGATCACTGTGTGTTTAAGGCTGAGGTGATAGTAATAGAGGTGGTTGAAGCTTGGCTTGGGCGCAATGTTCTGTCCGAGACAAGCATTAACATCCACTCTGCTACTCAACCTGGGGTCAAGTCCTTGGGTTCAACGCCTCAGACTACGATGACTGGTCATAACTGTCGCACATATTCCACTTGTATGTTTCCTAAGGCACAGGGACATACCGGGAAACTGCAGAATTGATGAACTTGCAAGACTGGGAACCATCTCTCATGTTCCTGTGACATTCGGAAATGTTGTTGTTTTTCCTGGCAACTTGTAAGTTGTGCAACCGGCTCTACTCCGAGAGAGCGACTAATCTTAGTTGGACCCAACGGGAATATCTAGCCAGCTCTTAATGCGGGACGTACCAGGGCGCTTATTATTCCTCTTGGATAGCGATGGATACAAGAGGAATCTTTTTTTAATAAATGTCGAATTTATTTTCTTTAATTTACATAAACAAGACCTCAAGGCCATATAAGTATATTTCGGTCATAATGGCGGTAATAACGGACCACTGTCTTATCGGGATGCACGCACGAGGTTAGGGGCCAATCCACACGAATTTTGTAGGAGCAGCAAGGAAGAGAAAGAGGAGGAAAGCATGAAAAACTTTCCCTATTCATTAAGGCGAAACTTTTCACCTTTTGAATCCCTATTTTACCACTACCCAAATTTCAAAAAGTATCTCTTCAGTGAATTAGCAGGATCCTGGCCTTTTTAAACCCTAATTTTTACCACGTTCCTGGCGAAAATTCCAAAAAGTAGCTTATCAGCAAGTTAGTTTCGGAAACACATTCTTAAAATTTTGTGTTTCTATCCGAAGCGATTTGAGCAGGACGTGAAAGGGGGGAGGGGGCATTTTGCCTATTCTTCTTGCGATTCTTTAAGATCGACTAAGTTATCTACATTAAACCAAATGATAACCAACGATCTCTAGTTAAGCTCCAACTTGTAGTTATATGTATTTAGATAAATTATTGGATTTAAATCTTTCTATACCCGTTACAACAACCCACTTTTAAAACTTTCAACAATTAATTGAAAATGTAGGTGTGTCAATACTTACAAAACTCTTGATTAAATCTATAACAGATTTTCTTTTAAATTAAAGTGGTCATCTAAGATGTTATAAAAGCTACTGGTAAACAAACTCATAAATAATTATTTTACTAGTAAATACATATGAGCAATTCTTGCCTCAGCAACAACAACTACATAGGAAGTAACTAAAAAAAAAAAAAAAAAACAATAAAACTACCTTAATTAAAAATTGAACAACCCATTTTCCAACACTGATCTCCACTCAACTGCCTAAAAATAAACCATAGATTGAAACACCAGAGCTTGCAATAAAAAAGAAGAATCTAATCATTTAATGATCAGGTTATAAGCAACTCCTTTAAAACCTACTACATTTTACAAGACCTAAGGGGAGCAGAATTTATTCCATATGCGTTGTAAAGAAAGTTGGTTTTTCAATAAGCTTAAAGAAGAAGAATGCATTTAACACAAAAGCTAATTGCAGTGATTAATAAAATATTTGCGGAGTGCTGACAACTAAACACGATTTGGCGAAATTTTTCAAAAACTATAGATCGCAGACATATAAGTGTTACCATATAAAAGTAAATTGAATTGAGGTTGATGTTGGAAATTTAGTAATAATGTAAAGTTAACCTGCACGTTGGACAGATGATACAAGATTGGAATCTCTACACTACTGGAGAAGGAATCTGCATGTCAAATTTCAAGTTCCTACCTACAGTGGTTTGGGCTGAGTAATTAAGGAGGAAATTACCTGAAGTGTTCCTTTAATAAATTAGCCCAATGATTAATGCTTTCTCTAAATCTATTTTTTATTTTTAACAAAAAATATGCGTCTTTTTTTTTTTTTTGACAGCTGAATAAATGGCAGATGAAAGATGTGGCCAATGTAAATACATGTTTTACGTTTTCAACATCTTCCACGCGTTTCACAAAGATGTTGTTCAGTGTGAAAAGCCTATAAGGAGGAAGTTTTTAGCTTTTTGAAATCCCATTTTTAACACATTCCTGACCAAATTCTCAGTTTCTTATCAGTGAATACGCTCACACTCCAAAGAACACATATTTTAAATTTCTAACCAAATTGATGTGGACAAGCCGTTAAGAGAGAAGACTTTCCCGTTTCTGCCCCTCCCACTGTCCAATAATTCGATCTTACTAGTGAGGGAATACATTTTTTGAGATTTAAGGATTATAGATAAAGCGGCCTGGGCAGGTTAACGGTTTAGGACTCATAAGCGAATTTTTTCCCCTTTTTAACCCCCATTTTTACCACGTTCTTGTCGAAAATTCTAAAAAGTGAATTATTAGTGAATAACCCCACATTTCAGGAAATATATATTTTAAATTTTAGGTTTCTGCTAGAGCGGTTCGGACAGGTCGTTAAGAGGATAATATTCCCCTTTTGATCTCTCATTTTCAGCAAGTTAGTGTCGGAAATTCTAAGAATTACATTATCAGGAAATCCACGCAATTTCAAGCTTCATGTTTCCCGACAAAGAGGTTTTGGGAAGGCAGTTAAGGTGGGCATTTCCCCTTTTAACCCTTCCCCAAGGGAATTTTAAATAGCCCGTCTTAGCGGATATATACGCCGGAAAAGAACCTACATACGAAATTGCTACTTCCTAGTTTCAGCGGTTTAGACTGGGCGATGTTGAATCAGTGAGGCGGCAGTCACGTCATTATTTTTATGCAGAAAATATCAATTACTTCGTCGTATGGCTATTTAAGACTCAACGCTGCCAATAGATTACTGGAGTTAGCGATATTTAATGGAAATTTTCATATATATGAGGAATTTTTCCAGAAACTTTCTGGGAATTCATATAAAACAAAATTTGGCAACATTAATATTAGCTATAAAAATTTCTTGTTGCATGCAGCATACATATGTTAGCAAACATTCACCAGTTCAAATAATTTTCAAAGTCATAAAATCTAAATAAAAAAATCTTTATATTTTAGTAGATTTTTAAGTTGCAAAATTAACGATAACTTAACATGTTACGCCAATAAAATTCTATAGTTACTAACATTTGGTTGAATACTAAATTCCAGTGGCTACTGCTACCGAAAAAAAAATGCTGCAGTTAAAATGAAAATAATATAATTGTAAGCAATGATTTAACAAGTTTAAAACTTTCTACAGTCTTAATTCAAAATTATAACCTTAAAAGGAAACCAAAATCATTATTTTAAATCTTTTATTTTTTCGCTTTATCACATGGATTAAATATACTGTTTTTGCATTTTAATCAAACTGTTTAAAATAATCACCATCATTATGTAAATTTAACGAAGAAGCTTCTTTTGATTTTCAAACTAATGCATCATTAATAATTTGACTACCAAATAAATGGAGTGAAATGCGTAACGTTAAGAAGAAATGACTTTTAAATCATGACTTGTTAGACCTAAAGCTACTTGATGTTTTTGAGGAGCAAGTTTCGCATGTTCTTTTTTTTAGTCTTTTTTACTTTAATATAGTTTTGAGAAATATAATATGTTGCAACAACCGTAACTAATGTACCTTACAGTTCGTATATCGATGATCATAAGTTGATAGCTCATAACTGACTTAAGGATGCTGAACTACTTCTTCTTTTGAAAATCATTTGATTGGTTTATATTTAAATGTCTAATAATAGAAGTTGAGAGTAATCAACTTATGACCACTCAGGTGCTTTGTACACTTAAAGTAGTCATTGTAGTTTTCATGAATTCATTACTGAATTTAGTACTACATACTAACAATCTTGAAAACTTTGTTCATGCGCCTTTGGGGTCTAATTTCATTTATTACCATAAACGGCATGTTTGCCATTTTGGCCATGGCTTATTTGAAATATCTTACATTGTAGCTAACAAACTTCAACCAACTTTTTTTTTGTAACTGGTAGATCATAATGTCTGCTGGTTGCAGTTTTATGGCAATGATCATCATCATTATCAACCTACAATGTCTATAAAAGTTTTTGTTGTTGTTGCCTATTCGTATCATTATCGTTATCTATAATACTGAATATGGTTAGAATCGAAATTATGTTTATCATTATCTTCAGATTCGAATAGCATCCTTTAAAGTCATTATGTTAATCAATTTGTTTTTTAATGATATTTTCTGCACTTCTGAAATTATATTGTATTTGAAGATTAAGATATGAAATTTTTGAATATAATAGATGCGTTTTTTTTATAAAGAGGAGCAACACTCAGAAAATTCTTCCTACTAAATGTGTTGAATTCTTTCGAAGGGGATAGAGGCGACATGAAAGGTGCTTAAAGAAAAAGGGCGGGCTTCAAATATGGCAACACTGTAATTGGGCAAAGTAATAAATCTTACTTGAGTTATAGCCTGCCATCTGGAGTTGGCAAACTTGTTAAAGTTTTTTAGTTCATAAGCCCTGTTATGTTATTTTACTTTGAACCTGAGATCATTTCCTCTGAGATTATCAAGTAACATAGGTGGATTGGGAACCCGCCAAAAGGCGATCTAAGCAGCACCTCCCGCCCGCAACTACAACCTAAATCCATTCAGATTCCCTTCAAAACACCGACATACCAGATCTCAAATGCTACTGAATATACCCTCAACCCTGTCCCCATCACCATTTTCAAACCATCCGTGAAAGCCGAGATTCCATTCAGAGTTTTGAGATCCATTCTGCCCAGTCGAAACTCTTAACATTTAACCTTAAGTTCGTGACTGGTGGAAAGTATTCCTTATCATACCAACATCATGCATTATAATGCTGTTCCCTTAAGATTATTAGATAGGTTAGGTAGAATAGATGCGCTCCAGAAAACGAATTGAGATTACTCTAGGTTCCTCCTCAGGTCGACAACTAACACATTTAGATTCCCTTCAAAATTAGGATATGACAGAATTATTTCCAGCAAACTGTGGAAAATAATGCGTTTTTTCAGCCTTGGGCATCCTCTGAGTAGACACTATACTGTTCACATTCCCCCTCGTAATCCTGTTTATATTCCTCCTCTTAATCTGCTTGCCAAAGCTCAATTCTATTGAACAGCTACCCCAGAAAAACAGTTTATATTAAATCCTCGACTGACGCAGAGCTATTTCTCAAACGTCCATCAGCCAACTCGTTCTCCATGGTTCAAATGTGTCCTGAGACTCGCATTAGTCTTACAAAATGCCAAATTCCGCCAAGAAATTAAATAAAGTCTATTACGCATTTGGATCATATCGCATTTCCAGGCTTCTAAAGCGGCAAGACAGTTTACGAAGATGATCAAGCGTGTGGAACGATATCCCTTATCTGCGAGGCTTTTTTAATTTTTTTTTTACTACAGACCAACACTCAAAGGATGGAAAGAAGAAAGACAGGCGAATTTCCCCCGCAGTAAGTTATGCGATCCACTAGACAATTTTTGGTCGAATACAGTTGATAGAAATATTAAGGAGATAAGAAGTAAAGTAGTTCATACACACGAATTTTTGCGGCCCAGAACATCAAGGGATTAAGATCCCTTAATGTAAATATTGTAAACATTATTGATCCTCACGGCCATACGTCACCAAAAAAATTTGGTCTTGCGTGTATTGAAATCGTTTCTATTCACACGACCGAACTCAGAAATTGTCATTAGGGGTTGATTAAGTGTGTCATTCATATCATGCCGTTTTGCCCCACCTTCTTAAGGCTTGGCCTATGACTGAATGTTGCTGTCATCGGCAAAAGTGTAAATAGGATTGGAAGTTTGACTTATTCATTTGAAAATATATGACAAGGGGAAAGAAAGAAACTCTTGATGAGAACTTAATATGAATCGCGAGAAGTCATCACTAACACCAAAATTAATTAGCTTACCCACAAGTGCTTTATGCCACACATAGAAATATCTAAATCAACCACTTTGCTTTCACCAAATTTGTGAATGGACTCACTCAAAAAAATCACCGTCAGGTCCACCTTAAAATCGACTTCTACGAAAGCCGTACTGTCAATCTAACAAGATAGTTGTTAACCATGCCCAGGGTTGTTAGCCCCCGCCCTTTTTGAGGATTGGCTGCAGATTGGGAACCATCAAATACGATGGAAAGATATGCTGCATGTACAACGTGCTAAAGAAGGTTGAAAATGGACGCGATAGCGTCGAAGAATACTATTTAGTACCAGTGCTGGAATGCCATCTGGGATCAACGCATAACTTTCCGCATATAAATTCAAATGTTCTGTTCGCTCTATTTCCACCTTCATATTCAAACCATCCGTGAAACCCGATATCCATCCAGAGCCTGCAACCCATTCCCCCTAGTGGATGATTTTACCTTTGTAGACTCTTTAGTAAATGGAGTCTCGGATGTAATTTTCAATAAAATCATATATTAAAGTTATTTTCATAAAAAGATAGTTACACAACACCTACTCAGAGTAAAAAGTTCACTACAGGATACTTATTGACCGCAAAGCTTGTGTTCAGCATGTAACGGATAATAAGTACAACCCAGAACATTTTGTAAAGGAATGGGACAGAAATTTTTAGGACTAGAAAGCTTACTGGGCTCTTGACATAAACTACTCTTGTCTGACTTTCTTGGATTAGTTAAGAAGACTTGGGAACAAGTTTTATTTATTTTTACTTTCTGTTTTATTCCCTTATCACTTTCTTTTTTAGGATATGTTAGAACGAATAAGTTGTTGTATACCTGGGCTTCCATAGTATAACTATTGGAATCATCGAAAACTAGCTAATAGTTGTCGAAAAGTGTGCTTTGAGTTGGAGCTGAAAAATTACCCATTTGCAGACTTTTTCAGATGAGGATAAAGTATTACCAATTCATTCTTCTACAACATATAAATAATGAAAAAACCTGCTTAAAACTGGCCTTTCACATGATATTTAATGTCAATATGTTATCGAGCCATCATCAAAGAATACATTCCTAAACGTAACTTGATAGTTTTCGTTTAGTCCACCGTGACTAATTATGATTTTCCAATGAAAATTTAACAATGTATACACGAGCATAAACGGCATATCAAACATTTGATATTTCATCACACTCATCAAAAAAACTCAAAAACATGTAACTACCACAACAATCATTATTCTTTTCCACTAAACATACAGATAAAGAACTTACAAACTAACTACAACAAATCTCGATTAACTTAAACAAAATCCGCTTACTAATGTGGCTAAAATACTACAACACAAATTTCAATATAATAAAATAAGTGTTTTTTGTTCTTTTCTATTTTTGCATAATGAAGCCGCAACTAATCCATGCCAATCCAAAACTAAAGTCACGCTTATGCCACACGACATACAATCAAATATGTTGGTATGGAGTGTAAGGAATAAAACGCAATTTAATGCAACATGATACTTGTAGGTATTATGTATGTTTAACCAACATACGAATTGTTAGTTGTTGTATACTCTCAAAAGACCTTCCCCACAGACTACGTACTCGTACATGCATTCGCATACACAATGGTAAGTAGTAGTTTTTAATCGAATCTTTTTAGAAAAAATCTACAAAGAAATAGCATTATGGTCGAATATCCTGTTACGCATGTTATGCCAAGTTGTAACATCGGCATTAAGCCAAACGTGTAACAAACATGCCACATCTCAAAAATTGAAATGCACGACTGAACTTTTGTTGGAGAAGCCACCACAAAAGCATATTTGCCACGCCTTTATATTTAACAGTACACAAAACAAAAACCATTAGGCCATGGAATGTTATAGAGTAAGCTAAAGTAAGTAATTTGATTCTGTTTGAACAAATGAACGAAAAATAATAACAACAACGAAAAATCTACGCATGTGTCGAACTTCTGAAAATTATTTGTAATTGTATTATGAGTGGAATTAGTTTGGCCAGTATCCATATCACTACATACTACATGTTTATGAATTTAATGAAGTATTCCGGAGGAGAAGGTTTAGATACGTGATGGAAAAGACAAAACTAATCAACATGTACTGGCTCTAGGTAACATCATGGGGTAGGAATGGAAGCTACGACCCTCGAATTGGTAAGTTATCTGGAGTGGAGTCTACTAAAGTAGAGATGGCGCAAAAATTGTGTAAGTGCGAATGAGAAAGGAACATAATCAACTCTGCGGAGAGGAGTACTTCAGTATTGTGAATTAAGCTTTACGCTATATTTTTTAAATAATATTTATAAATAAAATCTCATTCGGCAGCCAAAGGATTAAAGTTTTTTTTTTGGATGCTCTAGTTTTAGTAAAATGCTGCAGATTTACGTTTTTAATTTCTTTTTCTTAACCTGTTGGAACCAAATTCTTATCTAAGGGTAGGTTAGGATGGCGATGCCGTACGCACCTCCGTTTGGTGATATGGACTTCATCCTCCGAAGCTTTTAATGTTAAGCTACATATTACTCCACTTGATTCATATGTGATGGAGACTTTTGTTAGCAGTGCGACACGACTTGCTGACACGGATCCAATAGCTGGATTTTGCATCAGGGTAAACACCGACTGCTAGTGTTGCTTGGGCGGAGATCCTGGCTATCAGGAAAGCCTGCGGGCTCTTGGAGCGTCGGAAAACTTGGGTATCTTCATCGATAGCCAGGCAGAGCTTATTTTCTTAATCTCGTATATTATATATTCTATCATCGTTGGTCTAGGCTAAGTTTCCAGTCCCTGATTTCATTGCTATGGGTTCCCGGACACATTAAGGGTAGGATCTTCGAGCTTTACCTCCGGAAGGCGAAGTGACCCGATTACGATCTGGAGCACACTAAATATATTCTTTGTAGTAGTAGGATAGATGTTTACAATCCGACGGCCGTGCAAACGTAATAACAGACTCGGACGAGTGAGCGATGTGCAAGGAGACTCTAAGTCATCTCTAAGATTGCCCGGCACTGCAGGGCATCCTATATAGGTCTTTGAGCGGTCATATACTGAATGACCTGTCGCTGATATCGGTGGTAGAATTGAGTTATTTCCGTTATTTCAATCTTTCAGGTTAGGTCTAGTTCTCCAGATATCAGGTTCCTACGCGTAGTGTGGTCAAAACGGAGACGGGCTCCACTTGATGCTTGCGAGGTGGTGAACTGAACAAAAACCAATCAACCAAGACCGGTTAGCCCATAGCGCTACTACAGAACGCGTTCTCTTCTACTGTAGTACACTTAACGCATTCGTCCACATCGCGAACTCCCCCTAAAACTCCTCCGCATAAGAAACTAATTTTCCTCCTTATGAAAAAGCATTGCTCATAAAAACACTGCTACTATGGCGCATAACCCACATAAATACACTACTTTTGAAGTGTAAATCAAATGATTGATCTTAGGCTCCAGTCACCAAGTAGTTGCGAACATTTTCTGGCACTATTCGCTTTCCTTATTCTCTCTTCAATATATCGGCTATAATTTAATTTGCTCTCTAGGCAAAACTTTAGAAATTTCACGTGATATGACAATGGAATTTCTACTCCTCCTACTTTACCCTTTCTGAAAGGGGTGCTGTTATTTCTTGTATAGACTCCTTTTTCTGAGACCCATTTCCACATTATCTTCAGATATTTGTCTAGCATTTTAGAAAGTGCAAATAGGAACTATCCGCATGAACTGCAGCCTTTCAAGAAAGGCTGCAGTTATTTCTTGCAAAGAGATAGTTATAGTTCCCAATGTTCCAAACTTCCCCAAAATTGTAGGGGAGACAGGACTCTCGCTCGTGGTAATCCCCTTGCAATACCCCATTTCGCTGTTAAAACTCGCGAAGATTCCTAACCTATCCCATTTTCTTTTGATGACTGCATATTTTGACACTCATGATGGCATGAGGAAAAATTTAAATTTTGCAGCTAAGGAAAACGGAATTCCTCCTGTGGTGTTCCCCTTTAAAGTGGTGGTATTCCTCTGAAGTATCCAAGGTTATTGATTGATATACATACTCTGTTATTTCATTATTTGATCACATTTTTCTGTCGCACAGCGCATTAGAAAGAGAGAGATAATAGCCCCTACTACGGTTGGCGTAGTCGAATTCGACAGTAAGTCAAATTTGCTGAAAAAAAAAAAATTTTACCACTGAATTTATCATCAATAATAATAGAATTAATTGGAATTTAATTTCTTTATAATTTGCAATTTACGCAAAATCATTTTGTATGGAGTCAAACGTAATCAGGCCGAATTCCTTCTGTGGTTAAATTACCCACGAAGTACATGAAAGTCCAATAGCGTCATTAAGTTCATATCTTGAAGATGATGTTTAATAATTAGATCTTAATATGCAGTTTAAAACTCTTAATAGGAAACCCAGAATCCTTATTAAAAATATTTAAGGGTGGCCCTGCTTACAAAACTAATGTAAACCCTTTCAGAAAGTTGAATTAAAAATCTAAATTCCACAGAGCGCTTAGAATTCCATTAAATTTTTTAGGAGTCTATTGCGAAATATAAACACAGTTGTATATATTTGGCTGAATAAAAGGCCTTTCAAATTTCTATAAAGTCTTTGCAATCTACTGAGCCAAAGAATAAGTTCAATAGTTTTTGTTTTTGCTAATAATTTACACATATTTAATTTTGGTATACTTCTCCTTGTAAACCAGAAATGTTGTAAAACAAGTGAATGTCTGCGTTAAGTAAATAATCTGATTTAGAAGATCATCGTCTACGTTTGGACCGTTTGATTAAGTAACCTACCATATTTATGTCTTTCTGACCAGTTTTTATTTTTTTTTTTTATATCTTTCTATCTTAAAACCATCTTTCTTCCATTTGTAAATGGAAATGAAAAAAAAAATAAAACCTGTTTTTTACTACTTTTGCCATCATAAAACTTTCAATTAGTTATCGCTTGGATACATAGCAATATTTTCTTAAAATTATTTGATTGCAAAACATTTTCTTGGGGAATCGTTAAAAAAAAGCTATTGCTACCGATCTCCTAATGCTGCTATTTGGTCATAACTGTCACGTTGACAAAGTGTAATTATTGCTAAGCGACACCCCACATTTGGATGTACAATTCTATGTATAAAACATGGTTATAGTGGAGAGTGATACAATTTTACCTTACAAATGTTTAATTACCCAATGGACATAAGCTCAAATACAGTAGTTTTAATGTGGCTTAAACTTAGAGGCGAGTTTAATTAGCCAGCTAGATGGTTTGGTAGGACGGTACCATATTTGAATACAGTCTAGCTGTAAGACACATAAATGTGTGCTTTAAAATGTGGAAAAAGTTAACAAGAATTTGCAATTGTAATTAAATTTGGAGATACACTCAGAGAAGTTCTGCAGTTAGATTAGTTTGAAAAATAGATTTTACTCTTTACAACCGTCCAGAAATTGGACATACCCTTAAGCCCGAAAGTCGGCTTGTTGTGTTCTCAGCATTTACTACACACAGAGAGAATTGTACTGTGAGAATGATGAGTTTTTTCTTTGACGCTATTAAATTTTTCTGCACAAAGTTAACGAAAATTGTCTTAAAATCAATGCAAAGCTTTATACTATTTACAAAATACTTGAGATGTATCGCAGAACGAAGCCTATGGAAAATGGTGAAAATCAATCAGCATTTAGACCTATCTTCCATAAAAGGATTCTATATGAATTGGGCTTAAATGTTATTAAAGGGCTATTTACACGTAGACTACCGATATCTACTACCATGGGTATCTGGTTGTTACCTCGGTGGTGGTTATTATATATAGTATGGAACCCTAAATCATTCCGTCAAATTTCAAAAAGAATATCGGACCACTTTTAGACCTAATCCTTATACACTCAGGAAAAAAAAGTAAGTAGAAAAATTTGTAAAAGGTTTTTAATCCAACATTATTTTTGTACTGATTTTTAGTAAAAAAAATTATTATTCAGCAAATCTTTTTGCTATTTACATTTTACAAATTACAGAATTTTTACAGAATATTTTACAAATTTTTAAAAACCGATTTGCTAAAATTAGCACAAAAAAATTACTAATTTTTAAAAAGTGGAAATTGAAGGAAATTTTATTTCTAATAATTAAAACTTACTTAAATTGCATTAAAATGTTACATAAACTAAAAAAAAGGATCGGAAGTGAAGATACCGACTCATGTCGGTATCTTAAAATAGCACTAAAAAGTTTTTTTTTTAAATCTAAAAGTCAGCCCCATAAACAATTAAAATATGACCTTAAAATTAAAAAAAATATTGAGTAAAATATTTTTCAAAACAGAAATTAACAAATTAAAACAAAAATGATAAATTGATTTGTTTTTTTTATAATTTTGTCTAAAATATTTTTTGAAAAAAATGAATAAAATAAAAAAGTTTTTATGCTCGATAAAAGAAAATAAATTTAAAATTTTGTACTAATATTAATAATATTTAGTAAATTTTTTTTGCTGATTTAGCAAACAGATTTTAAATTTCACTTTACAAAAAGTTTACTAAAATTTTGTAGCGGCTACTAACTTTTCTACTAATTTCATTGTTCAACACGTCAGCAGACATGTGTTGCTAAGATTAGCAAAAAATACAGCTGGGCTCAAATTAGCAAAATTTCCCGTAATAACAGTAAAATTTTCAAGTGCGATTACAGACTTTTTTTGGTGAGTGTATAAAGCACATTTCCGATATTTGTTTAAATGTATTTTTTCGACAATTTCATTCAGATTTTTAAATGGCCATCGTATTAGTTTGTGCTAGTGATTTTAACTACCAACAAGTAAAAAAAAAAGCTTAAATTCGGCTGAGCCGAATCTATAAATACCCTCCACCAATGTCCAAAAAAAAAAAATATTTTTGATACAAATAATGTAAAAAACTTTAGAAGTGAAATTATGGAGGTGTAAAAAACTCTTTAAATGTAAAAACAAGTTTTGTGGTTCGAGAAAATTTTTTTAGGTGAAAAAAAATTTTCGAGGTGAAAAAAAATTTTTCGAGGTGAAAAAAATTTTTTGTGGTGAAAATATTTTAGGTGAATATAAAATATTATTCAATTCTTAGAGACTGGTTAGAAAACAAGAAACAACAACTTACTTGCCAGTCGCTACTATAAAATTGTATTTTCAATACCAAACTACTCGGGAGGATGTACTTTAATCTAGGTAAAAATGAGCGCCGTGATTGCCATTTCAACAGACAGACGGGCATCGCTAGATCGGCTTAAAATTTCATAAGGATCACGAATATATATACAATTTTACCTTACAAATGTTTAATTACCCAATGGACATAAGCTCAAATACAGTAGTTTTAATGTGGCTTAAACTTAGAGGCGAGTTTAATTAGCCAGCTAGATGGTTTGGTAGGACGGTACCATATTTGAATACAGTCTAGCTGTAAGACACATAAATGTGTGCTTTAAAATGTGGAAAAAGTTAACAAGAATTTGCAATTGTAATTAAATTTGGAGATACACTCAGAGAAGTTCTGCAGTTAGATTAGTTTGAAAAATAGATTTTACTCTTTACAACCGTCCAGAAATTGGACATACCCTTAAGCCCGAAAGTCGGCTTGTTGTGTTCTCAGCATTTACTACACACAGAGAGAATTGTACTGTGAGAATGATGAGTTTTTTCTTTGACGCTATTAAATTTTTCTGCACAAAGTTAACGAAAATTGTCTTAAAATCAATGCAAAGCTTTATACTATTTACAAAATACTTGAGATGTATCGCAGAACGAAGCCTATGGAAAATGGTGAAAATCAATCAGCATTTAGACCTATCTTCCATAAAAGGATTCTATATGAATTGGGCTTAAATGTTATTAAAGGGCTATTTACACGTAGACTACCGATATCTACTACCATGGGTATCTGGTTGTTACCTCGGTGGTGGTTATTATATATATTATGGAACCCTAAATCATTCCGTCAAATTTCAAAAAGAATATCGGACCACTTTTAGACCTAATCCTTATACACTCAGGAAAAAAAAGTAAGTAGAAAAATTTGTAAAAGGTTTTTAATCCAACATTATTTTTGTACTGATTTTTAGTAAAAAAAATTATTATTCAGCAAATCTTTTTGCTATTTACATTTTACAAATTACAGAATTTTTACAGAATATTTTACAAATTTTTAAAAACCGATTTGCTAAAATTAGCACAAAAAAATTACTAATTTTTAAAAAGTGGAAATTGAAGGAAATTTTATTTCTAATAATTAAAACTTACTTAAATTGCATTAAAATGTTACATAAACTAAAAAAAAGGATCGGAAGTGAAGATACCGACTCATGTCGGTATCTTAAAATAGCACTAAAAAGTTTTTTTTTTTAGTTCTAAAAGTCAGCCCCAAAAACAATTAAAATATGACCTTAAAATTAAAAAAAATATTGAGTAAAATATTTTTCAAAACAGAAATTAGCAAATTAAAACAAAAATGATAAATTGATTTGTTTTTTTTATAATTTTGTCTAAAATATTTTTTGAAAAAAATGAATAAAATAAAAAAGTTTTTATGCTCGATAAAAGAAAATAAATTTAAAATTTTGTACTAATATTAATAATATTTAGTAAATTTTTTTTGCTGATTTAGCAAACAGATTTTAAATTTCACTTTACAAAAAGTTTACTAAAATTTTGTAGCGGCTACTAACTTTTCTACTAATTTCATTGTTCAACACGTCAGCAGACATGTGTTGCTAAGATTAGCAAAAAATACAGCTGGGCTCAAATTAGCAAAATTTCCCGTAATAACAGTAAAATTTTCAAGTGCGATTACAGACTTTTTTTGGTGAGTGTATAAAGCACATTTCCGATATTTGTTTAAATGTATTTTTTCGACAATTTCATTCAGATTTTTAAATGGCCATCGTATTAGTTTGTGCTAGTGATTTTAACTACCAACAAGTAAAAAAAAAAGCTTAAATTCGGCTGTGCCGAATCTATAAATACCCTCCACCAATGTCCAAAAAAAAAAAATATTTTTGATACAAATAATGTAAAAAACTTTAGAAGTGAAATTATGGAGGTGTAAAAAACTCTTTAAATGTAAAAACAAGTTTTGTGGTTCGAGAAAATTTTTTTAGGTGAAAAAAAATTTTCGAGGTGAAAAAAAATTTTTCGAGGTGAAAAAAATTTTTTGTGGTGAAAATATTTTAGGTGAATATAAAATATTATTCAATTCTTAGAGACTGGTTAAAAAACAAGAAACAACAACTTACTTGCCAGTCGCTACTATAAAATTGTATTTTCAATACCAAACTACTCGGGAGGATGTACTTTAATCTAGGTAAAAATGAGCGCCGTGATTGCCATTTCAACAGACAGACGGGCATCGCTAGATCGGCTTAAAATTTCATAAGGATCACGAATATATATACATTATGGGGTCTTGGACCTATATTTCGACATGTTACAAACGGAATGACAAACTAAACATATTGATCAGAGACCCACCTTTCACAAAGTATCTCAAAATTTATCACCCTATCGGAGGATGCTAAAACATTTGCAAATGACAGCAACTGTCAATTTTAATATTTGTAATACACGTCGTCAGGCCATGGAAAGCTATGCTGCTCAAGAACGCGGAGTTCTGATGACTATTTTGCAATGGACGCTTTTTTCCCAAAATTTATGAGCGACGAGGCCCATTTTCATTTGAACGGTTATGTAACCAAACGAAATTTACTCATCCTGGGTCAACGAGAATCCTCGTACCATTCACGAAGAGCCATTACCACTCACTCAAAGTCACTGCATGCCGGAGTTATCATAGGGCCTTATTTTTTCTAGAATTTCTGACAGGAGTGGGAAAACTTAATGCCCCAAGTTTTCTTCAAAACGATGGAAAATGCGGTAAAAAAAAGGACAAATAATCATCAACAACGGCAGCGCCCACATTACCGATATAATCTTTAAAAATTATTGGAAAAAAACTTAAACATAAACAAAAATATGCCGTTTTATTTAAAAGATATGTTAAACAACCTCGGGTGAATGTTTGTTGGCCCTTCCAGTATCACCTTCCCAATATTTGCTTAAATGTATTTTCTCAGCCATTTCATTAAGATTTTTCTCTATATTTTCTGCTCAGACCATTAAATTAGTAGCAAATCCCTTTCAAAAATTTTAACCACTTCTCGAAATATGATCCAAATCATACTTCTTGTTGTATATTATTATAGTCGTCATACTTCATTTTTATATTCTTACTTGTTTAAAGTCGATTCATAATTGTAGATTACTTGAAGACTCTGTATAGTGGAATTTGTTTTTCTCTCCGTTGTACTTACAAATTTTTTGCATCATATCATCTCAAAGTTTTTGCAGCAGCGTGTAGTGCTCCATCATTGTGAAACAGATTTTCAGCTTAAAATTCATTTTTTCAATTTATTTATTTTTCTATATTTGCAGCAGAACCACCACTGGGGGGGTATAAAAAAAACTCAGCAAAGTAAAATTTTATTCTATTAGGTCGTGTTTTTATAACGTTTTAGTTAAACCGCAAACGAATTTTTTCAGCCATTGCCAAATTATTTGCAAAACCTTATCAAAATAAATCCAAATAAACCACAACCAGTATTCAAATTACAAACTGAGTTAAATTAAGTTTAAAGATAATCAACAATAAAAAACCCCGGTCCTACTTGTTAAGTATAAAATCATTACTCTATATTTGATAATTTTGTTTTAAATTATTTCAAAAATTGATCCGTCTTCAAAAAACTCGGCCTTAAGCCAGCTTTTTTGAGAGACTTTACCAGGCTTTTTAAATCAAAAATTAAAAATTTTCTAATATTACGTTTAATATTTTTAGCTTTTTATAGAAAAATCCTGATACAAGTTGTTTGGAAATAAAAAAAACCAAGAATTTTATTTTTATAGAAATCTCTGAAATTGGTATAGAAATTTTTTATAAGAATTAGGGAAAATATAGAACAATTTTTAGAATTTAAATTTCAAATATTAAGTTTGTTTTCAAAATAAATGTATTTTGAAATTGTGTGTTGGGCCCCCACTGGACATCAATCAAATATTTTTATGGATAACGATAAAATGGAGGAATTAATAAATTTTATCTTTCTATTTAAAAGGAAGCATTTTAAAAACTTAAGCTAATAAATTTTTTTGTTGAAATATATGACATAGAATTTTAGAATTCATACTTCATACTACAATTTTGTTTTATTATCTTTTAACAATACCACTTAATTATCACTTAATTGTAAACGTTGTTTATCTCTATTGCCCTCCCACAGAACAACTTTAGGTTCACTGCATTCGCCTTGACATTCCTCATCATCCAGATAAGCAAACACACAGTGTTTATTGACAATAACAGATAAACGAACTTTGGTCACAAAATCCAAAGGTTTAATTTTGGAATTTTCTAATAAAATAACGATATGCGAGGCATGATATAGTAAAGGATCACCGGGATAAATAAGAAAATCAGCACCAAAAGCATCACCACAAGTTACATATTTGCCCTTTAACCAAAAATCACGAAAAACTAAATATTTTAAAGAAACCTCTGGCAAAGGTAAATCCACTTTAAAAGAAGCTGCAAAAAAAAATGCCAAGGTTTAAGTCTTTGTAAAAAATATTTTAAATCTTAATATCTACTACCATGTAATTGAGGATGAGCACAGGGTATATCTAGTAAAGCATTTTTATGTTCAAATATCAAACCATCACGTATTTCTTTTAAAACTTGCATAGGATTTAAGTCAATTTCTGTAGAAAATAACATAAGTTAAACAAATATTTATCAACTAAATTATTACACCTTACCCTCAGCTGGAATTCCTTGTTTTAGTAACTTTTTTCTTTTACCAGCTAAAATTTTGTCTAAATTTCGCTGAGATTCTTTAAGTTTTTCATCCTTTAATGCCTCACTTTGCTGATTAATGCGTAAATCAAATTGTTTATTATATTCAGCCAGTTCCTGTTCATTGGGAATCTTTAGTAAGTCATGCTGTTTGGAAACTAACACCGCTATGCCCTGTTCTAGCAATAAACGAGTTTCCAATATAGTCAATTCCACCGGCATGGCTGTAATAGTTTATTTATTAATAAATTCCAGCAAATTTCTTATTAAGACTTACTACAATCGTTGGCAGACCATCCTTTTGTCGCACAGGTACCCACCAAAGCACCCACCATGTGATGTTTTTTCCTTATTGTCATGTAATCTGTTGAAAATTTCATAAATTTTATGTGACTGTGTGAAAGATTATTTCATTTATTTACCTTGCACTTCAAATATGTAACCAGTTCCATTTAATAAGGTTAATTTAATTTTATTTTGTCCAATAGCGCCATTTCTCGCTTCCATTTTCAATAATTGCGCAAAATTTGCGACATGAAAACAGCTGTTGACAAAGCTCACTAAAAAGTTTAATCAGCAATGCCAACTTGGTGTTTTTTCTGCTAATCTAGCGCTTTTTTATTGCTTACAGCTGGGAATATTTACTTTAACGGAAGAAAAATTTCAAATTAGTTGAATTTGAATTCACAATCAACAAAACTTTATATGCACAATGAACACAATTGCATTTACAATTAATACGTTTTTAATTATTGATTTCACAGTTAAAAATCATTAATTTGTAAAAATAAATCGCCAAAATTATAAAAATTGATTAGATCAGAAAAAAAAAAACTTTTAAGAATTTAAGAATCTTAAATTTTGGCAATTTCTTGAATATTAGTGACTTTTTTTTTTGATATTGGAGATTATTTTTAATTTTTGATATTTTAAATTTTGGTTTTCTTGTATTCGTAAAAAAAATCTGCAATTTCCTTCAATTAAAACTTATAATTTATTTATTTTCTAAATTTTAAAATCGAATGATGAAAGTTGAATCTCATTCCGAAGAAACAAAAATCGAATGAACAATATAACGATTGAATTCACAAATTTGTAAATTGATTAAGTAAAAATCTACTGAATTCCCAACGATTAACAAATCCAATGATGAAAAGCGAATGAAATTTTTTTAAAATTAAATTGATTGAGAACACCTAAAAATCCACTACATTCGTAAAATTTTAGTTTGAAATTTCAATTATTCTATAGTCAATCAGGATTGAAAATCGAATGAAGGATTGACTTGAAAAAAAACTAAAAAGGTAGTCCAAAAGAACTAAAAAAGCAGTTAAAAGCAACTATAAATGCAATAAAAAACATTTACAAATGTAGGTAAAAACAACTACAAATGCAGTTAAAAACAACTATACTTCGACGGAAAATATTTTGCATTTAATTGCAATACTTTTTTTAGCTAAATAAATTTTTAGTCGTTTTAGCGCTTATCACGTTTTCAAATTTCGCGGTTTTTAGGCCAAAACGTCGTCAACAGTGGTGAAAGTCATTGGAAGGCCTTAGTAGCCACATGAGGCGCTAAATCCATTTGAAAGCTTAATTTCCATAAAGCTCAGCAACATAACCAGCAATGCTGCCACATTTAATTTTTATTAATTTAAATTAGGAATTCAAATGACGAAAGTTTTTGTCAACAAAAAGTTTGTATTTCAAAAGAAATTTTACCTTGGCTTGAAAAATTATATTTACCAAAGTGTTACCTCTTATAGAAAAAGTAGCATTTAGAAAAAAAAAACAAAAAAAATAGTATTAAAAAGTTATTGTTGTTTATAAATTAAATAATATACATATATTAAAATATATATAATTTTTATTAAAACTTTGAAAACAAATGTTTTAACAATTCTTAAAATTCATTCGGTGTTGACTTTTGTCAGCATTTTTATTTGGACATTAAAGTTCAAAGAGTAGATTGAAATAGTATGTTGGAAATCGAACTTAATGTATTTATGGAAATTAAGGAATTAATAAATTTTAGCTTTAAAATTTAAACTTTTGCTGATAAAATTTTTGTTGAGATATGTATACAGAATTTCAGAATTCAAAGTATGAAGTCATACAAATTTTTGTTTTATTATATTTTAATATTGCTTAATTATAACTTACTTGTAAACGTTGTTTATCTCTATTAGCCTCCCACATAACTGATATATATCCGATCTCATTATCCAAATAAACAAACACAGTGTTTATTGACAATAACAGATGTGTTTTATATTCAGCCGGTACCTGTTAATTGGGAATCTTTAGTGTCATGTTGTTTGGATACTAACACACTATTCCCTGTTCTAACAATAAACGAGTTTCCAATATAGTCAATTCCACGGGTATGACTGTAATAGTTTATTTAGTATAAATAAAATTGGAGCAACTTTTATAATAAAAACTTACTACAATCGTTGTCAGACCATCCTTATTTCGCACAGGTACCCATTAAAGCATCCGACATGTGGTATTGTTTTCTCATTGCCATGTAGTCTGTTGAAAATTTCATAAATTTTATCTAACTTTGTAATAGTTTACTTCATTTATTTACCTTGCACTTCAAATATGTAACCAGTTCCATTTAATAAGGTTAATTTAATTTTATTTTCTCCAATAGCGCCATTTCTCGCGTCCATTTTCAATAATTGCGCAAAATTTGTGACATGAAAACAGCTGTTGACAAAGCTCACTAAAGTTTAAACAACTTAGTGCTAATCTAGTGCTTTTTTGTTGCTTATAGCTGGGCAATTAAGCAATGTTGTTAAAATATAAAAAAACAAAAATTTGTATGACTTCATACTTTGAATTCTGAAATTTTATATACATATCTCAACAAAAATTTGATCGCAAAAGTTAAAGCTAAAATTTATTAATTCCTCAACTTCCATAAATACATTAAGTTCGATCTCCAACATAATATTTCAATATACTGTTTGAGCTTAAATTTCCAAATAAAAATGCTGACAAAGGTCAACACCGAAAGAATTTTAAGAATTGTTAAAACATTGTTTTCAAAGTTTTAATAAAAATTATATATTTTAAAATATGTATATTATTTAATTTATATACAACAATCACTTTTTAATACAATTTTTTTTTTTGTTTTTTTAAATGCTACTTTTTCAATAAGAGGTAACACATTGGCAAATATAATTTTTCAAGCCAAGGTAAAATTTCTTTTGAAATACTTTTTGTTGACAAAAACTTCCGTCATTTGAATTCCTAATTTAAATTAATAGAAATTAAATGTGGCAGCATTGCTGGTTATGTTGCTGAGCTTTATGGAAATTAAGCTTTAAAATGGATTTAGCGCCTCAAGTGGCTACTAACGCCATCCATAGACTTTCACCACTGTTGACGACGTTTTTGGCCCAAAAACCTCTAAATTTAAAAACGTGATAAGCGCTAAAACGGTTAAAAATTTATTTAGCTAAAAAAAGTATTGCAATTAAAATGCAAAATTTTTTCCGTCGAAGTATAGTTGTTTTTAACTGTATTTGTAGTTGTTTTTACCTACATTTCTAAATGTTTTTTATTGCATTTGTAGTTGCTTTTAACTGGGTTTGTAGTTTTTTTGGACTATCTATTTAGTTTTTTTTTTTCAAGTCAATCTTTCATTCGACTTTCAATCCTAATTGACTATGGAATGATTGAATTCTCAAACTACAATTTTACGAATGTAATGAATTTTAAAAAATTTCATTCGCTTTTCATCATTGGATTTGTTAATCGTTGGCAATTCAGTAGATTTTTACTTAATCAATTTACAAATTTGTGAATTCAATCGATTTATTGTTCATTCGATTTTATTTCTTCGGAATGAGATTCAACTTTCATCATTCGATTTTAAAATTTAGAAAATAAATAAGTTATTAGTTTTAATTGAAGGAAATTGCAGTTTTTTTTACAAATACAATAAAACCAAAATTGGAAAAAATCGAAAATTAAAAGAAATCAAAAATTAAAAATAATCACTAATATTGAAGAAATCACCAAAATTAAAGATTCTTAAATTCTTAAAAGTTTTTTTTTTTTCTTATCTAATCAATTTTTAGAATTTTGGCGATTTTATTCACTTGGCGATTTATTTTTACAAATTAGTGATTTTTAACTGGAATCAATAATTGCTTTCTCTATTGTGCATAAAAACGTATTAATTGTAAATGAAATTGTGTTCACTGTGCATTAAAATTGTGTTGATTGTGAATTCAAATTCAACTAATTTGAAAGTTTTCCTCCGTTAAAGTAAATATTCCCCAGCTGTTAGCAATAAAAAAGCGCTAGATTAGCAGAAAAAACACCAAGTTGGCATTGCTGTTTAAGCTTTGTCAACAGCTTTTTTTATGTCACAAATTTTGCGCAATTATTGAAAATGGACGCGAGAAATGGCGCTATTGGAGAAAATAAAATTAAATTAACCTTATTAAATGGAACTGGTTACATATTTGAAGTGCAAGATAAATAAATGACGTAAACTATTACAAAGTTAGATAAAATTTATGAAATTTTCAAAAGATTACGCGACAATAAGAAAACAACACCACATGTCGGGTGCGTTGATGGGTACCTGTGCGACAAAAGGATGGTCTGCCAACGAAGTCTCAATAAGAAATTTGCTGTAATGTATTACAGCCATGCCGGTGGAATTGACTATATTGGAAACTCGGTTATTGCTAGAACAGGCAATAGCTGTGTTAGTTCCCAAACAACATGACTTACTAAAGATTCCCAATGAACAGGAACTGGCTGAATATAAAAAAGCAATTTTATTTTCCTATTAATCCCATGTGTTATAAACAATGTGTATGTTTGCCTATCTGAATGATGAGGAATGTCAAGGCAAATGCAATGAACCTAAAGTTATATATCAAACTGTGGGAGGGCAATAGAGATAAACAACGTTTGCATGTAAGTAATTATTAAGTTATATTGTTAAAACAGAAATTTATATAAAGTATGAATTCTAAATTTCTTTATACATATCTCTGCAAAAGTTTTCAAATTGCTTTTTAAATAGAAAGTTAAAATTTTTTAATTCCTCAATTTCACCGTTTTCCATAAAAACATTTTATTCGATGTCCAGTTGGGACCAACATACAATTTCAATATACATGTATTTTGAAAACAATCTTTATATTTGAAATTCAATTTCTAAATACTGTTCTACATTTTCCCTAATCTTTCTACGGAAATGCAAATCAACTTTTAAAAGTGGTTTAACGTAGTTTTAGCCTATTTTTAGTAGAGAAATTTTCAAATTCAACAGCATTTTTTCACAGAAAAATATGTGTTTTTTTAATTATTTTAATTTCTATAGATAAATCCTTGAATTTGAAATAAAATTATCTTCTTTATATATATAATTCTCCTGTACGTGTGTTAGTGACTGCACTCCTCCTTAACGGCTGGGCCGATTTCGATGAAATTTGTTGTGTCTGTTTTATTTGATCCCTGAATGGTTTAGATTCACAATTGACCTATATGGGTACAATGGGCGTGGCACCTCCCATACGAAGTAAAAATGTATTTTTGTATATCTGGAGTACTGTTACAGTGGGAGTCTTCAAACTTTGTGTGAGCTTTTTTTATAATAATACTCATAATCTCCCAAAAAAATGAGTGCCATCCAAGCAATGGGCGTGGCACCTCCCATACGAAGAAAACATTCATTATTGCATATCTGGGGTACTATTAAAGTGGGAGTCTTCAAACTTTGTGTGAGCTTCTTTGATAATAATATTCATAATCTTCCAAAAAATATGGGGGATCCAAGCAATGGGCGTGGCACCTCCCATACGAAGTACAAATTTATTATTGCATATCTGGGGTACTATTATTGTGAGAATATTCAAACTTTGTGCGAGCTACCTAGATAATAATGTAATCCTATTCCTAGGCAGAACAACGTTTGCCGGGTCAGCTAGTAGAATATAAATTCCATGTAACAAGTATTCAAGCTCAAAGTCTTTTTTATACAAAATTATTTATTTTTCATCCAATATTTCGCTATCTCAATGGATAGCTTCTTCAGGGATTTTTTTTTTGTTTTTTAATTTAAAACAAATTTTTAAAAAAATAAAAATTAATGAAACAATAAAATTGTCAATTTTTTTAAAAAACAAAAAAAAAAAAAAAAAAATCACTGAAGAAGCTATCCATTGAGATAGCGAAATATTGGATGAAACATAAATAATTTTGTATTAAAAAAGACCTTGAGCTTGAATACTTGTTACCTGGAATTTTTATTAAAAAGGTCGAAGAAATTGAACTGAATAATTATTAAGTATGGCCGGTTTTTTTATGATGATTATCTTTATTATTTGTAATCTTGGTAAGGGCTGATAAAATTCTTTTGCGTTTTAACTTAAACACAATTAAAATACTCAGTTCGATGCAATAGAACTTGTTGGTTTTTACTGGATACATTTTTGCCAGTAAGAATTTGTAAGAAAAAAAAAAAACAGCTGATTGATAAAATTTTTTTGAAAAACAAAAAATTTGTCCAAATACATTAAATATTTTTTTATATAAGTAAAAAAATATCAGCTTATTTACGATGGAAGAAGTAAAATGCAAGTCCGGAATGTTTCTGTGTACTTTTTTTAATATTTCTATTTTTTGAATAAACTTAAATGAAAAAGTACGCAAACGAACCTAATATCTTTTAAATAGAACGACAAAACTTTTCTTCTAATGTCGATTTTCACCTTTAAGTTTCTTTTCAATAATTTTTGAAGATTGGAGAGATAAAGTGGGCGTTGCCTTTGTTGATGATCATTTGAAAATTATCAAAGTATTTTTCAAATATATTTGAATTTATTTAAGAGATCCGCCGGTTTGTCCTCTTGAATTATTTATTGGAGTGTCCTGGTATTAAGCTTAATTTAGAGCTTTAAAAACAATTAGGCAAAAGGTCCTTAAAACATCCTTATAGTTATACAACATCGGGTGAATGTGTGTTGGAACTTTCTGTCCAAATAAAAAACTCGTAAAAGTCATATTTAATGAGGTCGTATTTTTAGGATATCAGTTAAACTTGGTTTAGTTAAACTTGGTTTAGTTAAACCCCAAACTACATGATTATACTCAAATGAAATTTAGTTTTGCAAAAGATAAATACAAATTTAAATTTTTTTTAAAGAGCTCAACAAACACCTTTTAATCAAGTATAAAAAAAATTATTTTTATCTTCTAAGCTTTTGAGATGGCAAATAAGAAAGAACTGATAAATCTTGTTTTACAGAATTCAGGTACTAAATCCTATATAAAACTTCCTTTTTCAGGGGTTTTCTATAAAAAATTTAGAATTTTCTTAGATTCAATTTTTTTTTTTTTAACATTTTATACAAATATTCCTATTAAAGTAGATTGAAAAAAAAAACAGGTCATATAGTCTTAAGCAAATCCAAAAAGAATGGGCTAAATCATGCAAATTATGTTAGGTCTGTTAGAGTATTCAAAAAACCAGCCTTGTAGAAAACCCGGTTTCGGTTTTCTCCGAAAAATCGAATTAAAAAAAACCGGTTTCGGTTTTTATAAGTCTTCGGAAAAAATACAAGAGACCAAGTAACCCAGTTGGTGATGTAATTAAAAAACCGGTTAACCGAATAAAAAAGACCGGTTTTCGGTTTCCTTCGAATTTACAGAATATTCGAAACCGATCGGTTTAAAAAAAAAAGAAACCGGTTGATCGGTTTCGGTTTTTGAATACTCTAGTCTGTTAGTTAACTTACTACAAGTTACTATTTTTACTACAACTAGAAAATTTTAATACAAAAAGTTAACAAAAGTTTCCCATTGTAGTAAGAGTAGTAGGAATTTCAAGTAAACGAACACACCGATTGTAATCCAGATCATTAGTAATATTTACTTACCTTTATATATTTTCCCAGGTATTCGTATGTAATTTTGCAGATTTAAATTCAATTTTATTATTAATTAAAATAATATTATAAACAATTTTGCCGTTTATATATTTTTTTTTATTAATTTTAGCAACAAATATTTATATTTGATTGGATTTATTATTAAATATAATTTTTTATTGAACATTAAATAACCTCTACCGCTTAAGAAAACAATTACACTACTTTTTGTTTTTAATAACACATTTTATAACAGTTTTCTTTTTTATACCCTCCATCATATATGGTGAGGGTATATATCAGTTTGTCATTCTGTTTGTAACATGTCGAAATATAGGTCTAAGACCCCGTAAAGTATATATATTCGTGATCCTTATGCAATTTTAAGTCGATTTAGCGATGTCTGTCTGTCCTTCTGTCTGTCTGTCAGTCTGTCTGTTGAAATGACTATCACGACGTGAAGACGCAAGCGGGGTTGCCTATTTTTACCCAGATTATTGTACATGCTCCCGAGCAGTTTTGTATTGAAAATGAGCAAAATCGGTCTAGCGGTTAAAAAGTTATGGGTGAAAATGTGAAGATACCTCTAAATTTTCCATATAAATTGATGTATTTTAGTACAATTTCATAGCAGCGACTGGTATATAAAATATATTCTCTCCTAAAAAAATATTTTTCACCATAATTTTACTTTTTTCACATTGTTTGTATCAAAAACAATAGAGAACATTGGTGGAGGGTATTCAAAGATTCGGCACATCCGAATTTAAGCCTTTTTTACTTGTTTTAATAATAAAAACACTCACTATTTCTTTTTATATTTGGGGACGCACGAGCTTTAATGCTCCCAATTTAGTTGAGTACTAAATTAAACCTTAATAAGATGCGAAATTCACAAAAATTGCCAGACAAAATGGTAGACGAATAAGAAAAAAGAAAACAGCCAATAATATATAAATATTTTGATCATGAAAGATTTACATATTTATATTTTGTTGTATTAATATATAAGTATTTATTAGTGAAGAGCATGACTATATAACATAATCTTTCTTATTCTCACTGTAAATCCATGTGTTATTTACTTTTGATTCTTTGGGTGTTTCCTTTTCCGTACTTTTCTATATCCGTTTCCACTTAATATTTACACTTAAACTCTCTATTAAGAGAATATCACTCATGAAGAGAATATCACGCATGAATGGAATATCACTCATGAAGTGCTTAGAGTTCCGAAAATGCGTACTTTTTATAGCAAACAGCCCCAAAGTAAAAAATGGGAATGAACTCGTAAATATACATATTAAGAAAAGTATAAGAAACAAAATTTTAATTAAGTCGAATAATTCTTGCAATATTTTCAACAGTTTTATTTGATTAAATAAAAACACTACGATTTTACAAATATTGAAAATTTTTATTTTTAATAAATTGTATTATTATTTTCCAAATTAACTTGTTTTTGTTAATTTTAAGTAAAAATGGATAATATATGATAATTTTTTTCGCGTTTAGGTGCATCAAAAGGGAATTGATGTAGCTCGAAAATTACTAAGTTGGCTTGCATGCAGGGTTGTGAGATTAATTTTGCACTTTCTCGGCAAACAGAATAGTTAAAATCGCCAAAAAAAAAATATTTTTGTTTTAATTTTTTTTATTAAAAAAACACCCTTTATTATACACAAACTACTTTTCCAAATTTATTTTAAACTGGAAGCGTTATATTATGAATCAACAGGAAGCGTTGATAACAAAATATTCAAAAATTCGATTAAAATTCTCTAATTTAAAAGAGTATTTGGTCAAAATCGTTTTTAGTCTATTGACTACACTGATTATCTTATATAACTCTCTATGCGATCATATATATACTTGTATAATAATATATAAAAAAAATATACACATCTAAATATTTTTATCACTTATCACATATAAAATTATACAGGGTGGGCAAAAATCATCATCTGATTTTTATTTGCTTAAACTTTTGTTTAAAATGAACACTCATTTGATTTTTGACTGATTATGTTTATTCGCACTTATAAGTTTTTTTGCAATTAATTGTGGAAAATTATGTCCGACAAAGTCCTGGAAAGTTCAACTCCAGAGATCTGGCTAGCCAAGCTAAAACACCGAAACACGAGATTAAACGTGCTGGGAAGGCATCCTTCAACATACGCATTGTGTTGCGTGTCCTGTTGGAACCACATGCCCTCTAAATCCAGATGGTCCACTTTGGGTAAGAAAAATTCAGTCAGCAGAAAAATTGTATAGCGCTGGCTGTTTACAGGAATAGCATTAATGCCGGGTCCTTCGAAAAAATAGAGTCAGTCACTTTTTCCGACGTAACTGCACACCACACAGTAACTTTGTTAGGGTGTAAAGGTGCTTCATAAATTATGTGTGTTTTTTTGTATGTCCCCCAAAACCGAGATTTTTGCCTTATCATGGAAAATCATTCACTTCATCATTGTCACAATTATTGCGGATTCTTGGGGTATATAGTAATTTATTGTTATTCACTATAAATTTCGTTCGTGTCTACTCCACGAATGTCAAAACCAAAGTGACATACATTGCCATTTGCAAAAATGGCAGCTCTTTACAATCGGGTGATATTTATTGCTCCACCTAGTACATATTTTAAAATTTTTGTTTTTACAATAAAAGCAACCAGCTTTTCAAAGGAAACGAAAATTGATTAATTATAAGGAAATATACTAAAAACATTTTGATTTTTTAAATAAATATTACACTTTTTTCGTTTTTTAAGCCAACCTTGGAACATAATCCATATAAAAATATTATTTTTCCACAATTATAAATTTCACGCTAAAAATTTAAGTACAATTTGTTACCACGCAAATTAAATATACAAGGCTATTATTTTCATAGGGTAAAAGTAAAAATAAAAAAAAATATTCATTTTAACAATTTTAATCATAATTTGAGGCCATTCAATTTCGAGTGCAATTTACTTAGCTTTACCGATAAATTATATGAGTTGCAATTTTTCTGGAAACTCTACTGATAAATCTTCTTAAATGCCATTGCTTTATTTAGTCTCTATTTAATACTCAACTGAATTGGTTGCAATAGCGCGTCGTTCGTCCGTAGTGTTTATAAAAAATGGTAGAAGTGTTTAAATTATCAACAAAAAACTATTAAAAAAGTGTGTTAAATGAGGCAATTTAAAATAGTTACAACAAATAATAAAAAAATAATTTATAGAAATGTAAAAATTAGAAAATATCAATAAGGAAATTATTAAAATAGAGGAGTTCATTTTAAAGTTAATTTTTTCTGTATGCTTTAATTGTTTTACTTGTCCTTTGTATTTCTCTCATTTAGCAAAAATAATCGTGAGTGAAAAGAGAATAGGAAAAGTAACTAATAAAGTTAGTGTAGAAAACTTAGAAAAAAACCTTGTTGCTTTATGTTGTTGGTTGTTGTATTTGCTAGTTCATTTAGTTGTTTGTTATTCTTTCCACTATCTAAATTCTCCTCATGGAAATATATGGCTCTCTTTTGAGTTTACTTGGTCAGTGGTTAATAAATATATCAAGCAAGTTCGGTAAAATGTGTTGTTGTTATTGGTATTATTGCCTTTTGTTGGTAGTATGTTATTCAATGTTTATTAAAAAATTCATATAAATTAATATGAATATATATAAATATGTATATTTTTTTATGGGGAAAATTTATAAAAATATAAACGGTTCTCGGTTAGCGCGTTTCAAAATGTTAATAATAATATTATTATTTTAATAATAAAAATAAATGTTTATTTGTTTATATGAGCATAATTAAATCCGAATACAATGAAAAATATATCAAGGTGAGTAAATATTACTAACGATCAGGCGCCGAATTACGGCATTTGTGATGGAGTAAAATTGTTTGAAATATTTAAGGTTGAGATTAGGGCATTCGATAATGCGTAATCGAATCAAATTTTTTAAAAAAATCATTCGATATATAAATTGCTATCGAAATTATATTAATTTACTTTGTTTTGGTAACTTTTATTTTTCTTTACCAATATGTAAAAAATTTTAATTTAATTTTATTTACCCAATGAAGGCTTAAGTTAATGGAAATGAAGTTAGTATTTAATTTTCATTATTTATTTAAATAATAATTTTTCCATTATCAAGTCTTTTTAAAGTTCGTTGTTTAAAAAATAAACATTACACTCAGAAAAAAAAGTTAGTAGAAAAATTTATAAACGGTTTTCAATCCCAATTTACTATTTTTGTACTGATTTTTAGTAAAAAAATTATTATTTAGCAAATCTTTTTGCTATTTACATTTTACAAATTACAGAGTATTTACAGAATATCTACAAATTTTCGTTGCTAATTTCAGAAATCATTTTACAAATTTTTGAAAACCGATTTGCTAAAATTAGCAAAAAAATTACTAATTTTAAAAAAGTCGATATTGATGGAAATGTTATTTCTATTAATTTAAATTCTATTAATTTAAACTTATATTAATTTAAACTTATACATACAAACTTAAATTGCCCTAAAATGTTCCATAGGATTAAAAAAGGGATCGGAAGTGAAGATACCGACTCATGTCTAAAAATAGGACATTTACTTAAAATAGCACTTAAAAGTTTTTTTATTTCTAAAAATCAGCCCTAATAACAATTTAAATTTCACCTTAAAAGTAAAAAAAAAAATTGACAAATATTTTTCAAAACAGAAATTACCAAATTAAAACAAAATCATAAATTCGTTTGTGTTTTAAGAATTTTTAAGATTTTTAAGCCTTTGATTTTTTTTTCATTTTGTATAAAACATCTTTTAAAAAATATAATTAAAATTTTTGATGCTCGATAAAAAAAATAAATCTAAAACTTTGTACTAATATTAATAGTATTTAGCAATTTTTTTTGCTGATTTTAGCAAACGGATTTTAAATTCCACTTTACAAAAAGTCTACTAAAATTTAGTAGCGGCTACTAATTTTTCTACTAATTTCATTGTACTACACGTCAGCAGACATGTGTTGCTAAGATTAGCAAAAAATACCGCTGGGCTCAAATTAGCAGAATTTTCCGTAATAACAGCAAAATTTTCAGTTGCCATTACATACTTTTTTTGGTGAGTGTAGTTTTATTGCTTGTATTATTTTTACTACATATTTTACATTTTTTACTTTTTAAAGTATCATAATTTGCTTCGTATTTCATTCGATACGAAATCTTATTAAATCACAAATGCCGTAATTACAATATAAGTAAATAGTTTAGATAATTTAGCTTTTTCCATTTGGATTTAGTACCTGAAATTTATTTGCCATATTAAAAGTTTAGGCGAAGAATAACATATTTTCTGGTACATGATTCAGAGGATTTTCTGGTACATGATCCAGAGGGTTTGCTCTTTTAAAAAATGAATTTTTTTCGAAATACATACGTATGCAAATACTAAAAGTTAATATGAAAGGCAGAGAGTAATATCCAGTCAAAACACTTTTATATATAGTCATATATAATTTGATATACATAATTATATATTTTTATATACATATGTGGCTATATGTAACAGTATATATATTTATTTATCATACTTTTTATAGAAAAAAATTCTAATATAGCTCAAATTTGCCTTTTTAGTCATATATAACTTGATATAATTATATATGTATATTAATATATATGGCTATATGTAACGATATGTATTTATATTTCATACTTTTTATAAAAAAAATTTTAATTTTGCCTGTTTACTTTTTTTCATTCTTTTTTAATTTTGCTACTTCCTTGGATTTGCCAGTTTTGAGTTTAAAAGTAGATTTTTATTAAGATTTTAAAGCTTTAAATTGCTTTTTTTTATATTGTCATATATTAGTTGATCTTCTTTATCTCATAATATATACTTTTTATAACTATATATACGATCATATATAAATATTTATTTCTATGTATAATTATATATAGTTAAATTAAAAAATACAATCACATATCAATATAATTATCAAGGCAGGAACTTTTATGTAAATGCATGTTTGTAATCAGTGTTCCAGAAACGATTTCAAGCAAATACTCTTCGGAATAAAAAAATTTGTTAACTCATATTTTTTGCATATTTTTATTTTATGTGCATATTTAATGATTATTAACTCACATTTCGCATTTTATTGCATATTTTATTTAAATTCAAACTATGAATTTGCAATTCTTGAAATAAATAATAATCTTGCAAGGATCATATTGTCGTGATTTTAAAAATCCTCAAATTTAAAACATATATACATATTCTTTGATTTTTACCGCATATTCTTTGATTTTTACCGCATATTTTTACCGAATATTTGTACGTATATTTTCCATTTTTCACTGCATATTTTCGATTTTTAGTACAAAAAATTCGATGCTAAAATTAAATAAATAAATAAATAAATACCATTAGCGAAATAACTAAAATACCTTCAACCATGATATTTTTTTGTTAAATTAACTAATTAAAGTTATTATTACTGACGCATTATTTTGAGTGTAAAAAAAAATTGAGAAAATTAAAATATTTACAAATTATGTGGGAAAAACTTATAATAATAATATTGCAAACAATAAAAGCTTCAAATACTTTATTTAAGCTCGAGTTAAAGCTTTTTTGTTTAAGAAATTGAAAGTCACAGTTGCAATTTTACTCTTTTATCCAAAGAGTTTTTGTTATTAAACGTGTTTTTTAAAAAAAGAAGATTATGATTAATATGAGGAAACAAAATAAATAATAAAGTAAGCGAACGCTAAACATATTTTTTGTAACTAAATTTCAAAATTTCAAATTTCAAAAAAATTTGCAACAGCTTTAATCCATTTTTTTTTACTGTTACCATTTTTTTATGTAACAAATTTTTACGTGAAGCTTGCCAGATACTTTTTTTCATTGTCCACAAACAAATAATTAAAAAAAAATATGCTCAAAAATTATCACATGTTTTTTTAGCTAAAAAATACTTGTATTATTGTTGGCCAAATTAAATTAACACAAAAAATTATTGTATAATTTAATTAGTTAAAAAAAGTACATAATTTTTTTTTTAAATTCCCGTATCACCAACTATAAATTTTTGTTCCCCCCCAAGACGACATACAAGAAATCCCCAAATTCCCCAAGTCTGGCAAGACAGATGAAAAAGGTAGAAAATTCAGCAAAACAAAAATGAAACAGCTGTAATTGTATACAAAATAAAAACAACTCCAATCAAACATGTGCATTTGCAAAATAAAAGCTACCTCTAGCAAAAAAAAAAAATATATATATATATATATATATAAAAAATATAGTGTATTAAAATTATAGTCGGTCAACAATGACATTGATATGAGTTTCATTCCTAACAATTTCTTCGTCATTTTAAAGTTATTTATCTTTATTTTTATGAATAGGTTTTCTTATCATTTTATTTTATTTAATCGAGCCTATAAGACCATATATATTTATGTTCAAGTTCATTTCAAACTAAATTTCATCAACTTTTCAAGGTACTTTTTTAATAAAAGGTACCTATTTAATAAAAGGTACTTTTTTAATAAAAGGTACTTTTTTATAAAAGGTACTTTTTTAGTTAAAGGTACTTTTTAACAAAAGGTACTTTTTTAATAAAAGGTACTTTTTTTAATAAAAGGTACTTTTTTTAATAAAAGGTATTATTTAGTAAAAGTTACTTTTTTAACTAAAGGCACTTTTTAATAAAAGGTACTTTTTTAATAAAAGGTACTTTTTTAATAAAAGCTACTTTTTTAATAAAAGGTACTTTTTTAATAAAAGTCACTTCTTTAATAAAAGGTACTTTTTTAATAAAAGATACTTTTTTAACAAAAGGTACTTTTTTAATAAGAGGTCCTTTTTTTAATAAAAGGTACTTTTTTAACAAAAAGTACTTTTTTAATAAAAGGTACTTTTTAACAAAAGGTAATTTTTTAATAAAAGGTACTTTTTGAATAAAATGCACTTTTTCAATAAAAGGTACTTTTTCAATAAAAGGTACTTTTTTAAAAGGCCTTTTCTTTAATAGTGCTGAAAGTAAAAAACAAATCAGTTTTCAGTGTAGGGTATATAAATTGTGTGCTTACACATATTAAGTTGGTGCCTCCAAGTTAGTGGCTGTGGCATTTAAGCCAAAACAAAAAATGAAAATAAAACAAATTAAATAAAAGCACTGAACTTTTAGTTGTTAAAAAATTGGTGAGAGCCAGTCGTCTCCAACAGCAGCAGCCAACGAACTAACAACAACAGCAGCAAACACACATTGTCGGCATACAAAATTTTTTTTTATAGTAACAACAACACCATGCCAGCCATCACCATCACTTTTTAAGATCAGCAACGGCAAGATCTGACTATATGAAACGTCTCTAGGCATATGTTAGTGAGAATACAACAAACATTGGGAGCACAGCACCAAAAACAAATCTTAAAATTTCGGACAAAAAATTGTTTTTAAAGAAACATTAATTTTAGTTTAAAATTGATGAACAAGAAAGAAACAATTTGTCATCATTATTGTATTTTTTTTATATAAAATTAATCTTTAAAGAAAATAAATAAATTAAAAGTATGTTAAATAAATAACAAAATCATCTTAATAGAAAACAAAGTTATTAGAAAAACAAACCAAACAAGTAAAAGTTTTCTTTTAACAATTCTTTTTTTTTTAATTTTCTGCTAAAGTGATTGTCAATATAAAAAAGGAAAATATTGAAAAAATAAATATATTTAAATGATTTTGCAAATTTTCCCAATAAAATGGTTATCAAATAAAAGTTCAACAAATGACCCATACGGCAATTTTTAATGATTTAACAAAAAAAAAAAATCTGTGTTACCGTGTTTAATAAAATTCAATTACGAAAAATAAATATGCGTGAAAGAAAATTGATAAAAACAATTCTATAAAATAAATTTACTTAAGTATTTAAATAAAAAATTTACAAAAAAAAAAACCATTGTTGAAAAAAAGATTTTTTTTGTCATGTATTTCTTGTGAATAAATAAATTCCCACCTTTTCAATCTTTACATTTTGTTAAATTAAAATTGTATGAACAATTTTTTATGTTTACGCAAAAAAAAACAAAGTTTCTCAATTTGATTGTGACTCTCAAAAAGTTGCAGTAGCTTTTTACATTCAGCATTTATATGTATAAAAAATTGTAGTATTTAGTTAATTATAAAAACTTGTCATCGACACATAAGCATGTTATATTCGTACCACCACAACAACTGGATGCTGTTAAAAAAATTGTTTAATCCATTGTAGGTTACTGAAATTAAAATGTAGTCAAAACACATGCTTTTTTAATAAAAGGTACTTTTTTAAAAAAGGTACCTTTTAATAAAAGTTATTTTTTTTAAAAAGGATACTTTTTTAATAAACGGCACTTTTTTAATAAAATATACTTTTTTAATAAAAGGTACTTTTTTTAATAAAAGGTACTTTTTTAATAAAATGTACTTTTTTAATAAAAGGTACTTTTTTAATTAAAGGTACTTTTTTAATAAAAGGTACGTTTTGAATAAAAGGTACTTTTTGAGTAAAAGGAACCTTTTTAATAAAAGGTACTTTTTTAATAAAAGGTACTATTTTAATAAAAGGTATTTTTTTAATAAAAAGGACTTTTTTTATAAAAGGTACTGTTTTAGTAAAAGGTACTTTTTAATAAAAGGTACTTTTTTAATAAAAGGTATTTTTTTAATAAAAGGTACTTTTTTAATAAAAAGTACTTTTTAAAATAAATGGTTCTTTTTTAAATGGTACTTTTTTTAAATAAATGGTACTTTTTTTTAAATAAATGGTACTTTTTTTAAATAAATGGTACTTTTTTAAATAAATGGTACTTTTTAAATAAATGGTACTGTTTTAAATAAATGGTACTTTTTTAATAAATCACTCACCCGTACCTTTAATTTTTTGGTAGGTTTTCTATGAATAATTGTGTTTTTTTTTTTGAGGATAGTCTGCAAATATCGAGAGCACCGTGAGAAGCAAAATTTTTTTCCTAAATACGTACTTCCTGGTATTTTTATATACAGCACAGTAGCCCCAAAAAGGGTTAATATTTTGGTATATACTATTTAACGGTTTTGCTTATAAATTGTTTACGCCACAGTAAACCACTCATATTATCTCTTCTAATCTCTCTCTCTCACTCTCAGAGTATTTTTGCAATTTTTATACCTTTTTCATCTTTATTCTTTTCGCCGATCATTTTTTGTTTTGAGAATTAATTGCATTTTATGGTATTTGTCTAAAGATTAGTTGTTTTAAAATACTAAAAAAAGCAAAAATTTGTATATTTTCAATATTAAAAAACCCGTTATTACAATAATACACGGCCCTTTGTTCCAACTTGGAACCATAGGAACCAATATATATTACATAAATACAGATTCTGCAAGTGAAAATAAATTTTTGCTACAAAATTATTGAAATAAATATTGTAAAACATATTAATATAAAATTTAAAAACAATACAAAAATTTGCCGGCTTGAAAATGAAAGCAAAAGTGTTTAAAAATAATATAATGGTGAGCAAGAGAATGAGAATGAGTAGATATGTAACAAATTATTATTAAACAATTGTTTATAATCATTTTTTTAAGTAAATATCGTCGCTGCCCTGACTAAAGAAGTTATGTGTTTTATATTTATTTTTTTATGTAAATAAGTTATGTGTTTCATATTTATTTTTTCGCGATATTTTAACAAATTTTTTATTATTTATAACAAAATACTTCAAAAAATCTCATGAAGTTACAAAATAACGCTTTTTTTAGAAGTTCCAAAAAACACATAGCTCACTTGTTTAGCGCAGCGTGGATATAAGATTGCAAATAAATTTTTTTTAAGCCATTGAATCATGATATTCATATGAACAAATTATTTGTATATTAAAAAAAAATTTGTTGGAATTTGTTTTAATTTTTTTTTTCGTTCAATTACTTTTTAATTTTCATTCAATTAAATTCTGATTTTTTTTGTAATATGAACGTATAATGTATATTTAAAATGATAAAATTTTATTACTTATATCCACCGACAATAGAATTTAAATATGAAAATCTATCAAATTAATTAGTTTATTTTTTAATAATGACAATGACGATAAAGATTTATATTAATCTTCTTATGTTATGTTCTTATGTTCAAGATGATTATTCAGTAAACAAAATAGCATATTCCAATTTTTTTTTTCAATATGTTCCACTGTGCATTGTATAAACATTTACTTTTTACGCGGTTTTAAATTTAAAACATATATAAAGTGCTTAGAATTCTTTATTAATTAAAGGTGTTTCTTATATAAATTAAATACAATATATTTTTTATTTGTAAACTTTTGACAAAAACACTTAAATCGGCTTAATAAAATTTTTCAAAATATTTGTAGTCAAGATATGAGACATCATATCAAATCAACTTATACGTTGCGTTTTTATTCTGGGCCTACACTAACGTTTTAATGCAAACAGTTTTATACAACGGTAAATGTGCTTTTAGCTCTCCTTCCAGATGAGTGTTTTTTTTTAAATAAGTGATTTTGTCAAAAGCTCACATATAAATAGAGACTATTACGTATTTTACTTATTGTTTGATCGGCAAAAAGTACATACAATACCAGTGTTGCCATTGAAAGATAACTTAAATAAAATCCCAAATTAACCCATTAAAGATATAAATTTGTTGCAATAATTTACTTAAAGCTTTGAAATCGGAATAAAATTTAAACACTTACTATAATTTTAATTAATTGAAATATTTTTAAAACATGACAACACTGATCTATGCCCAAGTTTTATTTATAATTTGTTCTTAACTAAACTAACAATATACTGATGTACTATTAATTTAAAATTATTATCAATATAATTATATTTAATATTCTTCATTGCAAAAACAACCATCTTTTGAGTTTTCTGTAATCCAATCCAAATATTTCGTAAGTCTGGTATAAACACCCGGATAATTAGGTCTAGCACAACCATTACCCCAAGAGACAATACCAATTTGTTCATAACGTTTATCATCGGGACGTAAACGTACCAAAGGACCCCCAGAATCTCCCTGACAACTATCACGTTCTCCCTTGCCCGGATAACCGGCACACATCATATTTTTCGTTATCATTTTAGAGGTATAATTTGTTTGGGCCACACAAATTTCATTATCCAAAACGGGTACTTCAACTTCTTGCAGTAAGCAAGAAGGTTTACCATCTTCCTTCAAAGTACCCCAACCACTGGCTATACCTTTGGTGCCCACAAATAAATCATTTCTTTCTTCTGCTCTCGGCAAACATATAGGTCGTATGAAACTGGTTATGGGTACACGATCATTTAAACGCAGCAGAGCAATGTCATTATCAAAATTAGAGAAACTAAATTTTTGTGTGAATGCCCGCAAAACGAAACGTGTTTCTGGTCTTTCTTTGTCATTACAACGATCATGTTCTCCAAATGTGACCTTGATCATGAACCACATAAAACCTTTAACACAATGTGCTGCCGTCAACACATAACGATCATTGATAAGAGTGCCGCCACAATAGAAACGATTAAAATAACTTAAGCGTGCCATCCATGGGTATTCACTTATGCCAGCTGTTGTACCACCAACTATACGAGATTCATCGTTACGTTCACCGCATCTGAAATAGAAAAATAACAAGAAATATATAATATAGAAGAATGTAACAAAAATTTTAAAACAAAATTATATCGTATGGTCGTATATTTGTTGCAGTTTGTCATTGTTTTACATTACGGTAGGGGGGATCAACTTAAGGCATTGCCGGAAATTTAAATATAAATTATTTGCACATACAGGTTGGTTGAAAAGTTCCTGCGCTCGAAATGAAAGAATACTGTTTTTGTTACGAAATATATATTATTTAATTCAATATAATCTCCTAGAAGCTCAATACACTTGTTCCAATGATCTTCCAATAATTTTATCCCATCCTTATAATGGTTTTCCGGAAGCTCTGCAAAATAACCGTCCACGGCTGCTATGGCCTCTTCATTCGACGAAAAATGCTTTCCACGAAGGAATTGTTTGAGATTTCTGAAGAGATAGTAGTCACTGGGAGCCAAATCTGGTGAATACGGTGGATGTTCAAGCAATTCGTACTTTAATTCTTTGAATTTAGCCATCGTCAAAACACTTGTGAGCAGGTGCATTGTCTTGATGAAAAATGATTTTTTTCTTCTTTAAACCAGGTCTTTTCTCACGAATTTTTTCATCCAGCTGATCCAAAAGGCTGCAATAATATTCAGAGTTGATTGTTTTACCTTTCTGAAGATAATCAATCAACGAAATTCCACTGTAACCGTTCTTGTGGAGCTGAACAACCAGCTTCAGTCCACTGTAAACGTTCTTGTTTCAATTTAGGATCATGGTGGTAGATTCAAGTCTCATCCATAGTTATAAAACGACGCAAGAAGTCGGTTTTATTCGGCTTAAAACGCTCCAAATTACCCTGAGAAATTTGTTTTCGATCCAGTGTTGTTAATATGTGCGGCACTAACTTTCCAAACAGTTTTTTATACGTAATTCTTCATGTAAAATATGGAGTACTCGTTCGTCTGAGATGCCTATGGCATTAGCAATTTCACGCTTTGTCAAACTTGGATCTTCACTAACCATATTATGTACCTGCTCAATGATTTCTGCTGTGGTTGCAGTTTTTGGTCATCCTTCGCGTGGATCGTCTTCAAGGCTGGTACGACCACGTTTAAATTCACCAGCCCAAAATTCAACGGTGCGTTTTGAAGGTGAGGACTCCTTATACACTTCTAACAATTGTTCATAAATTTCCTTTGCTTTAAACCCTTCAAAACAAAGAATCTAATGACTGCACGATATTCAATTTTTTCCATATTAAAAAAAATCAATGACGCGTCAACTTCAAATGGCTTGTAAACAAAGAAAGAATTGACAGAATGACTTGCAACTTTGCATGTGTTCTCAGGACAGTTATACCGACTTGAGGAAAAAAGTTTGGAGCTAGCAGTGCCATCTCTTGGTGAACGCAGGAACTTTTCAACCAACCTGTAGCTTAACCCTAATCAAAGCATCAAGCAGCAAAACTACATTTCAAAGTACTGCCATGTCTACTGGTAATAATATCTTGCTGCCAACGATTAATACCACAAAGCTGGAAATTTTCATTTACGAGCAGCCCTGCTTGTGGGCAATTCGCCGATGCTGTTTTGAAAGTGATCAAGGCCCTTACATGTTTCTGTTAGTAAGAGCAAAGGAAAACACATTTTCCATAAACTGTTTAATATTTATTTTAATATATTTTTTTATTTTTAAATCAAAATTCTTACATATAGATATATTTCGATATAGTTTACATATATACAATGAACAGCGGTTACATTGTAGAGATTTCACCAAAATCCGAAAGCAATCCATCCTAATGGTAATTAGCCAACATATATTTTGTTTAGACTAAAATGCATACGAATATTTTATGTTTTGTCAATATTATCAATTTTTGTAATCAGTTTTATTTAAATTAGATTTGTGTCATATGTATTTCTTTAAATTTTATGCAACTAAATAAATTAACGCAATTTTTTTTTTTTGGGCTTGTTAGACATTTCACTGCCAGGGTGTAAATATTAATGAAAAAAAAAGAATAATAAAAAAATTTAAATTTGCCTTAAAATATTGGGGATGCCGAATTTAAGTTATCCAATTTTTAAAAGAAGAATATTTTCACTTAGGATTTAATTTTTTTCAAAAAAATCGCATTTTCAAAATTTTTTAAACACTGAATCTTTTTGTGCTTTCTGTTGATCAGTTTTTTCCAGTCGCATAAAATGGGAAACAAGCGTAGTCATACAAAACCATCTGTGTTGAAAAAGCAACAAATTATTTCAGCTGTTGATAATGGAGCAAAGAAAAAGATTATGTGGCTAAGGAATTTGACATCCATCCATCAAAACTTACTCCAATACAGCACAAGAGAGAACTGTGAGAGTGTCAAAAATATCTTATTATTTTTTTCCAAAGGGTATCACAATTGATCCTATGGGTCTCGGAGTGGTAGTGTACTTTGTAGCCAACCCTTATAATCTAATCTTTTATATTATGGTTTATGAAACGTCGACAGTCTGAAATTCCTGTAGGCGGCCTACTTTAATATAAAAAGGGTAGTATTTTTTTGGGCAACAAATTAAACTTAAACAATTTCAATTCAAGGAGTCGTTGGCTCAACCGTTTTCAAACAGCGCAACAATATATCGTTGAAAATATTTTATTAAAATTTTCGGTGAAAGTGCTGCTGTTGAGGAAAGTATTTGCGCGGAATAGAGAGAAAACTAAGGGAATTAATAAAGGATTACGATACCAAGAACATCTTTAATATTAAAAAAACCCTTCAATTCGTAATTTTTTTTTAATTTACCTCTATAAATCATAATCTCAACAAATCGTAATCTTCTCTAATTCGTAAAAAACTGCTGGTCCCTTGAGCTTACGAATTATCGCGATTCTTCTGTATATATAAAGGCGAATAAACATAATCAACCTACATTGCACTTTAAACAAAAGTTATAGCGAAAGAAAATCAGATTATGCTTTCTGTCCCACCCTGAACCTTATTAAATTCTTAGCCAATCTAATGATGTCCATCTGTCTGTCAGTCTGTCTTTAACTCATTTTCACCTTGCAAAATCGGTCAGCAGCTAAAAAGTTTTGAATGAAAGTTTGAAAGTGCCTGTACTTTTTCCATACCTTTGTAGCATCTAGTAAATATTTTATAATAAATTGTAATATTATTTTACCAGTGGTGAATAATTTTTTAGATTAACTTCAAATTTTTTTTTTCACCTCAAATATGGTTTTTTCACCACAAAAATCATTTTTGAAATGGTCACAAAAAAATTTTCCATTTAAAAAAATTTTACTAAAAAAAATTTTCACTACCAAAAAAATTTTCACTAAAAAAATTTTTTTTTTTAAAAACAAAATTTTTTTTTCCATATTTTATATTATTTATTCGATCTTCACTTTTTAAAAACTGTGAACTAACAATAATTATCCAAATCTTAAAACTAAATATTAATTATTAAGTCCAGCCAGTGCCAGACTGATGTTATGTGGTTTAACTGAGACCATTATTTCTCCTTATTATTAGCGGACCAGATCCGCAGTGTCCCTCCTTCTAAGACGCTGGTGGGCGTGATTATTAGTTAAGTTACGGGCTAGTATTTTGGGGTGTGTTTCCAGTTTTGTTAAATAGCGTTGACAGTGTCTAATAATTTCATCTTTGACCAGGGGTACATTCAGATCTTTATGTATGTTGTAATTCCTAACATACCAGGGTGCATTCTTGATCGTCCTCAAGAATTTATTTTGCATTCTCTGAATTTTCCCTATATTGGCCGCCGAGGCAGTACCCTAGAGCTGAATTCCGTAGCACCATATGGGTTTCATGATCGAATTGTAAATGAGCAATTTGCAGTCCAGGCCATGTTTAGAGCTTTTGCCAGTAAGCCAAGCGAGTTGAGCAGTTTTTAGCCTCATCTGAGTTATTTTCGCATCTATATGATTTTTTCACTAAAAAAATGTTCACTACAACAAAAAATTTCCACCAAATTTTTTAATTTAATTTTGAAAAACCAAAAAAAAAGTTGTTCACCTCTAATAAATTTTTTTCATGTCTTATGTTTTCTCATTGAATTTTTTTACATTATTTGTAATAGAACAGTGGTATAAAAAAATTTGCAAAACCGAATTGAATGCTGTTTTTAGTTATTTCTACCGATGTATTTTTTTTAGTGTACTATTTAGAGTATGAGTAAAAGTGCGATTGTACATAACGATAATTTAAAAAAGAAATTATTGTTTAATTATAAAAAATATTTAAATTGCTTGTGATTATAAAATTTATTAACAAATTTTAACGAAAAAAGTTTTGTAGCACAGCAATGAATTTAACCCTATCACTACCCTTGAACACTATAGAGAATATTTCAGTCAGCCAAAATCTCGGAGAGAAGGGGGGTGTGTTGATATTTGCTGTATCAATCTTCTTAGCAAACAGCGTAGTGCCATTTGAAATAATCTTCTAAGCTTATAAGGATAATATTATAAAATTTGGCATACTACTCGAATGTTTAAGCAAGGACCCTGTAAACCAGGATGAACAAACTACCATATTGTTAGCCACCCATGATGCCAAATGGTGCTACTACAAAAAAATTCTTAGTCGAGACCACGAAATTCTTAGTCGATTTACAGAAACATTTAGCCGCTAGCAAGGTGATTGTGATGTGAATGTATACACGTTTGAATTGGTACAACCCTTGCTAGAGGCTAAGTTTTTCTGTAAATCGGTTAAGAATTTCGTGGTCTCGACTAAGAATTTTTTTGTAGTCGCACTATTTGGCATCATGGGTGGCTAAAAATTTGGTAGTTTGTTTATCCTGGTTTATAGGGTCCTTGGTTTAAGGGGCAAAAAGTGGATAAGAAGTTTAAAACTACAAGTCGGTAGTGCAAGGGTTAAAAACAATAAAACCAGTTTCAGATAAATAAAAAAAGCCATTAAGCGTCACAATAAGAAAGAATTAAAGTGTTTTTAAGATGCTGCCATAACATGTTTCACTTAAATAAATATTGCAAAAAAAAAAAATATATATATATTTATTTAATATGCAGTTATATTGGCGAAAGAAAAGGAAATGATATAAAATATTTTTTATGGTCAAAATACGAAAATAAAAAATTAATACAAAAACATGAAAAACATGATTTTGGTATTAAAAAAAAAGTTGCGTTTTTTTTGTCATATACAGGTCAACAATATGAATATAATGTTATTTATGTTCATAAATGAAACTTTTATCTTATACGTACGTCAGGGGTTTATGCTAATTTTTCCCCCTTTTGTTTTCTTTTTTTTATCTTGAAAAAAAAAAAAGCATACAGACTGAAGTTCTCTGAATGAATTAATATTTGGTGTTTTCTTTTTAATTGCTATTAAAATGATGCACAAAACCACAAGATACGTATTATAGTGGACAAAATATAAAAACAGAAATAAAAATCATGTCATTGGCCTTAAATAAATAAATTTAAATACATTAACTTTTTTTTTGTTATTGATGATGATTTTTTTTAATACTATTTAAATGCCTTATTGAGGTTTTAAATAAAATAGTAGGGTTTTTAAGAACTATTTTACAGCAGAAATGCTAAATTCAATTAATTTCTTTTAAGCTGGCTTAAGTGTGGGAATTTATTCCAAAAAAATTGTAAATCATTTCTTTAAAAACAGCTTCATAATGTCATTAGGGCAAAATAAAAACAAATGTTTGTCCGTCTGTCTGTCCATTGAAAAGTCGATCACGGCGCAAAGTCAAGTGTGGGGTTGCTCATTGTTTTATCGTTCCAAGCAGTTTGGTATTGCAAATAAGCAAAACCGGTCCAGCGATAAAAAAGTTGAGAATGAAAATGTGAAGGTACAAATTTGTGGATTTTCAATTTCATATTGAAGTCTGGTGAATAAAACATTTTGTCATATTTTTTTACCAGACGCCTAGAGGTGCATAATTTTTTATACAATATTAACAACAATTTTTTCACTTTCAATATTGTTTTTCACTTCAATTTTTTTTTTTTTTTTATCTTAAAAAATTGTTTTCATCACAAAAAATGTTTTTTTTTTTTACCCCAAAAATTGTTTTCACATCCAAAAACGTTTTCACCACAAACATTTTTTTACCTCAACAATACAATATAAATTTTTTTTATTTTCCTTTTCAAAATCTATATTTCAATAATTTTGAAATATCATCCTCCGGGGTCAGGATTTAAGAAAAATTAAATACTGTTACGAAATTTGTTCTAAAATTTATAAACAAAACTATTGTGAATTCAAATAAAAAACAAGTAAGAGCGGCTAAATTCGGCTATGCCGAATCTTATATACCCTTCACCATGGTATTCTGAAGGAGATGAATACATCGTTGGAATCTACTACCTCATAGCTCTCCACAAACAAGCGGTATCCCCATTTATTTTTTCTTAAATGTCCAAAAATTTTAATCCAAAATAATATGTCATGTAAAATCTCAAATTTATATTTTTCCATATGTTTCAGCGCTTTTCTTGTCAAATTTGGCATTTAAAAAAGTTGGCGACACTACTATTTATTTTTTATTTATATCATTCACAATAGTTGTGAAACGTATTTAACCTACGTATTTATCTTCACACTCTTATTAAACAAAGGGATTTTACTGGAAAAATTAGAGGTAGTCCTGGTTTTTTGCTAATATCTCAGCCATTTATTAACCGATCTGTCTGATTTTTAATAGCAAACAGAAATGGATCACATGTAACAGAAATAAAAAAGAATCAAGTCCTCATCATGTCTGGGTTCTTCGGAAAACCCATTTCAACACACAGACGGACAGACGGACAGACGGACATCGTTAAATCAACTTCGCTCTTCATATGGACCCAGAATATATATACTTTATAGGGTCTAAGATCAATATTGTAGAAATTACAAACGGAATGACAAACTTATATATACCCTTCCACCTATGGTGAAGGGTATAATTAAACACCACAATAAATTTATATAAAAAGTACTTTTTAAAGATTATGTTAAGTTGAAATTTATATTATTTACCACAAAATATCCGAAATATGTATTAACTGGGTATTCAAAACATTTTCAATAAACTTGATGAGAGTTCCATTATTTCATACACTCAGAAAAATTCACTACATGACCGGTTATTTGGATACTAAAGCGGTTTTAGTTATTCTAACTGTAATAGCAGTTGATTTAGTTATAAAATTAAATTTTAATACTTTTGAGTCAGTTAAGTTTTCAAACAACCTACCTTATATGTGGTTGTTGGAAGATTTTTGAACAAATTCCTATTTTTTAATTCTTGTTTCTGTTTTTATAAAATAGTTTAATTACATTTGAAGTGTTTTTGTAAATGTAGTAAATATAAAAATTTAAAATTGATGTTGTAAGTAAAAAATGATAATTCTAAAGTAAAATGTAAGAAAATTAAACTGTGTTTTTAGTTGTTTTTTTTTAACTGTGTTTGTGTTTGTTTTTAACTACTTTTGCAGTTATTTTTAACTACATATGTATTTGTTTTTAACTACAATTTTAATTGTTTTTTAACTACAATTTCAGTTATTTATTTTAGAAAAATTTGCCAGATTTTTATTGTAAATTTGTTAAGGTGTTTTTCGCTACGTTTGCAGTTATTTTTAACTACGTTTGTAGCTTTTTCAACTACGTTTGTAGTTATCTTTAACTGCGTTTGTAGTTTTTTTAGCTACTTTTATAGTTATTTTTAACTATGTTTGTAGTTATTTTTAACTAGGTTTGTAGTTATTTTGAACTACATTTGCAGTTATTTTTGAAATACATTTGTAGTTATTTTTAACTACGTTTGTAGTTATTTTCAACTATGTTTGTAGATATTTTTAATAACGTTTGTAGTTATTTTTAACTACGTTTGTATTAGTATTATTGTTACTCATTTAAATTGGCTATACTTTACTTCAACTTGCCCGATACTTTGTTGCCGGTATATTTGGTAGAAAAGTTAATTTTTCTTTCTAAGAATTTTTGTCTCTAAATTTGTTTAACCTTTTTCTGGCGCAAGTTTTAAACTAAAGTTTTAGGGAGAAGACTTTTTCCCTTTTGAACCCCCATGATTACCATGTTCCTGTTGAACATTTGAAAAATAACTTAATTAGTGAATACACCAGGTAACATACATTATAAATTTCCCCTTTCCAGCTAAAGTGATTTTGTCAGGTCGTTAATCCACATTTTTACCACGTTATCGCAATAACTCCAAAATTTATGTACAGCAATTACTTTATTATTATTATTATATTATTGAATTATGATTAATTCTTTAAATTCTTTATGCCTCGTTATATGTCAAATTGTATTAAGAATGTTTAAAATTCAATACACATTAAGTAGGGGAATAAAAAAAAAATTCGGTTGTCAGTAGTGTTTCGAATTTTAAAACTGTAAACAAAAATATTTTGGGTATACACTTTGCACCATAAATGGTAGCTATGTATACTATTGTTTTAAACTAATAGTAAAGAGGTGCGTATGATTAATATTTTAATACAAAAAATACATATTACTCATACGCAGACAAAAGAGTAAAAGTATATTTTCTCCATATCTCACGGGAATGGGCCAATACAGGGATTTACAAAAGTTCCTCCAAAAACAGTTTGGTTAAAAACTAGAAATTAAGAATATGAGTTTCTGTAGTAAAAGTGGGGTTTAAAAGAGGAAAAGAACTGTCTGCCAGAACCGGTTTGACTAGAAACCTGAAATTTAAAATATGTGTACCATGGTGTAATGGGTAAATCACTGTTAAAGCCCTTTTTTGATTTTTTTTTCTGTCAGAAACGTGGTAAAAAATGGGGTTAAAAAATGCTCCTCTTAACGATCTGCCCACATCACTTTGGCTAGAAACCTGAAATTTAGAATTTGCCTGTCCTGGAGAATAGTTTTATTCACTGATAGAAACTTTTTGGAAGCTTCCCTAGGAACGTGGTAAAAATGTGGGAATTTTTGGAAGCTTCCCAAGAAACGTGGTAAAAATGTTGGTTCGAAAGTAGGAAGTCTCCTCTCTAACGTTCCAAGAAAATTAAAAATATTTTTTCTTTAGGGTATGGACTAATTTACTGAAGAACTGATTTCTAATAGGAACGTTGTAAAAATGGGATTTAAAGGGCAAATAGGAACTAGGAACTTGAAGGCATGCGCAAACCACTTTGAAATTTTCCCCTGAAACGGGGTTCAAAAGGGGAGAAGTCTCCCCTTAACGGCCTGCCCAAACCCATTTGTCTAGAAAACTGAAAATTAAAATATGCGTTCCTTTGATTTTGGGTTAATTCAATAAGTAGATAAGTTCTAAGCAGAACTTCAAATGGTGTTAAAAAGGAAGAAGAGTCCTCTTAATTACTCAATCCAAACCACTTTAGCTAGGAATTTCAAGTTCGCCATGTAGTTTCCACCTACAATTTTGACAGTTCCAAAATTCCCATTTTGGAAAGGAAAGGAAAAAATTTTCCCCTAAACATCCTACCTAGAAATATGAAATTTAAAATATTTTTAAATTTTTAAAAAAAATGTGTTAAAAACGAGCCTTATAAGAGAAGAGCAGCTTCCATTATTCGAATTATTTAGTCCATTAAGCTATAAAAAAGGTTTTAAAAAATTTTCCCTTCTTCTTTAAAATATTCATTTGACTATAAAGTGTGCTCTTTTCAAACATAAATTTACAACTTTTATTTTAGCAGATATAAATTATATGCAAACTTTCTAACACAATTCAATAATATATTTGAATAATATATCAAAAGTACCTGCATGAACATGTATTTGTTGGTGTATCCTGTGCCGCATCAGCTGGTGGTAGCTTAGAACTATTACGATTAAATACACCAAACCAATTCTTGACGGGATTTTCTTGTTTGGCTGATGGATGTTGTTGAGCTTCTAATAATTTCGAATGATGTAAATCTAAGCCTTTGGCCGACAAGGAGGAGAAAGAAGAAGAGCCGGCATGCAATTTTTTAGTATGATGATGATGATGGTGTTGTTGATTATAAGCATGATATTTACCGGGAAGAATATTTGAAAGACGTTCGGTTAGCACCACCGTGAAACAGGAAATAATTAAAATAAATACAATTTGTCGTAAGTGGAGCATTTTATTGGGATAGATAGATAGATAGATGGAAAGAAGATGTGTATAGGAAAAATGCAACTGTAAATATTTCTTTTCGATACGACAAATTAAACACACAAACACTTGAAATTTTTAGACTTTAAAACATGACAAAACACGTTTAAACAAGAGTAGTGTAGTGTATAACTTTGGCACGTTTTTTTTCCTCTGCTATTTTTTAGTATATTTTCTTTCGTTCTTAACTGGGTTGGAATAAAAAAAAAATCTTTATTAAATGTTAATAATTGTTTAAAAAGAACTGAATATGCAGTTTTGTCACGCTATAAAGTTTATTAGTATTTAGAATTTTTTTTTTCACTTGTACATGTTTAATTATGTTTCAACATGCTTAATCATATACTTTCAAATACCGTTATTGAGTGCTAACGTTTATAATAAATTTTTATTGACTTGTTTGATTGTATGGTATAAAATATTCAATATTTCTTTAAAAATCTAAAAGTTATGCAAATTTTTTTTTTTTATGTTAATTTGTTTAATATTTAAATCGATTTCATTTAATCTTTTATATTTTATCACACGTTGATATATATATTTGGGAACCACTTTGATTTTTTAATCAATTATTGAAAGTTTGTTTATTTAATTTATTTTCATGCTCTTTATGTTTTATTTATTTAATATATTTTTTATGTTTTTTTTTTTTTTTGTAAAATTTTAGAACTTTTTCTTTATTTCTTTTGTTAAAAATATTTTTATTTTTTTTGAACCCGTGTTGTATTTTGCTAACAACTTTTCACGCGAATGTCTGGCTTAAAACTAAACCGTAAACGTTGTTTTGAAAACATCAATGTCTTGTACTGTGTCGCCTTCTTTCCTCTGTCAACGTTGTACGTGTGGACGCCAGCGTCTTTACGCATAGTTTGCAATTGATCTTGATTTTAAAGTTGGCGTTAAACGTCAACGTTGACGCTTAAGCTTGGTTTGTTTTTCATTTTAGCCTTTTGGCTTTGAATTATTAAATAAATTTAATCTTTATATGTTCTTTGAGATACGTGCTTCATATGTTTACTTTTTTTCATATTTTCTTTACAAATGTCTTTATCGTCATATGAGTCTCCTAATAAGTATTGATTTACCTCACCACACACAACAACCATGGAAATAAATTACAATTTAAACGACATGCTTCAACTGCAAACAGATATTTTAGAAGAAAATCTAATTTTTTTAGGCGGCAGGCGACATTATAAATAGATTACTATAGACCAGCTTAAAAGCCCGATACTTCGTTACCGGTAGTTCTAAATATCGGAACAGTAGATGAAAATTGACTTCTTTTTTTTAAGGATTTTCCTTTATAAATAAATTTAAACATTTTTGTAGCGGATATTTATATTTCAAGTTTAAGAGTTGTCGATTAAAGGGTTTGATTTTTAGCTCTATTTTATTGGAATTTCTAAGAAGTACCTGTTCGGCGAATAAGCCAATCCTCCAGGCAACACATTTATAAAAGATCATATTTCTAGCTAAAGATTTTTGTGCAGGACAATAATAGGGAATATTTTCCCGTAAAAAAAAATATTGACAAATATCACTAAAATCTAGCCTCGTTCCACTCCACTTTATTTCGTTCTCTTTGTTTAGTGTTTTAATTTCACCGTTCCCGGTTCCATTTAATTTATTTTTTTTAATCCCCTTGCCTAGTGATTCAATTTCACTCGTTTCCCCCTTTATTTTATTTCGTTTGCCTATCTACTGTTTTAATTTAATTCTTTATTATTCCGTTTTATTCCATTTCATTCCCCTTGTCTTATGTTTTCATTTCACTCGTTTCCCGTTCTATTCCATTTGGTTCCTCTTATCTAGTGTTGCAATTCCATTCGTTTCTCGTTTCTTTTCATTCCCTTTCCCTATGTTTCAATTTTATTCTTTCCCCGTTTCATTCCATTTCATTCCCGGCTTGTATTTTAATTTCAATTTCGTGTCTTGTATTTCAATTTCACTCGTTATCCGTTTTATTCCATTCCGTCCCCCTTGTCTAATGTTTTAATTACACTCCTTTCCCTTATTATTACATTTCGTTACTTTTGTCTAGTGTTGCAATTCCACTTCATTCCACTTAAATTTCACTCGTTTACCGTTTCATTCCCCTTGTTTAGTGTTTCAAATTCCGTTCTTCATTTCATTCCATTCCGTTCCCCTTGTCTTATTTTTAAATTTCACTTTTCCCCGTTTCATTCCATTTTGTTCCCATGTGTTGTATTTAATTTTCACTCGTTAACCATTTCATTCCAGTTTGTCAATTTTCTAGTGATTCAATTCCACTCGTTCCCCGTTCCATTCGATTTCGATTCCACTCGTTTCTAGTTCGAGTCCATTTTGTTTCCCTTGTCTAGTGTTTCAATTCCACTCGTTCTCCTTTCAATTATTATTCAAAATAGTTCTAGCCATCTGTTAAGACAGAGACTTTTCCCCCTTCAAACCCCCCTGGTAAACCATGTTCCTGGTGAAATTTCCGAAAACATATTTTAAATTTCAGATTTCTTTCCAAAGTGATTTGGACTGGTGATAATTTCCCCTTTTCGCCACCCTCGTAAATTTGTTTAAAAATCCCAATCCCGTCTTTTCAGTGAGTTGTCAAAGAGGAGACTTTTTTCTTCTTAAACATCTCCATAGGAATTTCTAAAAATTCTGTCTTAGCGCAGGTCTATGCCGGAGGAGAAACTTTCGTGCCGTATATGCTGAATTTGTATGGTTTGTTGCCTAACGCTTCGATTGCATTTTATTTTATTCAACCATCTCAAAGAGACGACAAAGAAAGTCTTCTGGTTTTGTATTGCCTTGTTACATTCTTTGTATGTTAAATACACAATTCATGTTCATTACTTTTTTGTTGTTTTGAAAAATAAACATTCTTTCCACATTGTGGATTCTTAAGCATTTATTAACGTCGCGTCGCCATTGACGTTATGGTCTGCGCAAGCGTAACTGTTTTTTAAAATGCTAATAAGTTTCAACTTCTTTTATTTTTTTTTTTTGCTGTTTTTACTTAACTTTGGCCGTTTAGTAAATACAACTTGTTAAATACACTGTTGGAAATTTTTTGCTGTGAAGCTTAAAGATTTATTACTAATATTTTAAACCTTTGAGATGGCCAGATTGTTGTTTAAGGCTGAAAGTATGGAGATAGGAAAGGTGGCAACCTTGATTTAGGCGCAATTTTCCATCTACCAGAAGTGAATAATATGTGCAAGCTACATTTATACGGGCTGCTGTCACATTACATATTGTATAATGCTTTCACTGGGATCAGCGTACTTTCTTGACCTTAGTGATCTCACGGATGTTAACATCTTGTATCTCTTAAGCTTCCTATGGAACTCCAACTGGTTCTACGTGGCGGTGATAAATTTGACTATGGAACTCCAACTGGTTCTACGTGGCGGTGATAAATTTGACTTGTGCTGGTTCACATGACACCGGCTGCCACCCCAAGCTAACCTAAGGGTCTGGAAGATCTCTTACAAGGGAACTCTCGTAGGTGAGAATTCCGATTCCGAGTAGACATTTAATCCGCATTTTTTATTTTGCCCAAATCTTCCTAGATTTAAAAAAAAAGACTGGCAAAGAAGTTGAGTAACAATATTTCTTTTAAGATTTAATTCTTTCACAGCAATCGTTGGTAAATTGAATATCATATGAAAGGTGTTTGAAATCAAAATTTTTCTTTTCTAAAGTACTAAACTTCAAGCTGTTCCAAACCTGATGGACAACTGTTACAATCGATCTGGACTGTTTGTTAATCCTAACAAAGTTACACATGTAAGGACATAATTTACAGAAAATATTGCTATGAAGAGACGGACAGCAGAGCAAACTCAGACTTTAGTTAACTATGGAATTTTTTTTAAACAAGAAATTTTTTTCCCCAATGTTCTTAATATTTATTTAATTTTCTTAGTCGTTTTTCTTTATGGTTACATTTTCTCTTTATATAAATCTTTCACTGGCTTTGTTATCTTGTTTATGTCATTACAAGCATATTTTCAACATACCAACATGTCAAAATGATTTTGTAAAGTTGTTAATTCTTTTGCTTGTGAAAATTGTTACTTTTATGTGCATTGTTAATGGATTTTCAGGGTGTGAACAATTTGAAGCATATTAAATAAGATATGCAAAATAAATTGATGTTTATCACATATTTGAAGTATTTAACTTAATGAGAGAGAATTTGCTTTAATGTCGTTTACCAATTTTAGAAATTTTAATAAAAGTTTTAAAATTAGGTCAAAAAAAATTACATGGGTTCTTAATCTTTAATTATATTTGAAGTATGACATAAATGAGTTTAATTTTAAACCTAAACTTTTTGGATTCGATAAATCAATTATCTTAATTCATTTATATGGGGCTAAATATCCCAGCAAAACCACACATTACCAAATAATGGGTAAAGTAATGTATAGCCATAGGGGCCGATGGATTACTTTACACCTTACTTCATTGATGAATTTTATAGGCGATAAGCCTTAAAGTAATGTATATACCCCTTACTTTAGAGGTGATAATGTAAGGGGTTACTTATATGGTTACGAGAATGGAAAAAGTAATGTGTCTAAAAATAGATTTTTAAAAAAACAGGAATTTTTATTAAAAAAAATTATTACAAATATTTTATTTAAAATATTTGTAATTAAAAACAATGTGGTCAAGATGGGAAGCGAACCAGGGAAATCTGGTTGCCAGCCAAGAACTCTACCCACTGAGCTATCGACGCATACAGGTTGGTTGAAAGGTTCCTGCGCTTGAAATGAAAGCATACTGTTTTTGTTACGAAATATATTTTTTTATTCAATATAATCTGCTAGAAGCTCAATACACTTGTTCCAGTGATCTTCCAATAATTTTATCCCATCCTTATAATGGTTTTCAGGAAGCTCTGCAAAATAACCGTCTACGGCTGCTATGGCCTCTTCATTCGACGAAAAATGCTTTCCACGAAGGAATTGTTTGAGATTTCTGAAGAGATAGTAGTCACTGGGAGCCAAATCTGGTGAATACGGTGGATGTTCAAGCTATTCGTAATTTAGTTCTTTGAATTTAGCCATCGTCAAAACACTTGTGAGGAGTGCATTATCTTGATGAAAAATGATTTTTTTCTTCTTTAAACCAGGTCTTTTCTCACGAATTTTTTCATCCAGCTGATCCAAAAGGCTGCAATAATATTCAGAGTTGATTGTTTTACCTTTCTGAAGATAATCAATCAACAAAATTCCTTTTGCATCCCAAAAAACTGATGCCATAACCTTCTTTGCTGATCGTTGTGACTTCACCTGCTTTGGAGCTGAACAACCAGCTTCAGTCCACTGTAAACGTTCTTGTTTCAATTAAGGATCATGGTGGTAGATCCAAGTCTCATCCATAGTTATAAAACGACGCAAGAAGTCGGTTTTATTCGGCTTAAAACGCTCCAAACGCTCCAAATTACGCTGAGAAATTTGTTTTCTATTCAGTTTTTGTTGAATTGTTAATGTGTGCGGCACTAACTTTCCAAACAGTTTTTTCATACGTAATTCTTCATGTAAAATATGGAGTTCTCGTTCGTCTGAGATACCTATGGCATTAGCAATTTCACGTTCAGTCAAACTTAGATCTTCACTTACCATATTATGTACCTGCTCAATGATTTCTGCTGTGGTTGCAGTTTTTGGTCGTCCTTCGCGTGGATCGTCTTCAAGGCTGGTACGACAACGTTTAAATTCACCAGCCCAAAATTCAACGGTGCGTTTTGAAGGTGAGGACTCCTTATACACTTCTAACAATTGTTCATAAATTTCCGTTCAAAACAAAGAATCTAATGACTGCACGATATTCAATTTTTTCCATATTAAAAAAAATTAATGACACGTCAACTTTAAATGGCTTGTAAACAAAGAAAGAATTGACAGAATGACTTGCAACTTTGCATGTGTTCTCAGGACAGTTATACCAACTTGAGAAAAAATTTTTGGAGCTAGCAGTGCCATCTCTTGGTGAGCGCAGGAACTTTTTAATCAATCTGTATATTACTTGATTGCTTTAAACTTAAATGAATTGTTGCGCTTCGTTTTTTCGCTAGTGTTGTCAAAACAAACATACATTACCCTTTTGCTTACAAAAAAAAAACAAAATAATGTACTTTACTTTACATTTATAAATCATATATTACGTAAACAATAATGAGTAACTTTTTACTTTATGATTGCAAATAATGAAAAAGGTAACGAGCTATCATTACAAGGTAACGCATGAGAATATCCCACCCATTAATAAAGTTTTGCTGAGATGCCTTTTTTGAGACTACTCTGTGATTGTAACATTATGGCGCCCAACATGACTATATGATGCTAAGTCAAATAATATTAATATCAGTTTTAACTTATCCATAGCTAATGATTCTATATTATGGCGCCCAACGTTGCAATATATGCCTTAACAAAGATATTTATGTATTTATTTATTTTATTAATCATATAATTACAAATTATATCTTGATACCCTAACCAAGCACTAGCAACGAAGGCTGTCGGCTCGTTGTAGCGAAAACAGACCAGAGCCTCTGGTGGGAATCGAACCCACGACCCTCGCACTGATAAGCTAGCACTCTACCAACTAGCCTAACGGGGCGCTCACTTTGTTTTACTACTTGAAGTGAATATGTACAATGCCCAACTTGTAAACTAAATTCTGAGTTACTGTTTTCTAAATTTATTTACAAGAAATTAATAAAAAATTACTTTGTTAACTTAAAAAAAATTATTTTTCTAATACTTGAAAATGTTTTAATAAATACAAATTAACTAAAATATTTTATAACTTGTTTTTATTACAGAATTTAAAGTCACGTTCACCAAACCAATAACAACTTCTCAATGATAACATATACCAAATATTAAAGTGAATTTTGTTTACAAAATTTTTTTGTTTTGTTAAAAATACTATGAATTCTTTGATGAAAATATTGAATGTAAAACAAACGAAAACAAGCAATACACAAAACAAGCGATATTCATCACATAGTAGTGTCAGATACTCGAATAGACGTCAAGGACATTCAAGAAAAAATATTGAAATAGCAACAACACCAGCATCATCACTACCATTAGAAGTAGAAATAAAATCTGCAGGTCCATCCACATCGAGTGGTATTGTAAAAGCCTTAAGTGCTAAATTGAAGGGAAAAAAAGATTCGATACACTACGTTGCATTAAGTCAAAACGAAATAGAAACAGGTTTTCAAAATATTGACTTAAACTCGGAAAACGATAGTAGTGAAGAGGATTTATTTACAGTCACTGAAGGACTTGATACTACTACATGATATGAAGCGTGAAGGTACTTATAAAATGCGTGAAGCATTCGATACGAGCGGTAGCAATGAGGTAAGTACCTAATGCGTATTAATTGAGTTTATTATGTATTACTATTTATTATATGTTTTAAAAGTACTTAACCAGAAAAACATTACAAGTATAACTATGCACGAGTTTATCTATAAAAAAAAGGTTAATTTATTTGTTTTTTTCTCTGCTTAAACTCGTGCTTAGCTATTAAATACTTGTAATATGATAGGAAAACTTTCGTTTTTTTTAAAACATTTAACTAAGTTTTAATATATTGAAGATATTTAGTTTTATCAGTTAGTTTGTAACACAAACACTTTATTTCGGTTGCGGAAAAGGTTTTTGGGAAATATTATTTTCAATACCCCGATATCCATCATTGAAAGGATTTAGCAAATTAAAATTAATGGACAACTGTTCCACAACATTTGTATAACTATCTGGTGAACGACTGGGTCACTGAGCGCTCACTCACTCAACATGTTTAGTAACGTATAAACAAAGCATTTTGATTTTAATTTTAATTTATTTATTAGGTACAAGATAAAAACAAATTTACAAAAAAATATTGACCCCATAGCGGTTTGCCTTCCGAATTTATTTTTTGGTACTTCAGCCATGGATCTCTGAATTCCGCTTGTATCGATAGTTTTTAGCTCTTTTTATACCCTTCACCACAGGTGGAAGGGTATATATAAGTTTGTCATTCCGTTTGTAATTTCTACAATATTGATCTTAGACCCTATAAAGTATGTATATTCTGGGTCCTTATGAAGAGCGAAGTTCATTTAACGATGTCCGTCAGTGTATTGAAATGGGTTTTCCGAAGACCCCAGACATGATGAGGACTTGATTGTTGTATATTTCTGTTAAATGTGATCCATTTCTGCTTGCTATTAAAAATCAGCCAGATCGGCTAATAAATGGCTGAGAAATTAGCCAAAAACCAGGGGTCTAATCGCCGCTTTCGTGATCGAACAACTTTGATCGAATATTTTTATTTTGAGATTATGGCATTCGTTATCGAACAAAAATTAACGTATTTTGAGATGATAAGATTCGATAACGAGCAATCGATCGAGTGCAATCTTTTACAATATTGTTCGATACAGCAATAGGTGTCGAAATTAAAAAAAAAAATTGTTTTAAAGTGTTTTCATATAAAAAAGTGAACAAAATGTAAGTTTTATTTAATTTTAATTAAAAAAAGTATTAATTGTTAAGTTTTTAGTTTTTTTGCCACATTATTCACAGTTTTGCTAACAGTGCTTTGACACATACCAACTAAATAATCGTTTCCAACCGCATGTTGGAAGCTACCGGTAGCAAACAGAGACAGTGTTGCTGCCAACTGAAGCGTTGGCGGCACCGCAGTTGACATGTGCCCAACAAAATCAATCTGGGAAAGAACATAATTAAACGCCTCCTTCGACAGTCTAATTCGCTGTTTAAATCTGCAAATAAATCCTTAGTGAAGTATTTTTTGGTTTTATAAATAAATTAATTACGCTATAGCAGGCATTTGCCTTCTTATGCGCATTACGCCATGTTCTTCTTCAGATTCCGATGAGGACATGTGCATTATTAATAGTAATTGTTGACTCATTGTCTATACAAAATGTTTTAATTAAATAAATTAACTCAAAAGCATAATTGTTACTTACTCTGTTTTAAATTTGCTTTTTTTGTTTTTCTTTTTTTGTTTACATTTGTGTGAAACATATGTCGGGACTCTATTACTATTAAAATAAAATCTTTTACAATTCTCAAAATTTTCGATTCGTTAACAATCGAATGCCGTAATTAGGCAATTCGATACCTATCGAATTTATTTTTTGTACGATATCAAATTCGATCACGAATGCGGCGATTAGAGCCCAGGACTACCTCTAAGTTTTTCCGTAAAATCCCTTTATTTTTATATGTATGTTGAATATAACCCATAACAAACACATCAATTTGTTGAAATTCTTTTCTTTCACCTCTTCACCTTTTATACACAAACAACAAACCAATACTAAGATGTGTCATTTAAATAAAAACCAAACAAATCCCTATTGAACGAAAATTATTTATTTAATTTTATTAACGATGATTCTACATGACCTTAATAGCTCATTTGTCTAAACGCCATGTCGCAAATGCTTTTTTTCTCTTAGGCGCGGGTTCGATTCCTACACAAGTCAATTCAACTTTTTTGTACCCTTCACCACAGGTGGAAGGGTATATATAAGTTTGTCATTCCGTTTGTAATTTCTACAATATTGATCTTAGACCCTATAAAGTATATATATTCTGGGTCCTTATGAAGAGCGAAGTTGATTTAACGATGTCCGTCTGTGTGTTGAAATGGGTTTTCCGAAGACCCCAGACATGATGAGAACTTGATTGTTGTATATTTCTGTTAAATGTGATCCATTTTCTCTTGCTATTAAAAATCAGCCAGATCGGTTGATAAATCGCTGAGATATTAGCAAAAACCAGAACTACCTCTAATTTTTCCTGTAAAATCCCTTTGTTTTTATATGTACATATATTGAATATTACGCATAACAAACACATCAATTTGTTGAAATTCTTTTCTTTCACCTCTTCACCTTTTATACACAAACAACAAATCAATACAAAGATGTGTCATTTAAATAAAAACCATACAAAACCCTATTGAACGAAAACTATTTATTTAATTCTATTAACGATAATTCTACATGACCTTAATAGCTCAGTTGTCTAAACGCTATGTCACAAATGCTTTTTTTCTCTTAGGCGCGGGTTCGATTCCTACACAAGTCAATTCAACTTTTTTTTTGTACAATTTTTATACCCTTCACCATAGGTGGAAGGGTATATATAAGTTTGTCATTCCGTTTGTAATTTCTACAATATTGATCTTAGACCCTATAAAGTATATATATTCTGGGTCCATATGAAGAGCGAAGTTGATTTAACGATGTCCGTCTGTCCGTCTGTCCGTCTGTGTGTTGAAATGGGTTTTCCGAAGAACCCAGACGTGATGAGGACTTGATTCTTTTTTATTTCTGTTACATGTGATCCATTTCTGTTTGCTATTAAAAATCAGACAGATCGGTTAATAAATGGCTGAGATATTAGCAAAAAACCAGGACCACCTCTAATTTTTCCAGTAAAATCCCTTTGTTTAATATGTATGTAGAATTTTGAGCATAACAACACATCCATGTGTTAAAATTTTTTTTCTTTCATCTACACAAACAACACACATACAAAGATTTGTCATTTAAATAAAAATAATAAACAAATCCCTAATGACGAAGACTTTTATATATGTACATCTATTGACGATGGTTTTGTGTAAGCTTCAATAGCTCAGTTGTCTAGACGCCATGTCACAAATACTTTTTTTCTCTAAGCCCGCGGAGTTCTAGGTTCAAATCTCGGTAAGGTCAATTCACTTTTTTTTTGTACATTTTTTTTTATTATTTTCTTAATATTTTTTTTTTTTGCTTATTTTTGGTTTTTTTTTTTAACATTTAATAATTAATTTATATAAAATTTTATATTAATAATTAAAATTATTTTCTTTCATCTCCACCTTTTATACACAAACAACACACATACAAAGATTTGTCATTTAAATAAAAACTAAACAAATCCCTAATGAACGAAGACATTTATATATGTACATCTATTGACGATGATTTTGTGTGAGCTTCAATAGCTCAGTTGTCTAGACGCCATGTCACAAATACTTTTTTTCTCTAAGCAAGCGGAGTTCGAGGTTCAAATCTCGATGAGGTCAATTCACTTTTTTTTACATTTTTTTTTATTATTTTCTTAAGACTTTTTTTTTTTGCTTATTTTTGGTTTTTTTTAACATTTAATAATTAATTTATATAAAATTTTATATTAATAATTAAATAATCCATAAATAGGCTAAAAACATCAACATTTTTATAAAAACCCTCTGATACAAACAAAATACAAACGTTTTTATACCTTTCACCACAGATGAAAGGGTCGCGGGTTCGTTAAGATTTTTTTTTGTTTATTTTTTGTTTTTTTTTACATTTAATAATTAATTTAAATCAAATTTTATATTAATAATTAAATAATCCATAAATAGGCTAAAAACATCAAAATTTGTATAAAAACCCTCTGATACTAACAAAATACAAACGGTTTTATTTCTATTTTTTGCTCCGATTTAAAAGAATTTATAAAAAGATTTTTAAACCATTTTATTTCTCACATATTAAGAAAATTTTATACATAATTTACCTTTGAGTGCAACTATTTTAGGTCATAACTTATAATAATTTATAAAAAAAATTATAAACTATTTTCCTTCAAATTTTTAAAATTAAGCTAAAAAAATTACAAATATTTCTAATAAAAAAGCGAAATAAAATCCTAAATGCAAATTTGCCAGCTAAATCAAACTATTTTGTAGAAATAAAACACATGCAGTTCTAGTGATTTCTTTTAACGATTTGTTGAAATTCTTTTCTTTCACCTCTTAACCTTTTATACACAAACAACAAACACTATTCTAGAGCTGTATTATGACCTATGGATACGTCTTATATAGCAAAAGATCGAAAATCTTTAGTATAACATATTTGCTGAAAAACTCGGAAATATCGGTTCAGATACAAAAAAGTTATGCCCAAAAGATACATTTTTTTAAAATACATATTTTCTGGAACCATAAATCTTCCCGAGTCCAAGTTTTATCTCCAAACTAAATGGTTAATTTCCTCTTAAAGGCGTCCGTATATAAATCTGTCCATTTCATATATGTCCATATATAAACTTCAGTTTTTTCCCAACCATGGTGAAGGGTATATAAGATTCGGCATAGCCGAATTTAGCCGCTCTTACTTGTTTTTTTTATTTTCTTAAGACTTTTTTTTTTGTTTAGTTTTTGTTTTTTTTTTACATTTAATAATTAATTTAAATAAAATTTTATATTAAAAATTAAATAATCCATAAATATAAATTTGTATAAAAACCCTATGATACAAACAAAATACAAACGGCTTTATTTCTATTTTTTGCTCCGATTTAAAAGAATTTATAAACAGATTTTTAAACCATTTTCTCGTATATTAAGAAAATTTTATACATAATTTCCCTTTTTTAGAAATAAAACACATGCAGTTCTAGTGGTTTCTTTTAACGATTTGTAAAAAAATATTTTTTTGGTCGAAAAAAGCTTTTTTTAGAACTAAAAAATATCCAAAGAATGAAAATCTTTAGTATAACATATTTGCTGAAAGTAGTTATGACCAAAACCTAAAAAATACCTATTTTCGGGAACCATAAATCTTTCAGAGTCCAAGTTTTATCACTAAACTAAATGGTAAATTTCCAATTAAAGATGTCCGTATATAAATCTGTCCATTCCATATATGTCCATATATAAACTTCACTATTTTCCCAACTATGGTGAAGGGTATATAAGATTCGGCATAGCCGAATTTAGCCGCTCTTACTTGTTTTTGTACAATTTTTTTTTATTTTCTTAAGACTTTTTTGTTTTGTTTTTTTTTTAACATTTAATAATTAATTTAAATAAAATTTTATAAAAACCCTCTGATACAAACAAAATACAAACGGTTTTATTTCTATTTTTTGCTCCGATTTAAAATAATTTATAAAAATATTTTTAAACCATTTTATTTCTCATATATTATTTTATTTCTCATATATTATTTTAGAGCTGTAATATGACCTGTATACGTCGTGACGTGGATACGTCTTATATAGCAAAAGATCGAAAATCTTTAGTATAACATATTTGCTAAAAAAACTCGGAAATATCGGTTCAGATACAAAAAAGTTATGCACAAAACATAAATTTTTTTAAATACCTATTTTCTGGAACCATAAATCTTCCCGAATCCAAGTTTTATCACCAAACTAAATGGTTAATTTCCTCTTAAAGGCGTCCGTATATAAATCTGTCCATTCCATATATGTCCATGTATAAACTTCAGTTTTTCCCCAACCATGGTGAAGGGTATATAAGATTCGGCATAGCCGAATTTAGCCGCTCTTACTTGTTTTATTTTCCGAATGAGGCAATCCACATTTTTGCTCTGTATCCATTTCTATATACTTTTCTCTTTTAGTTTGCCAAAAAGTTTCTATTGGTCTAAGTTGTGGAATATTTGGTGGGTTGTTATCTTTCGGCACAAATTTGATTTTTCTGTGACTTAAATTGTCTGTGGTAACTTTGGCGTAGTGGGACGATGCTAAATCTGGCCAGAAAACAATATTTTAATTTTGATGGTATTTTTTGATAAATTTTTTAAGTTCTGGAGTACACTTTTCATTATAAACATTTGCATTTGCAGCTAATCCGCCCTTGAAAAATACTGGTTCACTGACACCACGCTCACTAACCGCCAACCACAATAAAACCTTTCCTAGAAATTTGGTCTTACATATATACTTGGATGTTTTAGGTGCTTCATGTTCAGAAGTCTCAAAGTAATACTTTTCTTGCCATTCATTGCCTTCCACTGTGAAATAGGTCTCATTATCCATCTTTTGAATTCCCTTGGACTCCAGATATTTCTTAATTGTATTTTTGTGGCATTGATACTTCATTCCCAACTCTCAGCTTTCAATTAACTGCGAATTTTTGGGTGTTGCAAACAACATTTCCTCCCCGAACCAGATTTTCTTTTTACACTTTTTCTATTTTCTATCAAGTTTAAAAGTTGTTTTAAATCCCATGTCCTTGAAATGATTAACAATGTCAATTCTTTTCTTGAACGGATTTTCTTTACAAAATTTGCAAATTAGCTTACGTCGATCTGATTCGTTTTAGTGACATTTTTAATACTAATTGATCAATGATGCACGCGTTTATATTTTTTAATAAACAAATTGATATTACCGTTCAATTCTCAATAAAAGTTTTTGTTGTAAACAACAAGGTTTACACTATTCCGCATTTTTGTGTCCATACGTTATTTTGGTATCGTTACGTTTTTCTATAACCGATATCCGAGTGAATCGAGTGAATTTAGCAGATAAAAATAAAAATACAACAGTTCCACAACAAGTGTGCAACTATCTGTTGAGTGATTGGGTCACTGAGCGCTCACTCAACAGTATTTTGGTAGCCTAAAATTTTATAATACTTTTGAACAAGCATTGAAACGTTGGTGCTTTAAAAAATTGATACAAATTTTAAATTAAGGCAAAATTAAAAAGAATTTTGTTTTTTTTTTAATAAAAAAAGAAAATTTACAAATCAACTGTTGTTAAGCAGGTTTTTCTGCCAACCCAGCAAAACCACACCTTACCAAATAATGGTTAAAGAAATGTATAGACATAGGGGCCGATGGATTACCTTACACCTTACTTCATTGATGAATTTTACAGCCGATGAGCCTCAAAGTAATGTATATACCCATTACTTAAGAGGTGATAATGTTAGGGGTTACTAATATGGTTACGAGAATGGAAAAAGTAATGTGTCTAAAAATAGATTTTTAAAAAAACAGGAATTTTTATTAAAAAAAATTATTACAAATATTTTATTTAAAATATTTGTAATTAAAAACAATGTGGTCAAGATGGGAATTGAACCAGGGAAATCTGATTGCCAGCCAAGAACTCTACCCACTGAGCTATCGACGCATATAGTATTTGATTGTTTTAAACTTAAATGAATTGTTGCGCTTCGTTTTTTCGCTAGTGTTATCAAAACATACATACATTACCCTTTTGCTTACAAAAAAACACAAAATAATGTATCTAAAAATAAATTTTCAAAAGTATTTCAATTATTACTTTACTTTTATAAATCATATATTACGTAATCAATAACGAGTAAATTATTACTTTATGCTTGCAAATAATGAAAAAGGTAACGAGCTATCATTACAAGGTAACGCATGAGAATATCGCACGCACTAACAAAGTTTTGCTGCCAAAGGCTTCCCTTCTATATTCATATTTTTTGGTAGTGCATTTAAAATTCGTTTTAGCCTCTCTAAATATTTTCCTCCTACAAAATTTATAATGTAAATTATTGCATACTTGTTTTATTTTTTACTATTACTTTTTATAATTTTTAAATAATTTTATTTGTTTCTTTTTGAAATTTTTATTATTCCAAACACATTTGTTACAGTTCATTCATAAGTTTATGTTTATTATGTTTGCTTATATCTGTATTTAAAACTGAGAAAAAGTATGCAAAAATAAAAAAAAACTTTGCTCTTATTATGTTATGTTATATATTTACACTTTTCTGTTACAATTATGAACGTGACTTAAAGTTTGCCGTCGTAGTGTATGAAGTTTTTAATAGATTATTCGCAACACATTGTATGTTGTACGAGTTGTATGCTATATCTAGTTGCATATATTTATACCCAGCAAAAAAATAGGTGGAACTGTTTTAAATAAATGACTATGTTTCTACACGAAATAAAAAAAAATTTGAAATTACACCAACAAAAAAGTATTAAAATTTTATGCACACATATACGGTTGGTTGAAAAGTTCCTGCGCTCGAAATGAAAGAATACTGTTTTTGTTACGAAATATATTTTTTTATTCAATATAATCTCCTAGAAGCTCAATACACTTGTTCCAATGATCTTCCAATAATTTTATCCCATCCTTATAATGGTTTTCCGGAAGCTCTGCAAAATAACCGTCTACGGCTGCTATGGCCTCTTCATTCGACGAAAAATGCTTTCCACGAAGGAATTGTTTAAGATTTCTGAAGAGATAGTAGTCACTGGGAGCCAAATCTGGTGAATACGGTGGATGTTCAAGCAATTCGTACTTTAATTCTTTGAATTTAAACATCGTCAAAACACTTTTGTGAGCAGGTGCATTGTCTTGATGAAAAATTATTTTTTTCTTCTTTAAACTAGGTCTTTCTCACGAATTTTTTCATCCAGCTGATCCAAAAGGCTGCAATAATATTCAGAGTTGATTGTTTTACCTCTCTGAAGATAATCAATCAAAAAAATTCCTTTTGCATCCCAAAAAACTGATGCCATAACCTTCTTTGCTGATCGTTGGGACTTCACCTGCTTTGGAGCTGAACAACCAGCTTCAGTCCACTGTAAACGTTCTTGTTTCAATTTAGGATCATGGTGGTTGATCCAAGTCTCATCCATAGTTATAAAACGACGCAAGAAGTCGGTTTTATTCGGCTTAAAATGCTCCAAATTGGGCTGAGAAATTTGTTTTCTATTCAGTTTTTGTTGAATTGTTAATGTGTGCGGCACTAACTTTCCAAACAGTTTTTTCATACGTAATTCTTCATGTAAAATATAGAGTACTCGTTCGTCTGAGATACCTATGGCATTAGCAATTTTACGTTCAGTCAAACCTAGATCTTCACTAACCATATTATGTACCTGGTCAATGATTTCTGCTGTGGTTGGAGTTTTTGGTCGTCCTTCGCGTGGAACGTCTTCAAGGCTGGTACGACCACGTTTAAATTCACCAGCCCAAAATTCAACGGTGCGTTTTGAAGGTGTTCATAAATTTCCTTTGCTTTTAAACCCTTAAAAACAAAGAATCAAATGACTGCACGATATTCAATTTTTTCCATATTAAAAAAAAAAATCAATGACACGTCAACTTCAAATGGCTTGTAAACAAAGAAAGAATTGACAGAATGACTTGCAACTTTGCATGTGTTCTCAGGATAGTTATACAAATTTGGGAGAAAAAAAAGTTTGGAGCTAGCAGTGCCATCTCTTGGTGAGCGCAGGAACTTTTCAACCAACCTGTACTTATCTCATGAAAATTTGTTATATTTGCATTAATAGCAAATTTTTTATATGATGCGCATATATTTGACCATTAGTGTTGGTGTAAATAGACGTTAATTCCTAGAAAAAAATTTCAAAGTAAATAAAAAAATAAGTAAAAAAAATTTTTTTGACAAATTATTTTATTCAATTTATGTTATGTAATTTTATAATACCAAATCGAAATTTTTAAAAAATTACTAGGGAACTTCATGCATTAGTGGATTTATGGGGTTTTTCGGTAACTACATGAAAAGTTGTCAAATCAAAATATGCAACTCTGCCATATTTAGGATAGAGAGAGTCACATAATGTTGGCTCATTTGATGAAAATATGTCCATTACGATCATTCTCGAAAATGCAAGTGTGAAAAATGGCAGTGGTTTGAAAATTTTCGGATTGGTGGTCGGAGGGTAGTAGGGTAAAATTGCTAACTTCTGAATCAGTGGTCGGATTTTGGGAAAGGTCTTTGGGAGACCTTTCAGAATCAATACCTTTCCAAAATACCCTAAACGAAGCCCAGAGGTCTTACCGTTCCAAAGTTACCATTTGACTTGGCTTTGTTTAGGGTATTTTGGAAAGGTATTGATTCTGAAAGGTCTCCCAAAGACCTTTCCAACAAGCCCAAAAACACAAAAAAAACCGACCACTGATTCAGAAGTTAGCAATTTTACCCTACTACCCTCCGACCACACTTGCATTTTCGGGGATGGTCGTAATGGACATATCTTCATTAAATGAGCCAAGGAATACGTTGGTGAAATTCGGCGGTTCGTGACTGAAACACCCAGTATACAAAAATTTATGATATTAGTGACTCAACCTGTGCTAAATATATCTGAGTTACATATCTGAACGTGACAAAGTTTCCCGTAGTTACAGAATAACCCCATAATTTCATTAATAAATATTCAAAATTTGTTTTACTTTTATGTTTTTTTTTTCAGAGCTAAATGTGCTTTGAAATTTTGTCAAAAGTTTTGCTATAATTTCAAACATAACCCCTTTTCAGCATAATTGCATGCTTGTGCGTAAATATCTTAAAATTTTTTGTTGTTAAAATTCATTATGTTTACATTTTTCTCGTTGGGATATTAAACAATGTCATGCCTTAATAAGGTTTAGTTTCTTTGTGTTGCTGGGTAGTATTATTGTTTTTGGTTTTATTCAACTACACTTTTAGTTGGCATAATTTTCCATTAAATTTTTTATTATAAAAACTCATAAAATAAAGTAAATCTTAGTTTTTATATTTTGTGCGTAAATTATACTAAAAACTTGTGTTTAAAGCTACAAAACCATAATCTTAATAAAATGTGAAAAATTTCACTATATCTATACAAAATACAAATCTTCATTTGAATAAATTGGTTAAATCTTAAGGCATTTGATTGATAAACATGACACAAATTGTATGTTTAATTGTATTATTTTATATGCAAATCATATAATAAAATTAAAATTAAATGCCTTTCTAGCCTTATAAACTGGCTGTGTTTCATAATCTCAATTAATTGGATACATCAAATCAGCTATTAGCTAATATTGAAATATATATGTGTTTGTTTTTCTGTTTCGCTTTGCTTTGCTGAAAATGCAACTCAGTTTAACATTTCCAATTGCTTCTACAGCAAAGGGAAATGGAAAACAAACACATGTCTTTCAATATCAGCTAACAGCTGATTTGACATATGTAAAAATTGGAGATAACTAAACAGACAGTTCTTAAGTAAGTTTCACCTTAACAGAATAAATCAATTTGGGGTTAGCTTTCATCAGCTTTTTCTCACCAGAAAAGGCTAATGTTCAAAAAATTTTGTTAAAAAAAAAAAATTTTTACTGAAGATTTTTTTTCGGGAAATTTTTTTTTGTGGAAAATTTATTTTAATCCTTTTATATAAAATATATAAATATTACAAAATTTGTGGGTCATATTTGAGCTGAGTTTTACAACTCTGGCTTACCATTCATTGCTACAAAGAGCACACTTAAAAATTATGTAGGTGCAATCGACTGCAAATTACAGTTAAAATAACTGTACTTGCAGTTGATAAGATGTACACTACATTTGCATTTCAATAAAGTGCAATAATTAGTTATTTTTAACTGTTAAAAATCAAATGACAAATACAGTAAAAATAACATGCAAACGTAGTAAAATTTACAGTAAAAATCCGGTAAATTTTTCTATAAAAAATAACTATAAAAATAGTTAAAAACAACTACAAATGTAGTTAAAAACAACTACAAACGCTGTTAAAAACAACTACAAATGTAGTTAAAAACAACACCAAATTCAGTTAAAAACAACTACAAATGTAGTTAAAAACAACTACAAATGTAGTAAAAAACAACTTTTGAATTTATAAGTTTTCACTTATCTAGTCAACTTTAAATTCCTATAACGTTTTGTTGTTGTTAATTGTATTTACTATTTATGTTGTATCATTGCCAGATTTAATAAACTCAATCTCTGAAGAGGGTAGAAAACATGTCATCAAAACGTTAGATCAAAAATTAAATGATTTATATTTTATAGACATTTCATAAAATGACATTTAAAGTCCAATATAGAAAATTTTTAGAAACACAAATTGATTAACTTTCTTCTATATTTAGAAAAATAATATTCTTTAATTTTTTTTTTTACAAAAAAAAGGTAACGAGAATTACAAAGCAATAAAAAAATCCAATAAAAAATTAAAACAAAGAATTATTTAAAAATGCTCAAACAACTACATATTTTAAATGTTACCAAAATGCAGTAATTTTTGTAAACTCGGAAAAAAAAGTTTGTAGAAAAATTTGTAAACTGTTTTCAATCCCACTTTACTATTTTTGTACTGATTTTTAGTAAAAAAAAAAGCAAATCTTTTTGCTATTTACATTTTACAAATTACAGAATTTTTACAGAATATTAACAAATTTTTATGGCTAATTGCAGAAATCATTTTATATATTTTTGAAAACCGATTTGCTAAAATTAGCAAAAAAAATGTACTAATTTTAAAAATGTGGATATTGAAGGAAATGTTAATTCTAATTAAAACTTACACCTAAAAACTTAAATTGCCTTAAAATGTTACATAGATTACAAAAAAATGGATCATGTCTAAAAATAGGTCATCCCCTTAAAATAGCACTATAAAGTTTTTTTCAGTTTTAAAAATCAGCCCTAAAAACAATTAAAATTTGACCTTAAAAGTAAAAAAAAAAATTTACTAAAATATTTTTCAAATTACCAAATTAAAACAAAATGATAAATTCGTTTGTTTTTACAATTTTTAAACCTTTGATTTTTTTTTTTTTTTAATTATGTCTAAAATATTTTTTAAAAAATAAAAAAATTTTGCTGCTCGATAAAAAAAATAAATTTGAAATTTTGTACTAATATTAATAATATTTAGTAATATTTTTTTTTTTGCCGATTTTAGCAAACAAATTTTAAATTCCACTTTACAAAAAATTTACTAAAATTTAGTAGCCGCAGATAATTTTTTCTACAAATTTCATTGTACTACACGTCAGCAGACATGTGTTGCTAAGATGAGCAAAAATTACTGCTGGGCTTAAATTAGCAAAATTTCTCGTAATAACAGCAACATTTTCAGTTGTCATTACAGTTTTTTTTTTGTGAATTTAGGTTCTCTGATGCAAAAGGTGATCTGGAACACCATCTTAAAAATTATAATTTAAAAAACGCATCTTGCTTTAATATTTTCTTTATTTATTTTCTCTCAACTTTTAACTCTCTAAAATTCCGAAAATCCATACTTTGTTGCATGTAAATGCTAAACTACTATAAACATCAGTAGTAGGTATTATTACTAACTATTACAGTTACTATCTATAGTCTTATATAATATTCTTTCCTGAAACATTAACATGCTTATATGTACGTTTAAACAACCAACCATGTGTATCATTGTATGAAATTGTTATAAATGACAGTCTTAATGACATTGAAAACCCAAAAAGGAAATGTAATTAATTTGATTTTATAACTGACAGCATATAATGACTATGATGTGGGTTTATGTGTTGTCTAAGGACTAAGAATAAATCTTAATAATTTCCTTAAAAAAAATCAGCAACAATTTAAAAGTAACTTAAACTGTAATTTGTTTAAGTAAAAAAATATAAAGTTTATTTTATTTAAAGATTTTCTTTTCTTAAACAAGTAAAAATATTTCATACTATGAAAATGTTTACAAAAAAAATATCAAAAATAATTTATGTCAGCAATTAACACTTTCATAATCACATCAAGTTGTTAAATGAACATAATGAATGAGTTTTCTTTTTTTTTTTTTTTAAAGGGGGCCAACACAGGACAAAAACAACTTTTAGAAAAATAGTCTTCAAAACACTAAAAAAAAATTCTGCTAAATGCCTAAAAGTTTTTTTTCCTTGTTACGTTGATGTTGAAAGCAATGCAAAAAAAAAAAAAATTGTTCCAACAAATCACTTTAACTTTTGATAAAATACAGGTTGGTTGAAAAGTTCCTGCGCTCACAAAGAGATGGCACTGCTAGCTCCAAACTTTTTTTCTCTCAAGTTTGTATAACTGTCCTGAGAACACATGCAAAGTTGCAAGTCTTTCTTTCAATTCTTTCTTTGTTTACAAGCCATTTGAAGTTGACGTGTCATTGATTTTTTTTTAATATGGAAAAAATTGAATATCGTGCAGTCATTAGATTCTTTGTTTTGAAGGGTTTAAAAGCAAAGGAAATTTATGAACAATTGTTAGAAGTGTATAAGGAGTCCTCACCTTCAAAACGCACCGTTGAATTTTGGGCTGGTGAATTTAAACGTGGTCATACCAGCATTAAAGACGATCCACGCGAAGGATGACCAAAAACTGCAACCACAGCAGAAATCATTGAGCAGGTACATAATATGGTTAGTGAAGATCCAAGTTTGACTAAGCGTGAAATTGTTAATGCCATAGGCATCTCAGACGAACGAGTACTCCATATTTTACATGAAGAATTACGTATGAAAAAACTGTTTGGAAAGTTAGTGCCGCACACATTAACAATTCAACAAAAACTGGATCGAAAACAAATTTCTCAGCCCAATTTGGAGCATTTTAAGCCGAATAAAACCGACTTCTTGCGTCGTTTTATAACTATGGATGAGACTTGGATCTACCACCATGATCCAAAATTGAAACAAGAACGTTTGCAGTGGACTGAAGCTGGTTGTTCAGCTCCAAAGCAGGTGAAGTCACAACGATCAGCAAAGAAGGTTATGGCATCAGTTTTTTGGGATGCAAAAGGAATTTTGTTGATTGATTATCTTCAGAAAGGTAAAACAATCAACTCTGAATATTATAGCAGCCTTTTGGATCAGCTGGATGAAAAACTTCGTTAGAAAAGACCTGGTTTAAAGGAGAGAAAAATCATTTTTCATCAAGACAATGCACATGTTCACAAGTGTTTTGACGATAGCTAAATTCAAAGAATTAAAGTACGAATTGCTTGAACATCCACCATATTCACCAGATTTGGCTCCCAGTGACTACTATCTCTTCAGAAATCTCAAACAATTCCTTCGTGGAAAGCATTTTTCGTCTAATGAAGAGGCCATAGCAGCCGTAGACAGTTATTTTGCAGAGCTTCCGAAAAACCATTATAAGGATGGAATAAAATTATTGGAAGATCATTGGAACAAGTGTATTGAGCTTCTAGGAGATTATATTGAATAAAAAAATATATTTCGTAACAAAAAAAGGATTCTTTCATTTAGAGCGCAGGAACTTTTCAACCAACCTGTAAAAATAACCTTCGTAAAAGGCAGAGAGGTAGAATTTTTTAAAATGTGCATAAACATTTAAGGACCCTTCGTCGAACCAGCTCTTTTTAAAATAAAAGAAATTTAATGTAAATCGAGATCCTTTCCTATATTGCATCTTTTTGACCTTGTCCCGACAATTCTTTCACTATCTCCTACTTAACAGCTCTGCTAAAAGTAAAAGACGACAAAGTAGTTTAAAAACTTCCTCATATTTAATGAATTTTTTTTGTAGTTCTTTTGTTTAAAAGTTTATGCAAGTATGTTTTAAATTTTTTGTTTTTTGCCAGCGACAATAAGCCTACTACTACCATAAGCATAATACATTAAAATGGTAAAACTACTAAGTAAATGGCATCACTAACTGTCACTTACATTAGTTTATAAAGAACGTGCTACGGGGGTTTTGACAGATGCAATTTTGATCAATAAATTTAGGGAAAAAGTAAAAGTTAAGCGCACAAATTCACTCTTCAACAGTGAATGTAAAAATTGAAATATATTTGAAGACAAGATCACATATGGGGTTGTATATGATCATATATGGTACGCCCATGTACGGTTTAACATATGACCATATATGATCTTATATATGCCCACATATCTTCCGGTCTGAAATTTAAGAGTATATGGTCATATATGCTATCATAGGGTTGATCATACATACAGTTCAATATAGGGCTATACATGATGTCATATATGACCATCTTCAGATTCGAAATTTTAAAGGATTTGGCCGTATATGACATCATGTATGGTCAAATATTGCATTATGCAGGAACATAAACGCTAACACAAGGTTGATGTAAGGTCATGTGGTATCATATATGATCAAATATGGCTATTCACCCTCAAATTTCAGATGCAATGATATATGCTCCTGTATGAGATCATGTATGATCATATAGATATGATTTTTAACGGGTGGTTAAACTTTAAGGGCCGATGCTGATTTTGAATAAAACACAAATAATTTGGGAAATTATTGTCATTTATTTTTATTATGATTATATTGAATAATATATATCGGCCAAATGGGCGCCGCGACCTCGGCGGCACACCTCCATCCGGTGGTCCAAATTTTCGATGACGCTGAGGCATAATTGAGGTTCTATGTGCCGAATTATCTCATTCTTTAGCTTTTGAATTATTCTTGGCTTATTGACGTACACTTTTTCTTTTAAATATCCCCCAAGAAAGAAGTCCAACGGTGTCAAATCACATAATCTTGGCGGCCAATTGACATCGCCACCACGTGAGATAACACGGCCATTGAATTTGTCGCGCAAAAGAGCCATTGTTTCGTTAGCTGTGTGGCAAGTGGCACCGTCCTGTTGAAACCACATATCGTCCGGGGTCATATCCTCAATTCCTGGCCACAATAAGTTCGTTATCATCTCGCGATAGCGAACACCATTCACGGTAAATGCTTGGCCGACCTCATGACACACTATCGCGAACAACAGCAATGTTTTCCGCAGAACGAACTGGGCGAGCATACACAGGTGTTTTCACAGGCCCGATTTGCTGAAATTTGCTCACAATTCTCCCGATTGCGGACACATTCGGTCGATTATGCTGACCAAAAAAATCATGAAGTGCACGAAATGCATTTTGATTTGAACGCTCATTTTCATAATAAGCCTGAATAACTTTGACCCGTTGCTCGATTGTGTATCTTTCCATGGTTCAAATTGAGTTAGTCTGAAATTGAGAAATGTCAAATGAAATGCAGAAAAAAACTTGACGTTTAGGTGTGGTTCACACTCAAAATCGGCCCTTAAAATTGAACCACCCTTTTACAACTTTTTAGAAAATATTGTAATTAAACAATTTTAGTACAATATTTTTATTTTTGTAAATTTTAATGAAAAGTCTTAAAAAAATTAGTAAAACTGCGAGGTTTTTCACGTGCTTTGCACAATTGCTTGAGAAAATTCATTAAATTAAATAGAAACAGTTTTGAAATCAAACTAATTTAAAAATTTTTAAGGAAGAAATTCCTTAGAACCTAAATACTTAGGTTGTTCTAAAGCCAAAAAAAAAAATCTAAATTACTCTATTCACTGATATAAATGGTCACCTTATACCAATATATTTTTTTTATGAAGCTTACAAATTTGAAGTTTTTAAAGGTTATGAATATACCAAACAATTTATACTGCATTGAGTAGAGAATTTATAAATGGAGCAGAAAAAAAAAATAAAATTTCAAATATGTTTATAATACGTAGTTATTTTCAAAAGTGGTAAATTCAATGCAAAATGAAAAATTTTAACTCATAATGCCTTATAAAATTATATTATATTTACACTTAACTAAAAAGCTAGTAGTTTTTGAAAACTATGAGTTTTAGGTTGTAGTATAAATTGGGTTTGAGAATTTCTAACCACATCAAACTCTCACGATCTTGAGACAAGGTTAAGACGATGTCCTTTATATGTATCCTACACTCAGGAAATTATGAATGGAAATAATAGTTAAAATAACTGCATTTGAAGTTTTAAAGGTGTACATTAGTTTTGCGTTTAATTCAAATGCAATATGTAGTTAAAAATAACTACAAATGTAGTTAAAAATAACTACAAATGTAGTTAAAAATAACTACAAATGTAGTTAAAAATAACTACAAATGCAGTTAAAAATAACTAAATTTGCAGTTAATTTTTTTTACATTTTACTTTCGAATTAACATTTTTTTATTTTGTCTACTTTAAATTCATATATATTAATAACATTTAGAAAATATCTTGCAAAAAAGAAAACGAGAATTATAAAGTAATACAAATGCTAAAAATCAAAAACTTACAAATTACACAGTAGCTAAATTTTGAATTTATATTTTTCGAAATTTGTGTAACATATTTTCCCTTAATTTTTTTTCCATCACACTTTATATCATTTCTAACTTTTAAATATTTTTTTTTTTTTTTGTAAAATCGCTTCAACTTGTACAACTAGTTCAAGGATTTTTTTCTCATTTGCTTTAAGAACAAGCGTATTTCCTTTAATATAATGCTCACTTTCATTTCATAAAATATTTTTCAATATGTATATAAAAACAAAAGGAAAAAAAAAGATATGTAAAAAACTTTGTATTTTAAAACAGCATTAAATATCTTTCTCTTAACCAATAATTTATTACATTTTTCACTTTCACTTAAGTAAGTTTACTAGTTTCTTTTCTTGTGGCAGTAAGGACAATTTAATATGAATTACTTTGGTGTAATATGCAATATTTAACCAAAGATTTAAATTACTATTTAAAATTATTTAAAGTGTAAGTTGTAATAAATTTTGAAAGAAATCTGTTGTAGATTAACTAATTTTTAATAAAAAATTTCTAAATTGAAAATTGCAGGCAAAATTTTATAGTCCAAATATTAAATTTTTGTCTGCCACGACCTTTTCGCCCTTAAAGTTGAAAGTTTGAATACATTTTATTCGATTGGTACATAACGTACATCAAAGGAATTCTCTCTTTATTAACTTTCCACTGAGATGATGATAGCGATAGAGGCGACCTGGTGAGCCTAAAGCCCAAGAGCGGACCAGATATGCCTTTTAATCACAAAAGTATCTCAGAAGACATATACGAGAGTAATATCAAACTATCAGAGTAAATCTTAACGGTAATTGTAAACAGAACATTGCATTGCAGTGCACTGCAGTGATCTGGCAATCTTCGAGCTAGCTACTAACTAAACTCCCCAAAATAGACCCCAAAGCCAAAAACGACATTACGTCTCCTTATCCATTCACCAGGAATCCCAGGTTGATATATTACAATGTGGTCTCACAGGTTGGTTGAAAAGTTCCTGCGCTTGAAATGAAAGAATACTGTTTTTGTTACGAAATATATTTTTTTATTCAATATAATCTCCTAGAAGCTCAATACACTTGTTCCAGTGATCTTCCAATAATTTTATCCCATCCTTATAATGGTTTTCCCGAAGCTCTGCAAAATAACCGTCTACGGCTGCTATGGGCCTCTTCATTCGACGAAAAATGCTTTCCACGAAGGAATTGTTTGAGATTTCTGAAGAGATAGTAGTCACTGGGAGCCAAATCTGGTGAATACGGTGGATGTTCAAGCAATTCGTACTTTAATTCTTTGAATTTAGCCATCGTCGAAACACTTTTGTGAGCAGGTGCATTGTCTTGATTTTTTCTTCTTTAAACCAGGTCTTTTCTCAAGAATTTTTTCATCCAGCTGATCCAGAAGGCTGCAATAATATTAAGAGTTGATTGTTTTACCTTTCTGAAGATAATCTATCAACAAAATTCCTTTTGCATCCCAAAAAACGGATGCCATAACCTTCTTTGCTGATCTTTGTGACTTCACCTGCTTTGGAGCTGAACAACCAGCTTCAGTCCACTGTAAACGTTCTTGTTTCAATTTAGGATCATGATGGTAGATCCAAGTCTCATCCATAGTTATAAAACGACGCAAGAAGTCGGTTTTATTCGGCTTAGAACGCTCCAAATTACGCTGAGAAATTTGTTTTCGATCCAGTTTTTGTTGAATTGTTAATGTGTGCGGCACTAACATTCCAAACAGTTTTTTCATACGTAATTCTTCATGTAAAATATGGAGTACTCGTTCGTTTGAGATGCCTATGGCATTAGCAATTTCACGCTTAGTCAAACTTGGATCTTCACTAACCATATTATGTACCTGCTCAATGATTTCTGCTGTGGCTGCAGTTTTTGGTCGTCCTTCGCGTGGATCGTCTTTAAGGCTGGTACGACCACGTTTAAATTCACCAGCCCAAAATTCAACGGTGTGTTTTGAAGGTGGGGACTCCTTATACACTTCTAACAATTGTTCATAAATTTCCTTTGCTTTTAAACCCTTCAAAATAAAGAATCAAATGACTGCACGATATTCAATTTTTTCCATATTAAAAAAAATCAATGACACGTCAACTTCAAATAGCTTGTAAACAAAGAAAGAATTGACAAAATGACTTGCAACTTTGCATGTGTTCTCAGGACAGTTATACTAACTTGAGAAAAAAAAAGTTTGGAGCTAGCAGTGCCATCTCTTGGTGAGCGCAGGAACTTTTCAACCAACTTTTATTGTCAGCCAAGTTTGAAAACGATCGCTGCCTTATAGCCTCATCATAAGATAGATCACTATATCCAGTTAAGATATCTCACCTATCCCGTCAAAAAAATACGGCTAACTAGTTCTCAACAACTCCCGATGGCCCACCTATAGGAATATAGAGCAATCGTCGTTCTATCTCTCTTTCTCTCTCTCTCACTCAAGATACTTGGCTGTGTCGGAAAGTTGGATTTGCACACCGTCCACACCGTCCAGAGTTGTGGAAACATTGTTGCTCATGAATTGGAAGGTCGCTAAACATTGCTTTGCAATGGCGATATCGATTACGAGGAAGATTTGTTCCACCCATGATCAGCACCGTTCTGAAGCGGTAATTGGACTTCCCCATTTGATCAGAACAAGGGACTTCCTTGCAGATTTATGCAGGAATTGTCGCGATGAGGAGCAGAAGTTTTTGCCCCACTTGTTGTGCCGCAAACCGGATGTCTTTTCTCTGTGGTCATCCTGTTTTGAATAATCTGACGGAGCTGACCGACATGGATATTAGCTCGATAAGTCCGGTCCTGAGGGAATTTGAGTTGTTAAGGTTGGATCCTAAGGTAGCCGCATAACAGCATATCAGATTCTTCCACAACGGGAACAAGTTTTTTTTTGTAAGACTCACGTGAGCTGGCTATATGGCAGCTGTCTTTTTTTTTTAACCTAACCAAACAGTAGCAAAAGCATGATCGTTATGACTCCTGTGAAAAATTATAAGATTCACAGGCCCTTGCCTAAACAGCTTACTTCCCCAGAGCCGTCTACATAGTATCCCTTAAAGTGGAAGGAAATTTTCCTACTTCACGACGACTTTAACAAACCACCCTTTCCCAAGGAGAGAAGTGCAGCATTCCATGTAAGTGAATATAGTACCCGCCCTGGGTGCAACCTCCCGATCAGTGTAATGACTGCGACTAGAAGTTACTAACAGTCCCCTCTATGTCCAAAAAGACATACACTTTCATCAAGCAAATTCTATTAACTTTTTAATATATTTAGTCATACAAATTCTACTACATACTTCCAATCATATGTTTTCTATGGTTTACACATCTAGAATTTGTCCCCCCCCCCCCCCCCCCCCCCCCCCCACCCCATCAACTATGACGTTAAAAGTTAATTAAAACTTTATTCGTAACACGTTACCCGTCAGTGCAGCCAATGTAATACACCTCAAATATTTTCACACTTATTGACATAACCAAACCCAAAAACAAAAAAATAACGAAACTTTCACTATCGATGCCACAACAATTTATTATATCCCAAAAAAAGGTAGTACGAGTACAGTACTCTCTGTAACTAGTACAAACTTTATGAAACAAATTTTAATGGATTTTAAGCTGCTGCCCAACCTTGAATAACTAAAAACAAATTGTACACACTACAAAATGCAATATTTCAAAATTATAAATGTACATAACGAAAGTTTATTATTGCATTTTTCCCACTGCCCCGCATAATGTTTAAAAATTCACAAAATCCAATTCACGTTGTAAACGTAAAGTCAATGATAATTTGCTTAAGTCAGCATGATATTTTGCACTGCAACGATCCACATTAATTTTGTGTACCAAAGGTAATTTAAGGTGATATATTGGTGTTGCCAAATCTACTTCAGATTCTGTTATAGATAATTGCATTTTATCAGCTGGTGTATTATCGCCAGATAATAAAATATCGACAATTAAATCTTCACAACTGGCAGAGGCATTAGTACGATTACCCATTTGTAGAAATACATCTTCAGTACCCACAGCCTGGCGATAGGTCATATTATATGCCGGAGATTTGCGAGTATCTAATATTTCTGCATCTTCTTGTTCACATTGTTCTTGCCATTGTTCTATGGTGACTGGTTGCTTTTCGATATTGGAAGTATTCTCTAAAGGAGCATAGGGCGATTTGAATGCGGCTTTTGAAGATTTTTTATTTGAATTTTCACTTTGTGGTCCTATGCAGCCAGGATCTGTTATGAAAAATTTCGAGTTTGTTGAAATTTTTTTTTTTAAGATTTTTCAAACTTACTTAGATTATTTTTGACTAAAGACTCATCTCCATCATCTAAATCGGATTCATCATCTTGAGTTTGCTGTGGATTGAGTAGATTTCGTAGTAACAACAAATTTTCTGGATTTTCAAACAAGGACATGTTTGTTGTTTGTGAAAAATTCAATTTGATTTGATACAAACGTCAATGAAATTTGTTAAGTTTTCAAAATATGTTTATTGCTGTTATTGTTGTTGTTGTTGGTTACTATACCCTACAGTATACTCAAGTTGAAAGATAGTTAATGTTTGGAACAAAAAAAGCAATACACAGAGAAAACCTGTGACAGAACTGCCAATGCATATTGGTTTGCTAATAAGAGTTTTCTTTTGCGGTAAATTTAGAAGAGAATAATCTGTTATCGTTTAAATACATTTTTAACATCAACATTTAAAGTTTTCATGAATAATCTTTTGTTATCGATAACTAATATTTGAAATACTTTTTTCTGTTATCAATTACTTTAGGTTTCTTTATTTGTTTTTATCACTTACATTTATTTTCTGTAAAAACATGTTCTCTAAACGGTAAATCTTATATTTTTCTTTAATTTTTGTCTTATCGACACTTCGATAACAAATTTTAAATAATGTTCATTTTAATGCTACAAAAGTATGAACTATATTAAATTGGCTTTAGAAAATGGTATTTGATAACTACGATATGTTTTTAATAACTAATATATGTTACCGATAATTATTATGTTATTGATGACTTATGTTTTCAATAACTATAATGTTATCGATAACTATTATGTTTTCAATAACTATTATATGTTATCGATAACTCTTATATGCTTTCAAGAACTATTATATGTTATCGATAACTATTATATGTTTTAATGGCTATTATATGTTATCGATAACTGTTAATTTTATCGCTAACTATTCTATGTTATCGATATCTGTTATATGTTATCGTTAACTATTATATGTTACCGCTAACTATTATGTTATCGATAATAAATATATGTTATCGATAACTATTTTATGTTTTCAATAACTAATATATGTTATCGATGACAATTAATAACTATTTTATGTTTTCAATAACTATTGTATGTTATCGATAACTATTATATGCTTTCAATAACTATTATATGTTATAGATAAGAATTATATGTTATCGATAACTATTATATGTTATTGATAACTACGATATGTTTTCAATAACTAATATATGTTATCGATGAAAATTATATGTCATCGATAACTATTATATGATTGATAACTATTTTATGTTATTGATAACTGTTTTATGTTTTCAATAACTTTATATATTTTCAATAACTATTATATGTTTTCGAAAACTGTTAATATGTTATCGTTAACTATTATATGTTATTGATAACTGTTATATGTTATCGATAACTATTATATGTTTTCAATAACTATATGTTATCGAAAATATACATGCTTTCAGTACCTCTTTTATGTTATCGATAACTATTACATATTATCAATGACTAATATATGTTATCGATAAATATTATAATTTGTAGCCGATAGTTATTACTTTTTGGTGCCTATAGCTTCATTTTCGGTATATTAATTTTTTGTTATCGATAAATCCATAACTATAGTATTTAAATTTATGTATATAGACATTTTTTTAAATCGATCATTTTTATTTTCTATTCAAACGTGATATCTTTATCAAATTTATAATTTTTTAATTAGTTATTAATGGGTAACATTTAAAATTTTGATATTGAAGGCAGCGATTATTTGAATTCAAAAATATCTGACACTACATCGCTTAGGGTATCTTTTATTCCGTAAGGCTGACTATAATATTTTTTTTTTTTACCCAAACATACATTGATTAAACAAAAACTTTTTCGTAATGGTCTGCATGGTAACAGAATTTTACCCATATTAAACCAACTATGTCTAGCTACTGCAAAAACAAAACTAAATTCGCAAATCCTATTAAAATACCTCGCCTGAAAATTAAAAAGTTGCATTTCATTTTAAAATTTAGTTTTTAGGGGAAATCTGCTATTTAGTGTTAAATGCTTTTGGAGTGTTTATGTTGTGTATTATGCATACAATTTTAAATAGAAAAAAAACTAACTTTTCGTCACGATTGTTGAACGTGCATAAGGGATTTGTGGATTTTTTGAATAAGGGAATTTTTAAATTTAAATGAGGCTACAAATTTGAATTTAATTATAGGAAATTTAAGATGATAATTTGTTATCGCATCTGTGGAAGAATTGTTTTATTTTTTTAAAAGTTAATAAAATTTTTTTTATTTTCTTTAATCCCTTTTTAAATTTATTTTTAACAAGGTGTAAAGAAATTAAATCTGCAAATATAATGTGTTAAATTGCCAAGAATTATATATTACAAATCTCTATATGTACATATTATGCATATTATTTACAAAATCTAAAATCCTTTGTCATAGTGGGTAACCTCAACATTTTTTGGTGCATGTCTGGGCTGAATTTGTTTCTTTATAAAAATTTATATATTTTTTTTGTTGTACATTTTCTTTACTTTAGCTTTTATGGTTTTAGTGGTTTTGTTTGTCATTTTATTTTTACTAAGGACGAAACGTGTTTTGAAACTGAAAAATAAATTTTTATATGTGGTTTATATTTTCTATGTATGTATAAAATATTTCGGAAATGGAAATATATACCAGTAACTTCAATAAGAAAGCAAGAAAAAAAAAAACAAATTCTTCTTATCGAAATGTGGTCAGTTTTGTTTTTTTTTTTTTCAAAACTATAAAAATTGTAAAATATACAAGTATTACAAGTATTTTAAGGATACAGTTAGATAATAATAAAAGTAAATTGTTCTCTTATTTCCAGCAATATTTTATTATACTCGATTGGTCAATAAAGTATACAATAAAATGTTTGGAAAATAACATAACAATAGTAACAATAAAACGAGACGTAATTGTATTAAAAATAAAAACTGTAAAAGATAGCGAAAAGAAAAACCCAATATTATTAACTAGGTAGATAAATTACTTTAACTATTAGTAAATTTTTCTAGACTTATAGCTGATTTAATTAATCAAAACCTGCGTTGGGCGCCATTTTTCTAGTGGTTATATAAATTGCATTTGTATAATTTATTCTTCCTAAACAGATGAAAATTATCTGTATTTTTAGTTTCATCTCTGCAACTTTCCCTCTCTAATGTCCATTTTTTATATCTTTTACTGTTTCTATCATACAATCGATACCACAATTGAAAAGTTAATCCAAAAAAATATAACACTTACTGTTATAGTAATTTTCGAGTATTCTTCTAAACCTTTACTTGATAATTTTCAACAAGTACTCATACTACTTACTTACATGATACCTTGTAGTATTCTGACAATAGGTCAATAAATTTTTTATATTAAGTTTAGGTGTTACAACAAAAATTATTTACACAAATTTAACAATTTATTTTAAATATTATTTTACAAATAATGACTTGTAAAAAGGGAAAAATTGCTTTCCTCCAACAGAAAAAAATTTACTTAATTTTTCTGTATGTTTTGATGTCAAGTGAAAATATGTGTATATAAATAGGTATTTATATTGTTGCAAAAAAAAAAAAAACTGGGGATTTGAAAGCATGAATTCATAAAAAGCAATTTCAGTCCAGACACGAGTACAATTTTGCAAAATTTATTGCAATTTTATATTTGCTTCGATCGTTGGATTTATTTTACTTTGGAATAAAATGTTATTTGTCCCTACAATTTTAAAATTTTCTATAAAAACTGTTAAATTTTTTGGTTATCATTTGGTTATTTGGTTATTTTCTATAGAAAATTTTTAATTTTACTGTAATTAATGGAATTCAATTACAAATTATATCTTAATACCCTAACCGAGCACTAGCAACATAGGCTTTTGGCTAGTTGTAGCGAAAACAGCCCAGAGCCTCTGGTGGGATTCGAACCCACGACCCCCGTACTGATAACCTAGCAGGCTACCAATTAGCCTACCGGGGTAATCATAACTTTCTATAAAAATTCGATAACTATAATTTTTTGATAGAAAATTTTAATTATCTATAAAAAAAAATTTCTGTTATCGATTACTACAATTTTTTTAGAATGGCATTCGATTATCGTTTACTATAATCGCCTATAGAATAACTTTTGATTATCGATTACTTTTATTTTCAATACAAAATTGTTGATTATCGGTCACCGTAATTTTCAATAGAAAATTTTTGAATATCGATAAATTATAGTTTTAAATAGAATATTCTGGGCAATCTATAACTTTTAGGTTCGATAGCTAAAATAGCTCAAATAGAATATTTTCGGGTATTAATAGCTATAATTTCCAATAGAAAATATTCAGCTATCGATTTCTATAATATTTTATAAACTTAAGTTTCTATCAATTTTTCGGTTATCGGTAACTAAAATTTTATTGAAAAATGTGTTGGTTATCGATGTTTATAACATTCCAAAGGGAAACTTTGGTTATCAAGAACTATAATTTTCTGTAGAAATTTTTCGGTAACAGCAATATTCAATAGAAAATTTTCAGTTATCTGTGGCTATAATTTTTAATGGAAAATATTTGCAATTTTGAATAGAAATTTAGTGGTTATCGATAACTGAAATGACCAATTGAAAAATTTCGATTACCGATTAGTTTAGTTTTCTAAAGAAAATTTTCAGTAACCTATAAATTTAATTTTTCACCAAAAATTCGCGGTTACTGATAATAATTTTCTAAAAAGTAGTTGGTTGCCGACATCCATAATTTTCTATAGATAATTTTTGTTTATCATCAACTTTAATTTTTGATAGGAAATTTATTGTTATCGATAACTTTAGTTTTTTATATAAGCATATTTTTTTCCGATGACAACAATTTTTAATCACAAATTTTCGGTTATCGATAACTCTAATAGAAAATTTTTGTTTATTAACAAATTTAATTTTCGATAGGAAATTTTTAGTTATCGATAACTTTAGTTTTCTATAAAACCATAATTTTTTCCGATGACAACAATTTTGAATCACAAATTTTCGGTTATCGATAACTCCACAAGACAACTTTCTGCTATCGATAAATATAATTTTCAATCGAAAATTTTCCGGTATCGGTAACTAGTATTCTATAGAAAATTTTCGGTTATTTTTACTATAATTTTTAACATAATAATGGATATTTTTGAGTTATCGATTATTATAATTTTGTAAATAAAATTTTCAATTTTTAATAACAACAATTTTCGGTTATTTATAACTAAAATTTTCTAGACAATTTTCGGTTATCGGTAACTATAACTATGATAACTATAATTTTCCATTATGATAACTAACATCGATAGTTATAATTTATTATAGAAAATTTACGCTTTCCGATAACTATAATTTTCTATAGATTTTATATTATCGATAATTATAATTTAAAAAAAATTGTGTTATCGATAACTATAACTACTCATACGAAATTAAAAATTTTTTCAGTTATCGAGAACTATAATTTGACATTTATCGATAACTATAATTTGTAATACAATTTTTTTTGTTATCGATAATTATAATTTTCAACAAAAACTATATGCTTTTGATAATAATAGAAAATTTTTGGTCTTTTTTTCGATAACTATAACTATGATAACTATAGTTTTTCATTATAACTATAATTTTCCATAGAAAATATTTATAATTTATTATACAAAATTTTCGCTTTCCGATAACTAGTAACTTTCTATTATCGATAATTTTATATTATCGATAATTGTAATTTAGAACAATTTTGGTTATCAATAACTATAATTTTACATTTATCGATAACAATTATTTGTAATAGAATTTTTTGGTTATCGATAACTATAATTTTATACAAAAACTTTTTCAGTTGTAGAGAACTATAATTTTACATTTATCGATAACAATTATTTGTACCGATAATTATAATTTTCTACAAAAACTTTTTGTTTATTGATTATAATAGAAAATTTTTGGTTTTTTAAGTTATCGATAACTTTAATTATCTATTAAAGATTTTCGGATATCGTCAACTTTACTTTCTATTAAAAAAAATTTCAATGACCGAAATTTTTTCGGTTATTGCTAAAATATTTTTGGAAAAATAAAACAAATAAATTTTCTGTAAATTTTCATTAACCAATAGTTTGTTTTATTACATTAAGTTGATTTAATTCCTTTACATTTCTGTGCTAAAAAATAAAAAACACATTATGAAAAATGTTTATTTAATTTTCTTATACTGTGTTGTACTTGACAAAAATATTACAACATTTACTAAAAACACAACAAATGGCTCAACATGCTAAAGAATAATAAGATGGAAAAAAATTTTCACAACAAAAAAAAAAACAACAGAGAAGCTTAATTTACTATGTTGAGATTTTTCTACGGATTTATGTGTTATGTAAAGAACAAACAAAGCTTCAGGCAAAGTAAAGTCGAATTATGTTTACCCTCATAAGTTAAGAATAGTAGTTAAAAGCTGGCAAATTGTTAAAAAAAAACTTCTAAAAATTAGGGGAAGTTTTAAGTTTCTGGTTAATTATAATTAACAAAAAAAAAAGGAATAAATATCTTTGTTTAAAGCTAAATCGATTGATTTAATTATTCCAAATGATCAAAAATTTATGTTATATACAAAGTGCCATCTAAGACCCATTATTCCACATTAGTCGCACTTTTAATGGTAAATTTACTCGACGTTACAAATAAAATGTTTAACTGCAAAAACATGTGTCTGCCTTAATTTTGTATGCAAAATATTTCTGCTTAATGTTCTTAATTGACAGCAATTTTAATGTTTGGTACTCATTATTTAAAAAAAATATATATATTTTACACTACAACGATAACTTAACCTTGGCCTTTAAGAACAATTGTTATAATTAACAAATAAGAAAAAATGCCTTAAATAACAATTAAACAAACTCATTAAGAACAAGTTAAAAACATTAAATACATTCGGTTGTGACAAATTTGTAATACCCTCCTACATAATTGTCAGTGTATTTGGAAATTTCCAAACAAAAGCATATTAGACAGGACATTTCAAGGAAAACTGTTGTTGGCTTTTTGTTAACTTAAATATTCTCCAATGACTCATTAAGTAAAAATTGATTATCTGTTTTTATTTTTTTTAAATATTTTGATTAGAAAGAATCAGCAATACTATAAATTGGGAGAAAAAAAGTAATTATTCGACTATAAGTCTACATCTTAACGAAGAAAATAAGATATATTTTAAGAAAATTTATGAATAAATTTCAAAGTTATAGAAAAATCTACAGGTTGGTTGAAAAGTTCCTGCGCTCACCAAGAGATGGCACTGCTAGCTCCAAACTTTTTTTTTTTCTCAAGTTGGTATAACTGTCCTGAGAACACATGCAAAGTTGCAAGTCCTTCTGTCAATTCTTTCTTTGTTTACAAGCCATTTGAAGTTGACGTGTCATTGATTTTTTTTTATTATGGAAAAAATTGAATATCGTGCAGTCATTAGATTCTTTGTTTTGAAGGGTTTAAAAGCAAAGGAAATTCATGAGCAATTGTTAGAAGTGTATAAGGAGTCCTCACCTTCAAAACACACCGTTGAATTTTGGGCTGGTGAATTTAAACGTGGTCGTACCAGCCTTGAAGACGATCCACGCAAAGACGATCCACGAAAAACTGCAACCACAGCAGAAATCATTGAGCAGGTACATAATATGGTTAGTGAAGATCCAAGTTTGACTAAGCGTGAAATTGCTAATGTCATAGGCATCTCAGACGAACGAGTACTCCATATTTTACATGAAGAATTACGTATGAAAAAACTGTTTGGAAAGTTAGTGCCGCACACATTAACAATTCAACAAAAACTGGATCGAAAACAAATTTCTCAGCTTAATTTGGAGCGTTTTAAGCCGAATAAAACCGACTTCATGCATCGTTTTATAACTATGGATGAGACTTGGATCTACCACCATGATCCTAAATTGAAATAAGAACGTTTACAGTGGACTGAAGCTGGGTTGTTCAGCTCCAAAGCAGGTGAAGTCACAACGATCAGCAAAGAAGGTTATGGCATCAGTTTTTTGGGATGCAAAAGGAATATTGTTGATTGATTACACGGTGTTACAAAAAAAAATCCCTGGGATATTATATTAATTTTCTGATAGGTATTGTCGAGTAGAACAAAAATCCGTATTTGAAATTTTCCAGGCACGTCAGAATTTTGAGATACGGGTAAAAACCCGGTTTTTTGGACCTCTATGCACTTAATAACGGGTAACTCAGTTGGTTCTAAACCGATTTTAATTTTATAAACGGATTTGGATAGAAGAGACTTATACCTTTAAAATGATATGTATGATTATATGGTTTGATCCAAAAATATGTGTGTATTTCTGCACCAAAGTAATTTTTTTACCACTTTTTTCGACATTTTTTAACTTTGGCGATATTTTTACGCACTTTTTTATAAGGGAACCGTACAGCTTTATAATTTATATTTGTAGCATATTTAGTTAGGAGTAATATGCAATTTACGGTTTTAAAATCCGTTAAAAAATGACTAAGTTATTAAATATTGTATCAAACCAAAATTCTTGCAAAATACAAATTTCTTAATATGATATTCCTACGCATTATTTTAAACAGAAATTTTACTGAGTAAAATTCAACTTTGTTTTAAAAAATCCGTTAGAAATAAAGAGAGTTATTAATTTTGTTTTTAAACCTAAATTTTTGCATAATTGCTTGCACATTATTTTAAGGCACTTAATCAAAACTATAAGGCAGACGAATGGCGACTCTTCATTGATGGTTCATGTAAAAGTATATTTAATCCAAACAAATTTTTTATTTCTGTTTTATAAAATCTGATTTGTTATCTCTAGGCTTGAAAGCAGTTTTATTACATAACCAGAATAAGTTACCATCTGTTCCAATCGCGTATGCTACAAACACTAAAGAAACCTACGAAGTGATGACAAAAATACTTGGAAATATCAACTATACCGCTCATAAATGGAAAATTATCGCCGATTTAAAGGTTTTAACTATTTTTTTGGAATGCAAGGTGGTAACACAAAACATCCTTGTTATTTATGTGAATGGGATAGTCGTGCACCAAATCGGTATGAACGTAAAGTTTGGCCATCTCGTGAATCTCATCAAATAGGCAGGCAAAATGTGTTAAACGTCCCACTAGTGAAGATGTGATTCTGCCACCACTGCATCTGAAGTTGGGATACATGAAACAATTTGTTAAAAAGCTTGATGTAAACGGCGATGCTTTTTGCCATCTTAAACAAATGTTCCCAAAACTAAGTGAAGCTAAAATAAAAGGAGGTACTAAAATATTTGTTTCCAATTGTAGTACTTTTTTATAGTTATATATTTTTCGATGTATTTTAGGTATTTTTATTTGCCCTCAAATTCGAACAATTATGAGAGATGAAGATTTTATTAATAAATTAAATTCAGTGGAAAAGCGTGCATGGAAAAGTTTTGTTGCACTCTGTGATAATTTTCTTGGGAATTACAGAAGCGACGACTATGTCGCTGTTGTAAATGAATTTTTGGATTCGTATGGTGAAATGGGCTGCAATATGTCCATAAAAATACACTTTCTACATTCTCACTTAGATTTTTTCCCAAACAATCTGGGACAGTTCAGCGATGAGCAAGGTGAACATTTTCATCAAGAGATGATCGCCATTGAGAAGAGATTTAAGGGAAAAAAATAAAATAAAAATGCTTTCTGAATATTGCTGGTCACTTCAGAGAGAAACCGATGACACGGAATTGAAAAAAAGACGGTCCAGCAAACATTTTTGACCAAAATGGCTAAAAGTTGTTTTTTTGTTAAAATAATATAAAATTTTAGTAGTATTTATTTTTTTGACGATTTTATGCTCAACAAATTCGGCAACACTGCTCACATCTAAATACGCTATTTAAATAAATTATAAAACTTTACGGTTCCTTTATTAAAAATTACGTAAAAATATCGCCAAAGTTGAAAAATGTCGAAAAAGTGTTAAAAAAATTACTTTGGTGCAGAAATACACACATATTTTTGGATCAAATCATATAATCATATAAAGGTATAAGTCTCTTCTATCTAAATCCGTTTATAAAATTAAAATCGGTTGAGAATCAACTGAGTTACCCGTTTATAAGTGTATATAGGTATGAAAACCCGGTTTTTTTTACCCGTACCTCAAAAATTTGATGTGCCTGGAAAATTTTAAATACATATTTTTGATATACTCGACAATACTTACCAGAAAAATAGTATCGTTGAAGAAGAATTGTCGAAGAAATTTTTAAAAAAGCGGCCAAGCAAACATTTTCGAATAAATTGGCTAAAATATGCATTTTTCGAAAATTTTTGTTTTTATAAAAAATGGAATAACAGTCATTTTTTAACGGATTTTAAAACCGTAAATTGCATTTTACTCCTAACTAAATATGCTACTCATATAAATTATAAAGCTGTACGGTTCCCATATAAAAAAGTACGTCAAAATATCGCCAAAGTTAAAAAATGTCGAAAAAAGTGGTAAAAAAATGACTTTGGTGCAGAAATACACACATATTTTTGAATCAAACCATATAATCATATATATCATTTTAAAGGTATAAGTCTCTTCTATCCAAATCCGTTTATAAAATTAAAATCGGTTTAGAACCAACTGAGTTAGCCGTTATTAAGTGCATAGAGGTCCGAAAAACCGGTTTTTTACCCGTATCTCAAAATTCTGACGTGCCTGGAAAATTTCAAATACAGATTCTTGTTCTACTCGACAATATCTACCAGAAAAATAATATGATATCCCAGGGATTTCGACTTCATTCTTTTTTGTAACACCGTGTTATCTTCAGAAAGGTAAAACAATCAACTCTGAATATTATTGCAGCCTTTTGGATCAGCTGGATGAAAAAATTCGTGAGAAAAGACCTGGTTTAAAGAAGAAAAAAATAATTTTTCATCAAGACAATGCACCTGCTCACAAAAGTGTTTTGACGATGGCTAAATTCAAAGAATTAAAGTATGAATTGCTTGAACATCCACTACTATCTCTTCAGAAATCTCAAACAATTCCTTCGTGGAAAGCATTTTTCGTCCAATGAAGAGGCCATAGCAGCCGTAGACGGTTATTTTGCGGAGCTTCCGGAAAACCATTATGGATGGGATAAAATTATTGGAAGATCATTGGAACAAGTGTATTGAGCTTCTAGGAGATTATATTGAATAAAAAAATATATTTCGTAAAAAAACAGTATTCTTTCATTTCAAGCGCAGGAACTTTTCAACCAACCTGTATTTTAATACATTTTTTGAAATATAATTTTTTATTCAAGGATTTTCTAATAATATATATCTTGTTTTCTTAGTAATAATGTGGACTCTTCTTTTTTTTTTAAATCTCTATATTTGCCAGATAACATTTCACTTTTAACAAACAGAATGTGGAACATATTATAACCAATTCCCCCAACTTGTACTCTGAGATATTTTACAAAAATCTACTTAAGCATGTTACTTGCTTAAAACTCATTACCACAAGTTGTGCATAATACAATTTTACGTTTGTTGCCTACAACGATTTTTCTTAACAGCTTTAATTATTTAAAATTTTTTTTTTGTGTTTAAATTCTGGTATTTCATCAAAAATCCCAAAACTTTTGTTCATTCATTGTGTGTGTGTGTGTGTGTCTTTTTTTTAAGAACAACTCTTAAGAAAACAATAGTAGTTTTCATTACATTCTATAAACATCAAAAACATATTGTATGTTTTATGTTATGGCCATGTAGTTAGGAGAGAAAAAGAATTTGGGACCATTGTTTTAAGCTTTCATTATGATTTCTAATATAACATACACATACACATACATTTTGTCCTTCCAATATCCTTTCTGGATGGAAAATTATGAATCAACTAGCTTAAAAGTCTGATACTTCGTTAGTGCACTCAACAAAAAAAGTGAAAATTTTGCTGTTATTACGAGAAATTTTGCTAATTTGAGGCCAGCGGTATTTTTTTTTTTTCTAATCTTAGCCACACATGTCTGCTGATGTGTAGTAGTATAAAAAAAATTAGCTGCCGCTACTAAATTTTAGTAAATTTCTTGTAAAGTGAAAATTAAAATCTGTTTGCTAAAATCAGCAAACAAAAATTACTGAATATTATTAATAAAGGGTGGTTAAATTTTAAGGGCCGATGTTGATTTTGAATAAAACAAAAATTATTTAGGAAATTATTGTCATTTCTTTTTATTATGATAATATGGTATGGTTCAATTATGTGTGGAACAAAATATCGGCCAAATGGCCGCCGCCACCTCGGCGGCACACCTCCATCCGATGGTCCAAATTTTCGATGACGCTGAGGCATAATTGAGGTTCTCTGCCGTTAATGTGCCGGATTATCTCATCCTTTAGCTCTTGAATTGTTGCTGGCTTATCGACGTACACCTTTTCTTTCAAATAACCCCAAAGAAAGAAGTGCAACGGTGTCAAATCACATGATCTTGGCGGCCAATTGACATCGCCACCACGTGAGATAACACGGCCATTGAATTTGTCACGCAAAAAAGCCATTGTTTCGTTAGCTGTGTGGCAAGGGGCACCGTTCTGTTGAAACCACATATCGTCCAGGGTTATATCCTCAATTCCTGGCCACAATAAGTTCGTTATCATCTCGCAATAGCGAGCGCCATTCACGGTTAATGATTGGTTGACATCATGACTCACTGTCGCGAACAACAGCAATGTTTTCCGAAGAACGAACTGGGCGAGCATGCACAGGTGTTTTCACAGACCCGGTTTGCTGAAATTTGCCCACAATTCTCTCGATTGTGGACACATTTGGTCGATTATGCTGACCAAAAAAAAAAAATCACGAAGTGCACGAAATGCATTTTGATTTAAACGCCCATTTTAATAATAAGCCTGAATAACTTTAAAGCGTTGCTCGATTGTGTATCTTTCCATGGTTCAAATTGAGTTAGTCTGAAATTGAGAAATGTCAAATGAAATACAGATAAAACTTGACGTTTAGGTGTGGTTCACATTCAACATGGGCCCTTTAAATTTTAACTACCCATTATTAGTACAATATTTCAAATTTATATTTTTTTTCATCGAGCATCAAAATTTAATTTTATTTATTTTTTTTTTCAAAAAATATTTTAGACGAAAAAAAAAAATCAATGGCTTAAAAATTATAAAAACATAAACGAATTTATCATTTTGTTTTAATTTGGTAATTTCTGTTTTCAAAAATATTTTAGTAATTTTTTTTTTTTTTACTTTTAAGGTCAAATTTTAATTGTTTTTAGGGCTGAAAACAGTTTTTTTTTAAGTGGATGTCCTATTTTTAGACATGAGTCAATATCCCTTTTTTAATCTATGTAAAATTTTAAGGCAATTTGAGTTTGTAGGTGTAAGTTTTAATTAGAAATAAAATTTTCTTCAATATCCACTTTTTTAAAAATGATTAAATTTTTTTTTTGCTAATTTTTGCAAATCGGGTTTTAAAAAATTGTAAAATGATTTCTGTAATTAGCAACAAAAATTTGTAAATATTCTGTAAAAATTCTGTAATTTGCAAAATTTACAAATTTTTTCTAGAGGATGGTTTAATTTCAAATTTTAGATTCCCTTAATACCCCATTTATTCTGAGCACCAAAATACGTATTTTCGTTATTTTAAAGTTTTCGATTAAAAATTTGTATGGAATTTGAAAGTTAAAAACTTGACAAAAATATGTATTTTGGGGTTCAGTATAAAAGGGTTATTATAAATATGATCCGCTCAGCTCATTTAAAGGGTTAATTTTTTTCTTTTTAAACGCCATGTACACCATTTTTTTTTTAGCAATAATTCATGTTTTTTTTCAAATATCCAAGGAGTCTATTATTTAATGAATTGGCTTTTATTTCATGGATTATGTATGTAAATTATGTAAATTTCAAGTTTCTATTCATATCACTTCTGTGATATGAGGAGGACGCTATGGGGAAGGCTTTCCCTTTTTGCCTATCCTCACAAAATTTGTCAAGTTCCCATCATCGACAGTTTGGTCTGGTTGATAAAGAGGACATATTTTTTCTTTTTATCCCCATTTTTACTACGTTCTTATTGAAAATTTAAATAAGTATCTATGTACTGAATTAGTCCCTACTCCAGGGAATATATATTTAAAATTTCAGATTTCTAGCCAAAGGGGTTTGAGCAGAACGTCGAGGGGAAACTTTTTTCCTTTTTGACCCTACTGAAAAAAATTATTTCCCTGCCAGAAATTGCCACACTGAACGATATCCACGCCTGAGGAGGAACAACCTAGCTTCAGCGGTTAGGCCTGTGTAATTACGGGGACTTTTTCCCCTTTTTGGCTACGTTTTAGTACCTTCTTATAAGAAATACCAAAAAGTATGTCTTCAGTTGATTAGCCCCTATTTTGGTGAACACATATATCTTAAATTTCAAATTTCTAGCAAAAGTTGTTTTGGCAGGCTGTTAATTGGAAGGCTGTGTTTCCACTTTTAACCTTTAATTTTTACCCCGTTCCCGGCCAAACTTTCTTAAAGTACCCTGTCAGTGAGTTATTTCATATTCTAGGTAAAATATATTGGTAATTTTAGTTTTCAAACCAAAGCGGTACGAGCAGGCCGTTGAGGGGGCAGTTTTCCCCTTCTAAACCGCCATTTTTACCATGTTCCTGGCGGAAATTCCAAAAGAGTACGTTACTCGTGAATTAGCCTTTATTCTAGGGAACACAAAGCGATTCAGGCGAGCCGTTAAGGAGGGCACTTTTCTCTACTAAATCCGTATTTTTACCAAGTTTTTTAAGCAAACATTTTAAAATGTATTTTATTGGAGAATTTAATGGTACTTTGGGGCACCCACAAAGGAATTCGGGCAGGCCGTCAAGTGTGGAGACTTTTCTCTGGTTTGCCCCTGCCCGTTGTAATATCGAAAAATCCTAGCTACGCTGTAGGAACAGCATGTATACGCCGGACTAGGAACCTACAAGCTCAAATCTCTTGGGTTGGGAGGGACAATTTTTCCCTTTTGCCCTATTAAAGCCCTGTTTTAACCACGAGCCAGCCGAAAATTGCAAAAAAAAAAAAAATTAGGAATTACACCAACCAAGGCGGTTCGTGGAGGCTGTTAAGTGTCACTTAATTCATTTGGAACCCACATTTATACCACATTCCTGGCGAAAATTCTAAAAAGCACCTTATCGAGAATCGCTGAAAGCACCAAGGAACATTAATGTTAATTTTCAGGTTTCTAGCCAAAGCAGTTTGGGCAGGCCGTTTAGGGGTAGACTTTCCCCTTTTGAACCTCTATTTTTACTATGCCTCCATCGACAATTCCAAAAGGAAAAATACATTTTAATTTTTAAATTTCAAGAGGCACTTTTGCTCCTTTGAACCCTCATTTTTTTTTATTCAACATTTTGGAATATGAAAGCCAATTCCACTCACTTAAGGTTACCTTAAAACCACGGAAGAATTAATGAGTCAGTCACGCTTTTCTTCTCTATATATATATATAAATATTTATACTATTTATATTGCTAGCTAGAGAAAATCTGTGTGTAAGTGAGTGTGAATGTGTATGGGTGTAAATATGTGTAGGGTACATATATATTTCTATGGGTGTTAATAAAAATTTTTGGTTTGATAGCTTTATATAATTTTTTTACAGTGGAACGGGATGCGAATAATTACGGTTTTTTTTTAAAGATCCCTGTTGGAAAAGTACCCTGCGGGAAAAGGACCTATCCCAGGACACGTCACATGACCGGTTCATTTTGTTAGGGACCGGTTACTTTAACATGGGCTTGTCCTAGGAGGGGGGTTAATTGCCCTCTGTGACATGTCACAGGACTGGTCTAAAAGGACGTGTCGTGACTTAAACCGGTCACGTGATAGGTACTTTAGGAACCGGTGCTCTTTTCACCTATCTCGTGATATGTTTACTCTGTTTCTGCAGTCATGGGATGGATTCATTCAGATTAATTGACTAAAAATTTTTGAAAGAGATATTAAGACCAGAAAATTAGTTTAAAGAAAAAAATTTATATAAATAAATTATTACACCAATTGTAGTTTCATCCCACTGTGCATACAATATGGAGCTGGTACTTCCATTTCGTAAAGATTAAAGTTTAGTTTACATAAAATTCAATTGTGGTCGCTTGTGTTTTGTCTAATTCATTGTGTATACGATATGGGCCAAAAGGATTTACAATTGTTAGCAGGATTTCATTTTAAGTTTTTTTTTTTTTAATACACATGAAGTTTCAAAATGAAATTCTAAAAAACATGCTTAAAAATTTTTGTGATATTGTTTTATAAATACTGCAATCATTGTTAACGATTAAATTATATTTTTAGAAAAAAAAATAGGAATTTAAATAAAATAAATTTTAAAGGATTATAGTGCTTAAAATTAAAGTATGTATGTATACGAAATAAATAAATAATACTCATACGTATTAGAATATAATAATCTTTATTACTCATACGTCGAGCGCTAGGTAGGCTAGTTGGTAGCGTGCTAGCTTATCAGTGCGGGGGTCGTGGGTTCGATTCCCACCAGAGGCTCTGGTCTGTTTTCGCTACAACGGGCCTTTGTTGCTAGTGCTCGGTTAGGGTATTAGGATATAATTTGTAATTATATGATTAATATAAAATAAATAAATAAATAATACTCATACGTATGTAGCACAGGCAAAGGATTATCGTATCACTGTAAAATTTACAGTACCGCATGTGATATAAATAAAAATTGGAATAATTTTTTAAATTTTTTCAAAAAGTAGGCAAACCCAGCTAAAAACGGTCATATATGTTTATATATGCCACATATATGAACATATATGTATATATATGGGTTTTCTAATAAAAATTTACTTCTCAGCAGTACAATTTTTCTATAATTTAGAAATTTTTACCAAATTTTAAGTATAATTTGTTTCTTGATTTCAAGGAACATTTTATTTAATATTGTTAAAAAGTGTCTTTGGCGGCGTTTTGATTTCAATTTTTCCTCTAAATAAGTTAATTTTTCTAAATGCTAGTTCATTTTTTTTTTAGTGTATCATTATCATTTTTAATAATTTAATAAAATGTTGAAAATGCTAGAAATTTTAATAGATCAATGAATTTTAAAGGGCAATTAAAAAAAAAAAAATATTTTCTTAAATTCAGAGCTAGTTCCAACTTTTTTTGTGTAATAGGCAACTCAATTTATTTAAAAATTTGTAAATTTTTTTTTATAAAAAAATGCAATGTTTTTTTTATCGACTCTAAAAGTTTTAGCGTATTACTGAGCTTCGATTTGAACAAAATATTCGTTAAATATTGTGTATCTCAAATGTTCAAAAAAGAAAATCAAATATTAATATGATAATCAGTTAGGACATTAGTATGTATTGTCAATATCTTATTTATCATATTGAAAAAAAAAAAAATCTTTTAATTTTTGACATATTTTTACTATGTAATAAACCATTTTCTGATGTTTGTGTAAAAATGTCTAGCATAGTATTTAATTTAATATCCTTTACCATTAAAAATAAAATTTTAAAAATTTAACAATGTGTAAAATTTTACACTTTATAACAGACATCAGACATTATGACGTGCAACATATTTTCATATTTTTCTTGTCATATTTTTGTTGGTGTTAATAGTTTTTTTATATTTTACTGCGCAAAAAAGCTTGTAACATCAGTTTGGCTGGCATATTACAGAAAGATTAAAATCTTTCATTATGTCAGTTTACTAACAGTCATCATCATAGTCATCATCATAAGCAGCATCATCATTATTATTGTTATCATCCACATCAACAACAACATGGTTATTGTCATATTGTTAACTTAATATTCTGGCTGAGTGTGTGTTAGTTTATTTATTTTTATTTTTTTTTGGCGGAAATTAAAGAACCCTATAGGGAAAAAAATATTTCAATTATGCAAAAAAAATTTATATTTACTTTTCCCTTCATACACCCAAAATAAGAAGTTGGTACAAAATTTATTGATTTTAAATTAAACAAATTTTAAAAAAAAACATTTTTGATGTCCTACTAATTTTGTCTTTTACACTCACCAAAAAAAAATCTGTAATAGCAACTAAAAATTTTGCTGTTATTACGGGAAATTTTGCTAATTTGAGCCCAGCGGTATTTTTTTTTTGCTAATCTTAGCAACACATGTCTGCTGACGTGTAGTACAATGAAATTTGTAGAAAAAATTAGCTGTCGCTACTAAATTTTAGTAAACTGTTTGTAAAGTGGAATTTAAAATCTGTTTGCTAAAGTCAGCAAAAAAATGTACTAAATATTATTAATATTAGTACAAAATTTTAAATTGATTTTTTTTTATCGAGCATCAAAACTTTTTTATTTTATTTATTTTTTTTCAAAAATATTTTAGACAAAATTAAAAAAAAAATCAAAGGCTTAAAAATTTAATTTAATTTTATTTATTTTATTTTTTATCGGCTCGTTGTAGCGAAAACAGACCAGAGCCTCTGGTGGGAATTGAACCCACGACCCCCGCACTGATAAGCTAGCACGCTACCAACTAGCCTACCGGGGCGCAAAATAAATTTATCATTTTGTTTTTTAATTTGGTAATTTCTATTTTGAAAAATATTTTAGTCATTTTTTTTTTTTTTTAATTTACTTTTAAGGTTAAATTTTAATTGTTTTTAGGGCTGATTTTAAGTACAAAAAAAAACATTTTAGTATTATTTTAAGTGGATGTCCTATTTTTAGACATGAGTCGGTATATTCACTTCCGATCCCTTTTTTAAGGCAATTTAAGTTTGTAGGTGTAAGTTTTAATTAGAAAAAACATTTCCTTCAATATCCACTTTTTTAAAATTAGTAATTTTTTTTTTGCTAATTTCAGCAAATCGGTTTTTAAATTTTTTTTAAAATGATTTCTGAAATTAGCGACAAAAATTTGTAAATATTCTGTGAAAATTATGTAATTTGTAAAATGTAAATAGCAAAACGATTTGCTAAATAATGATTTTTTTGCTAAAAATCAGTACGAAAATGGTAAAGTGGGATTTACAAATTTTTTTATTAACTTTTTTTATTAACTTTTTTTTCGGTCTTCATAAACCGATTTGACTACAATCCTGCAATGGAAATAAGGTATTGCCTGGAGTATGGGCAAATTTATTGATTTGATAGTTTGTACATTTTTTAGAAGGCACAAGGTAAAAATGGGCGTATTTTTGTTTCACCGATAAGCCACTCTTTGGAATTTCTGTGGGGATCGCGGTAAAAATATGATCTAAAAGGGGAAAGGGGTCTTCATAAACTTTTTGGTCTAGAAACCTGAAATTCAAGGAACGAGTGGAATTAAAACACTAAATTTGGAAAGAAAATGTAATAAAACAGGGAACGGGAGGAATTAAAACACTAGATAAGAGAAATGAAACGGAATGGAACGGAACGGAACGGACACGAGTGGGATTGAAACATAGACAACAAGAACGAAACGGAATTGAACGGGGAACGAGTGGAATTGAAACACTTGAAAAATAGAAACGAAATGCAATGGAAAGGGAAACAAGTGACATTGACACATATAAATAAAAAACGAAACGAAATTGAACGGGGAACGAGTCGAATTGAAACACTACACAAAAGGAATGTATCTAAAATAAATGGGGAACGAGTAGAATTGATACATGGATAAGGCGAACGAAATGGCATGGGATAGAGCAAGGAACAAGTGAAATTGAAACACTAGCAAAGGGAAACGAAATGGAATGGAACACACAAAGAGTGGGTGTTTGAGTTCCAGATAAAGGGAAATATATTAAATGGAATGGGGAACGCAATGCAATGGAACAGCGAACTAATGGAATTGAAACACAAGATAAGGGGAATGAAATAGAATGAAACACTAAACACAGGGAACAAAATGAAATGGAGCGATACGGGTTTTGGTGATATTTATCAATTTGAATATATTTTTTTTTCTTTTTACAGATTTTTCGCCATTTTTTCTTTGTTTTTTTTAGAGATTTTGCGCCATTTTTATGTTTTTTTGAAAATCTTATCTGTCAATGGTAATTATTTTCTCAATTGGTTCATTATTAATGGTAACTCAAACACGTTTATTTATTTTATAAATTGTAATGAAAATAATTTCATTATACCCTACACCACTACATGATCAGGGTATAATGAGTTTATGCTAATGTTTGTAGCTACCAAAAATATCAGATTTAGACTCTAAGGTCTACTTACGTTTTGAGTCGATGAATTTGATCCAAAACTGGATTCTGATGATATACTTTGACATATTGATATACGTGTATCAGCCTAGCTAAAAATAATAAATTTGTTTTATTTTTTTTGGAAACATACAAAGGTTGAAAGCTCATCATAAATAAAACAAAAATAGTAGCAATTGAATGGGTTATTCATTAATTTGATGAATAAATTTTGAATTTGATGAATAAATTTTGAATTTGATTTTTTTTGGGCTATTTTTCAGTTAAAATTATACCTATTTCCAACTGGCCATGTTTGATGTCAAAATATAACTTTTTCATACATCTTAATTATAATTTGACGTTGAATGTTTTTTTTTTTTGTTTTGTCGCTTAATGCGAGACAAAATTTTCATACATGAATTCACATACAATTATTATTGAATTTTAAATATTTTCTTTTTTTTTTTTTCTTATGAATTAATGCAATTATATTTTTTTTATATATAATATCAATAACATGTATAGATGTAATGGATAATATGGTATTAAAATGGATTAAAGCCTTTATTGAATATTGATCATATACAAATATTTATAGGTTTATTATAAAACGATTAAAATTAATGAAAGCAGCGATATTATTAACTACATAATACAATGAATTAAGGGGAATAATATAAAAATTCATTAGCTGTGTAAAGTCTTTTTTAAATGTATGAAGTTTAATATAAAGCTCATAAATTTATTGGTTTTATAAACTATTCACAAAAAATGTGGCCTTAAATGGAACTTATTTCCCCCCATCCGTTTCATTAATTACTTAATTACTTTTTTTTAAGGATTTTTAAGAAAGAAAAACTCTTTAAGGGATGTTAAAAATATTTAATTTAAGACTTCTCTGTATTAAATTAATTTAATTTTCTATCTAGTTTTTACATTTGTTTTGTTGTACTGGGCGTATGATTAATAATAATTATATTATTGTCGTACCCCCCAATACGTATGAGTGTTATTTAATTATCTTAATATATATGTAATATTATGTATTAGGGTGGATTGATATATCCGCTTTTTTTTAATTTGGGTTAGTAATAGCAAAATTATTGTTCTTTGTAAAAAAAAAAATTTGGTAAAAAAAAAAATAGTAAAAAAAAATTTTAGGTCAATATCTCACGCTCGCCCACCCCGGTTAAAGATACAAATTTTCTAAAAATGTTTTTTTCATCTATGTAGAGAATTACTCTACAAAAAAAGTTAAATGGTAAATTTTTCTAAAGTTGATAGTTACTAAGATAATGACAATTTTGGCGATTAAAATATTTATTATTATTATGTTATCTCTCTTTGAGGATAAAAAATGATTTTGAACTACATATTAATTTTGTAGTAAATTCAAATTTCTAAAATATATGTCTTTTTAAAACAGTGGACTTATTTTCTCAACCTTTTTATCCGTAACAAAACTTACAATTTGTTTTCATAAAGCCCATATGATGTTCTTTTTTTAACTTTATCGAGAGTTTTTATTTGTTTTTATTTACACGAATGAATTAAGAAACATATTATCAAGTAATGATAATGAACCAAAATATGGGTGGGAGTTTGAAAATTTTCCTTGTCACACACAAGCAGTAGAACGTACGATGAAACTTGTAATCTCGTCAGAAAAATTCCATCTTTGATTGTAAACAGCAATATAATGTTTAATTTTCAATATATAAATTTTAAAATTTAAAAATTAACATGATTTATTTATTTCGAAATTTTTTACTGACAAATCTTATTTTTAATTGTTGGATACTGAGCGCCCCGGTAGGCTAGTTGGTAGCGTGCAAGCTTAACAGTGCGGGGGTCGTGGGTTCAATTCCCACCAGAGGCTCTGGTCTGTTTTCGCTACAACGAGCTGAAGGCCTTTGTTGCTAGTGCTCGGTTAGGGTATTAACATATAATTTGTAATTATATGATTAATAAAAAATAAATAAATAATTGTTGGATACTATTACTTTATTAAAGTTAAAACAATTATCAGCATAATATACTATTGTGGTAAGTATTGTTACCATTATAATTTTTTTTTTTTACCAAAATTGTCATTATCTTAGTAACTATCAATTTTAAAAAAATTAACCAATTTACTTTTTTTGTAGAGAATTAAATTTGCAATCAACATAGTTGAAAACAAATTTTTTAGAAAATTTTTATCTTTAACCGGGTTTGGCGAGCCTGAGATATCGACCTACAAATTTTTTTTACCAAAAAAATTTTTTTTTACAAAGAACAATAATTTCGCATTACCAAGCATAATTCTAAAAAAGCGGATTTTCGGCCCACCCTAATATGTATGATATTTTCTTTTTGATTTATCTTTTCATGGGTATTATCTTCAGAATCCATATGACTATACTTTTATAATTAAATATTTTCTTATATGCACAGTGGCCCGCACAGTGGCACAGTTGCCCGCAAAACTTAAACATGTTTTCAGGTTTTTAATAACGTAAAAAATTTCAATTATTTTATTTTAATATAATTAAATAATAAGGAATTAAATTTCATTAGCGCAGAACAATACAGAAAATATTATTGAAATTTGCAACGCAAAACTAAGGACACACCTATAAAAATAATAATTTAAATTTAAATGAGGCTGGGTTCTTCTTAACATTTTTGCTCAGACAAATATAAATTGGTAAAACCTAAAAAATTATATTGTCACTGTATACAGTAGACTAACTATAAAATATGACTTTTATTAAATAATTTAAAAGAAACAGTAATTTAATTTCACCTAAATTTCCAACCTATAGAAACTTTAACTGTCATGGTTTATAGATTGCTATTAAAAAAAAAAAACACTTTTTATTTACAGAACTACTTAATAAGTCTATATTATTGTTCAAAATTATTTGCTGCACTAATAGTGTTTCTAATTAATCTCTAAATTTCGTTTATAAACATGTGCATTTATATGTTTTTACAGCCATATTGAGCTGTGTAGGAGTGTGTGTGTGTGTGTGTAATCATTAAGTGTTGACATGTTAAGTACTCGTATAACAGTATTTTTTCTTACTCACATATTCAAAAAGCCATTCATTGTATGTTTATCTTTAATACTTGTTCGTATACACCTAAAATGTTTGTACATTCCTTTGACCACATTGCTACGTACTCTAACCATAGTCACGTTAATGCAATTACTTTAACGACTTGCAAAAATTACACATACAAACACATACCATGAAGAAAAAAAAAGTAGTAACCGTAAAATTTACGACTGTGTATTAATGTTACTTGTATTAGATGTTTATTATGAATACAGGAAGATTGTTGGATAAATTTTAGTATGATAACATAGAAATTTTTGATTTTTTACTTAAAAATTTTCCGCCATATTGACGTATTTTTACAACAAATTTTGATAATTTCAAAATTGATTTCATTAAAATAATTATTAAAATTTCAAGGCTCTGTAATATCAAACAACCTTTGTACATTTAGGTGTAGCAGTATTAAATGCAGACTTTAGCTTTTATTTGCGTGTCGTTGTTGTTGTTGTTACTTCTTAAGCAGATTTTTAGTAGTATTTTGAATTAGTACAATATATACATTTTTATTTATTAAGGGAAATAATGTATATTAAAATGTTGACTTTAATGTACATAAATAGTTGTTTAAAGATAAATTTTATTTTAAATATAAATTGCATAAAAGAAAATTTTAATACAAATTTTTCTTTAGCATTTCTAGATATTTATTTAAAACAGAAGTACACAGTGATGCCATTTATTTGTAGAGAAAATTCCTTTTGTGTAGGGATTTTTTTCCCCAAATTTGGGGTTTAAGCCTAGTAAATTTTTTTTTCCCATAAAAAAAAATTTCACTTAAACTTTAAGAGTCTGATTTTATTGTTTAAATTTAAATTAAAAAAAATAAATATTTTTTTGTTTTGCATGTGAAATTTTTTATTTGTGAAAAATCTTTTGCAACCTGAACAACTTACTATGCTTCAGAGAAAAAAGGCAGAATTTTTACTTAATAATAATGCAAAAATAAAAAAAAAAAATTTTAGAACTAAAAATGTTGATAAATTTTTACACAGAGCACCAAGTTTTCATAGCAGAGACTCGAGATAACAAATATTCCAACACTATTCCAAATTCAGCATATTCTTGCTGTTTGGTCGAATAACACATAATAGTTTGATTCGATAGATTATTCGTAATAAAAAATCGTTTTTTTTTTTTGTAAACAAAGAAAAAATTAGTTTTATGGAATTTTTTTTCCAAAACATTTGTTTATGAAATGTTAATTTATTTTTAAAATTTTAAAGAACTACTCTTCGATATTTGGTAAAGTGCCAAGCAGTATTTGTGATAACTATTCCTTATATAGGGAGCTTATATGCAATACCCTCTATGAACCATAAAACAATATGTCAGGAGCGACAAAAAACTGATTGACTATTAAGCCTAGGTATAAAAATAATATACTATTTTAGGCTATTCACAGCAATATGGTTGATAGAGGGTATTGCAATTAAAAAATTCAAATATTTTTCAGGGTAGCTGATAGAGGGTATTGTACAGTAAAAAAATGTTATAATTTGCAATTTTATTAAAGTTTCAATGTTTGTTTAGTTCGTTAGGTTCCGTGCTCCTTAATCGAATAAATTTGACATCACTGTAGTTTTTTAAAAAAAATAAATATAATGCATCAAATGGCTTATTGATTACGGTATCATTAATTTTGACTGTTTTTCGTTCACCATTACAGGTACAAAAAAAGGAATTAAAACTATACCAATGATTATTATTATGATTTTATTACAATATTTCACCGCAATGAACTTTTCATTCTGTTAATGTTAAAATTTTTTTTAAAGTATTTTCCAATAATATTTCGTTATATGTTTGTAAACTGCACCATCAAAATCCATTGATTGAATGCCGTTTCTTAAAGGATCCAGAATCCGCATTTTACGGGACACACTATTAAACAAACATTTAAATTACCTTGATATTTTAATTACAGTTGTAGGAAACAATTGTGTTTAATATATGAAAAAATAATACATTTTTAAATAATTCAATAAACTTAATATGGTTGATAGAGGGTATTGCATTCAAAAATAAATCTACTGGTTGATAGAGAAATAACAAAAATATATAAAAATTGATATTTTTGCCTGAGATGTAATAGTTGTCAAGTGAATAGTTTTACATCAAAAAGTGATTTTTAAGAAATTGGTTTATGGAGGGAATAAGGGGTCTCGATATTTTATAAGAAAAATTATAATTAAAAAAGAATTTTCATAGAAATTTCCTGACAAATTCGTTAAACAGAATATTTTAGACGGATACATTAGAAAATTTCTAAAAAATCCTTTTTTATGTAAGAAGTTTCTTCAATATATTTATTAGCTGTTATTCGATTAATGAATTTTATTTCAAATCTAGTTTATAATATTAATGAATCTGATTTGAAGTTGACTAAAAATGTTTACAAAAATATTGTTATTTTTGGTAAATTTAATATATATTTGTGGTGTAGAGAAAAATGTAGGAAAAAAGTTTTTTCTTGCAGGAATAAAAAGTGAATTTTGTATATAAGAATTGTAGGGAATTTTCAAAATAGCTTCCTTACAAATTTGTTTCATAAACTGTTTATAAATTAAAGGGTTAAATTTTATCACAACAATTGCTTATATTTTTTTGTATTTAAAGTATTTCTTATTCAAATTTATTCTTATTTAAATACCTTTTTTCTCTTTTCAGGTAAGTTTTTGCATCATTTTCCTTTATTTTCTTCATATATAAATTCCATTTTACTTTGATGTTGAAAATCTTTATATTGTAAGTATTTGCGAAATACTTTATATATAATATATATTTTTTTTTGCTATTCTGTTTATTTACTGACAATAAAAATAATATAATAATTCCTACCAACGAAAATATTTTTATATGAAAAAAAAGTGCACACAATATTATTATAGATTTTATAATAATAAAAAAAAATATATATATACATACTCAAGTATGTTTACATATACATATTTACTTGTGCATATAACGAAGAGCTGATTTTAATACTTTAAGTTTGTATAAAGCATTTATTGTATTTCATTAGATTTATTGTTATGGTAACAAAATAAATTGATATGTGTTAAAATAGCCCAGATATATTTTTATGATTGGGTAATTTATAACAACTGATAGACAAGTTAAAAAGTAATATGACATTTTAACGATCTCTCACGATACACACAAAAGAGTTTTTTTAAAATTCCTTAAATTTTTTAAAATTCCTTCAATTAAAAATGTTGAGTCATAATTAATATTATAATTGATTTAAAAATAAACAAAATCAAGGAAATTGAAAAAAAAGTTACCAAAATTGAAAAAATTGCAAATTTAGGAAAAATAACACCAAAATTAAAAAAAAAAATCGCTGAAATAAAAAATCGTTAAATTATAACAGTGGTATTCATAAAAAATCTTAAATCAAGTTTCAAATACATTTTAGTTAAAAAACATTTTAAGACTAAAAAAGATTTATTAAAAATTCGAATTCATAATCAGTATTTTAACTAAAAAGTTTTTTTAACTTGAGGATGGCAACCCTGTATTTTTTCATTTGTCACATTAATCGTAATGATGCAAATCAATGATTTCTAAACCATACGGTACTCGTTTCTATTTATATTTTTGTCGTTTTTCAGAAAAATATTGTTTAAAATAAAAAATTTATGAAAACTTGTTTATTAATTAAAAAAATAAAAAGAGTCAAAACAAAATGCCCAATAAAGTGTTACATAGATAATGATTTTATTGTTAAAAAAAAGTATTCAAATAACCGGTTTTATTTTCTTTGTTTTGATTAAACAACACACCACTAGTTTACTTTCAATAAATAATATTAAAGTATTATTATTTCTGCTTAAACTCTTTATCCGTAATTGAAAACGGGTCGCTCCTCATTTTGTAAATTTTCGTCTGACGATTTTTTTTTTTTTATTTGGGCAATAGTTTCTATTATAAAAAATTGCACTTAAAAATATCAAAATTTTCAAATAAATATGGTTATTACAAATATTTTGATCAAATACAGAATGTCTAGTATTTATTAAACAAAAACAATAATTTCTTATGATAAAAGAACAATTTTTTGCAAAAAAAGTTCAACATGAAAATAAACACAAAGCAAAAATGTCATTTTAAAATAGGGTCAAACCAATTTTAAAATTCGTTTATTTACACAAGGTTTAAAAAAGGTATTTTAAGCTAAAATTCGTTTATGAATACAATTTTAGCAAATTTTGCTTAAAATTGATTTGAAATGCTGTTTAAAATTTTTATGAATACCATTGTAAGAATTTGCTTACATTTCAAAAATTGTCAAATTTAAAGTCGTTAAAATTAAAAACAACAAGGGTTAACATTATTCTTTTATTTTCAAAAGTATTCACTCTCTCTCTCTCTCTCTCTCTCTCTCTAAAAATTTAAAAATTGCTAGATCTAGCAAACTTGAGTTAAAAAATAAAAAAATACCAAATTGAAAACAAAATCACTAAAATTTAAAAAATCGCTTGAATTTGAAAAATTTAGCAAAATTAAAAAAAATTTTAAAAATTTATTTATTGCCCCCTTGTGAAAATCAAAATATATATGAACATACATGATCATATATATGCATACATGGTCATACATACATATATGTCCATGCGTAGTTCGATATATGTATGACCATACATGATCTCATATATAATCATATATCTTCCAATTCGAAATTTGTGGGTATATGGTCATATATGTTTATATATGAGCATACATGATTAATATATGAGCATATATAATCATATATAACTATATACCTTCAAATTTCGGATCCGAAGATATATGGTCATATATGAGATCATGTATGGTCATATATTGAAACATGCGTATATGATCATGTGCGTATATGATCATGTGCGCATATGATCATGTATGTCCATATGTGATCATATACAAGGATATATCGGGCCTTGGCAATGACGGCAACCTGTGCGTGCGCTTCCTATCCAGACGGGACCACATCTGTCTGGAACGGATACAACCACGGAGAGAGGCCCACCTATCTATTGCCAACCCATAAGCCCTCTCCCGCAGCCGAAACTTGCAAGTGGCCAGAGGCATGCTCACAGATTCCAATTCGTGTGGAATGTGTAAGTCTTGCAAGCTCGTCTGCCCTACAGTTCTTTGGTATGTCCCTGTGGCCCGGCACCCAAATAACATGGATGCTGAACTGCTGAGCCATCTCGTTAAGAGATCTGCGACAGTTTAGGGCTGATGTCTAATCCAGAAAGACACAATCCAGAGATCTTATGGCAGCCTGACTAACAGAGGATATATTAATCCTCACCGTTGTAAGGACATTATACCTAAGCCGCCACACCGCTACCTTCCTAATGGCCAGAATTTCAGCCTGAAAAACACTACAGTGATTCGGCAGTCTCCGCGCAATACTCAGCTGTAGGTCCCTGGAGTAGACCCTACCTGATTGTCGAGTTTAGAGCCGTCGGTAAAGAAGACGACACAACGCCCCCCCCCCCCCCCCCCATTGGGAGTTCCGTAATTCCTCGAATCCCTATGCGGTGTAAGCTTCTGGTACCTCTTCAAAAAAAAAAAAACAAAAATCTCTTAAAATTTAAAAAAAGAATTATCTAAATTGAAAAACTTACTAAATTAAAAAAAAAAACTAATTAATTTTTAGAGATTTTTTTTGTTTTAATTTTAACGACTTCAAATAAATTTTTATTATTAAATATATTATAATTTTTTTTCCCAGCTATTTTTAAAATCTGTTTTTTTAGATAAGCGATTTTTTTTCAATTCTAGCAAATAAAAAAAATCGGCAAAGTTGATCCTTTAACCACTGGAGTTGAAATGCGAGGTATTTTTTTATGAGATTTTGGTTCTAGTATCATTTTGGACTAAAAAGTATGAATGTGAAGTCCATTTGCCAGGTGGAAAAAATTAAAGATAACCTAAAGACAAAAAGCTCGACTCAAACAAAAATATTTGTTTCACAAATCAAACACGCAACAAATTATCAAAATTCAGCTTGAAGCCACTTTCCAAAAAAATTTCGAGTCGATTGATCTGTTGGAAATTATGTTTTTTTTTAAGTTTTAATTTTGCACCAAAATCATAAATAATTTTCGTGTCTGTTTTGACAAAAATCTTGACAGAAATGGGTGTATCTATCAAAGTATTCAACTGAGCACTGTTGGAGAGATAAACAGACAAAAATGTCGTTGGCGATTATTACACCAAAAATATTGCTTTGGATATAATTGGACTTAAGTGATGACCTTCTGTAGACGGTCTTAGTGGTTAAAGGGTTAAGAAAAATTTGCTAAAATGTAAAATCGAGAATATTGTAACTAAAAGTTAATTTTAAAATTAAAAAACTCGCCAAAATTTTAACAAATTAAAAAAAAAATTTGTTAGTAAAATTTTTTCGTGTAAAATTTTTTCCTCTACCTCGTAAGTTTTCGAGATATGAACGGCTTAAATTTTGTCTAGCCGATTTTTGTATATTTACACAAATGGCTAATAATGACTGCCTTAAGCCAAATTCTTTATACGTTTTTATACATATGTATATCTCCTTTAATTTTTAAGATACCGGCTACATTTTAATTAAAAGCCCAGGAGATAATCCTGTATTTATGGGTCAGTCTAAAAACTACAATTTGTTAAACAAATTCGTATGCCAAATGTTATGTAAACAAATAATAGCTAATAGGGTTAACATTACTCTTTTATTTTCAAAAATTTTCACTCTCTTTTAATTTCTAAAACATCGCATATGGGAAACTCACCAATACACTTAAATTCACATAATTCTATTAGAAGTACACACACACACACACACACTCAGACATGGTATTGCCTTAAGCTACAAGTGTTTAGCTACAACGTGTTTGTTTTTTTTATCAAATCTTTTACTTCATGTTCATTTATGTATTACTTTTTCTGTGTTTTGCTTTTGAAATTCGCATCTTTTACCCGGTAAAATGCCTGCCTGCGTATTGTGTAATTCAAATGCCACATGGTTGTGTCGAACAACACTCACGAGTAATACATTGGGAAGCACACAAGTAAATCTACTACATAAACCAGCCTCTTGTAAATTATTGTTGTTTTCTGTCTATTCGTCTTTACAGTCTTCCATAGAATCGGGATTTTTTACATTCTTTTTTTTTTATATATATATAGAAGTCAAGTATGTATTTATTATTCGTTCCTAAACATTTTGACTTTGTTGGGTTTTAATTTTTGTGTGTTTCTGTGAAATTTTGTGTTTGTTGATAAAATTGATGAGGATGGTGATAATGATGCTTTAAATTGTACTCCAGTTTGTTTGCCAGCCAGTTGCCGCTAAGAACTCAAACAGTACGGTTGTCTTTTTGTTGAGTATCTCTCCTTTTTTCCTACGAAAATTCGGGTTGAACGTTTCTTCTTTAAATTCCGTTTAAACAACAACAACAAAACTAACTTTAGCATTAAAATTATTTTATATTTTTATTTTGGCTGTCGTTTTTTGTAGTATTTTTTTTTATAAACTCGTTTTATAAAACGTGTGGTTTGTTCGTATGGCTGGTTAAATACGGTAAAAAAATTCGTTTGACGCCTTTTTGTCTAGTGAGTTATACAAGACTAAAAACAAAAGAAATTTATTTAAAAAAAAATTGTTCCAATTTTTTTTTTCATATGACCAATTTAATAAATGTTTTTTGGCACAACTTAAGTGGGTGAAACTCTGGAAAATTAAACAAAGATTCTATATATTTCTACCCTTTTTAAAATCATATTTCTTTGGCTGTTTTTTTCTTTTGTTTTGCTGCTAGTATGAGTGTCTGTGTATGTGTAATAAATTATAAGTAAAACGGATATTATGTATAATCAATTTGATTTTATTTCAACGGTTTAAATAAATGTGTTTTAAATGAAAAAAAAAAAAATAAAATAAATTTTGCAATAAAAATTTTAAAGAGAAAATTATGAAACTTGAAAGTTTTATTAAAGTTACTATTAATATTAATTTTAAATAATATAGTGCTGGTAATTGAATTTTATTGCTTTGGTGTTTTTGATATAAACAAACAAATTATTGAATTTAAATATTTATTTTACAGTATTCTGAATATTCACTGTAATAATAATATTAATAAAAAAAAAAAAATAAAAATTTTAAATTTAACTTCCAATCTACTGTAAAATTACTACATTCTTAAATAATTCCTGTTGAAATTTACTCAACTTATAGCAACTGTATTATTATTATATTCTTACTATTAATTTACACTTTGTGTGTACAAAAAACCAGCACACTTTGTGTAAGTAGATGCACAAACAATGTGTAAATTCACATTGAATTGTCTTACTTGTTTTTAAAGTAACTGAGCGTTTTAATGCTTAAAAAATTGTTAAATTAAAAACTAAATGACTTTAAATTATTCCGATATCTAAACATTTTATTTTTTTTTTCTTGAGACGTAGTCTTAAAACAAAACAAATATTTCTAGTGGGAGGGCCGTCCAGTTACGCAATGTGTTTTTTTGCAGCACCTAGTATAAACATAATGTATAAATTTACACTAAAAATACCTAAATGAAAATAAATTTTAAAATTTATTTGTAAATTTACTAAATTTTTATGTTTACCAATGCAACGTTAAAAAACATAAAAGCTTTATTTTTTATAAATAAAATAAACTCATTTTTAATATGCATTTAAAAAAATTGCTTAAAATTTGAAAAAAAAAATTACTAATAAAAATATCACTCAAATTTAAAAGAATCGCTGATTTAAAAATTTGTTATTACCAGAATTGAAAAAGTTTCTACAATTTGAAATAACTCGCTAAAATTGCAACAAAAAAAAATAAACTCGCTGGAAGAAAATAAATCGATAAAAAAACTTTTTTTAGTAAACTGTACTTTTTTAATAAAAGGTAATTTTTTAATAAAAGGTACTTTTTTAATAAAAGGGACTTTTTTTAATAAAAGGTACTTTTTTAATAAAAGTTACTTTTTTAATAAAAGTTACTTTTTTAATAAATGGTATTTTTTCAATAAAAGGTACTTTTTTAATAAAAGGTACTTTTTTTAAAAAGGCACTTTTTTAATAAAAGGCAATTTTTTCATAAAAGGTACTTTGTTAATAAAATGTACTCTTTTAATAAAAGGTACTTTTTAATAAAAGGTACCTTTAAAGGTACTTTTTAATAAAAGGTACCTTTTAATGTTACTTTTGTAATAAAAAATACTTATTTAATATAAGGTACTTTTTTAAAAAAAGGTACTTTTTCAATAAAAGGTACTTTTTCTATAAAAGTCACTTTTTTTAATAAAAGGTACTTTTTAATAAAAGGTACTTTTTAATGATACTTTTGTAATAAAGAGTACTTATTTAATAAAAGGTATTTTTTTTAATAAAGGTACTTTTAAATAAAAGGTATTTTTTCAATAAAAGGTACTTTTTTAATGAAAGGTACTTTTTTAATAAAAGGTACTTTTTAATAAAAGGCACTTTTTTAATAAGAGGTACTTTTTTAATAAAAGGTACTTTTTTAATAAAAGATATTTTTTAATTAAAGGTACTTTGTTAATAAAATGTACTCTTTTTAATAAAAGGTACCTTTTAATGTTACTTTTGTAATAAAAAATACTTATTTAATAAAAGGTACTTTTTTAAAAAAAATGTACTTTTTCAATAAAGGGTACTTTTTTTATAAAAGTCACTTTTTTAATAAAAGGTCCTTTTGTCAAAATAGGTACTTTTTCAATAAAAGGTACTTTTTTAATAAAAGGTACTTTTTTAATAAAAGGTACTTTTTTAATAAAAGGTACTTTTTTAATAAAAGGTACTTTTTTGAATAAAAGGTACTTTTTAATAAAAGGACTTTTTTTAATAAAAAGTACTTATTTTATAAAAGTCACTTTTTTAATAAAAGGTCCTTTTTTAAGAAAAGGTACTTTTTTAATAAAAGGTACTTTTTCAATAAAAGGTCTGTTTTTATAAAAGGTCTGTTTTTATAAAAGGTACTTTTTCAATAAAAGGTACTTTTTTAATAAAAGGTACTTTTTTAATAAAAGGTACATTTTTAATAAAAGTACTTTTTTAATAAAAGTTACTTTTTTTAATAAAAGGTACTTTTTTAATAAAAGGTACTTTTTTAATAAAAGGTACTTTTTTAATAAAAGGTACTTTTTTAATAAAAGGTACTTTTTTAATAAAAAGTACTTTTTTAATGAAAGCTACTTTCATAATAATTTGGTAAGAAAATAATCGTACACTCACAATATTATTTTGTTAAAAACAACTTAAAATACATATTAAATCAAACGAAAATATAGTCAAAGACAGGACTATTGATTTTTCATTACATTCAGCCCATTTTGTCAATGTTTAATAATCGACAAAAGAAGTAAAAGAAATCAAGTCGTTTAAAATAACCATAAATTTTTTACTGACAAGACTTAGAAAAAACTATTTTTGTGGTTTGTTTTTCAAATTAAAAGTTTTATTTTTTATTTGTATGTAATTACAAAACACAACACACACAGATGTATTTATTTTGTGTGTATGTATATTTGAATAATTCCTTGTAATTTTTATTGAAATAATTTCGTATATAAACAAACTATTTTAATAAAAAAAAAACAAAAAGGAATTATATGAATTTCAACTTCTAGAAACAGAAAACTTAAAATTTTACATTTAAGAGAAAATATCAACTCCTACTGAATGTATGCAAATTTTTATGGTTTGTTTTTTGAATGACTGATTCCAATATTTTAAAAATATAATTCTATGAATTTCAATTGATTCTTCTGATTTTAAAACAAACTTTACATATTACTCTTAAACTACAGTCGGTGACGGAGAATATATTTTGAGTGTAGGAGTTCTATAAATATATATATATTTGAGTTATGTAAATATATATTTATATATAAATATCACTCATACGTTAAGTATACCAAAATTCTAATTCAATCATTCAGTATGATTGTCTTCTTCTCCATAATATTTTATAAACTCTTCTTTTTAAATACTATTTTGAACTGCTAAAATTATACTTGAACTAAATTAATGTAATCAAAATTTAGAATTCCAAACTTTGCTCTTAACACTATTTTCAAACGAGCATTCGAAAATGTAGGAAAACTTTTACATTAGACCCCTAAAACCATTTAACAATTAACAAAAGGTTATGTTAAACAGAACATACAAAAACTAAAATACTTTTTATCTTTACACTTAAAATCACTAAGATATACCGGGAATAAAAGCAAACAGTAAAATCTAGAGAAAATGAAAATCGAAAGAAAATACTTGAAATTATGATAGAAAAATTAATATATGTAAATATTGTTAGAATTTGTAATAAACCTTACTTCCTTTAAACGGATATTAACAATTGTTGGGTATTTCCGTTTATAATCTAACTATAGAAATTTTTACTGTTTTAACTGTATTGCAGTGGTTTAGTTTTGCTGTAAACAGACACTCATGGTGGAACTTAGAAAAAAAAAATGAAACTTTTGTTTGGCTGAAAACAAGCAGCAACAAAACTTATTTAGTAGTAAATAAAATCAATTTACGGATAATAGAATGTTTGTAATTTGCTTTTAGTAGAGAATTAAAAATGAATATAGAATAAAGTTAAAACAGGATATAAAGGCAGTGAGAGAATAATTACAAAGAAGGAAAATAAAAATTTTATAAATTCAGTTTGCCGAATTTTTACTATCTTTGAGTCGTAGTTTAAAACAAAGTTGTATTGGAAATATTTTCAAATTACTTAATTAATTTTTATAAACAGGCAAAACATTCCAAATCTTATTTATTATTTGTACAGCAGAGATTTTATAGTGTTAAATTGCTATACGTATGAGTAATTAAAATACTTAAGTTAATAATACTCATACGCACTGATGTCCTGTAGATTTACATTGATTGTATCAAACTGCCTTTGACATGTTGTTAAAGATAGCAATACTGTTTCATTTATTTAGCTTTTGTAATAAAAGTTACCTTTTTAATAAAAGGTACTTTTTTAATAAAAGGTACTTTTTTAATAAAAGGTACTTTTTAAATAAATGGCACTTTTTTAATAAAAGGTACTTTTTTAATAAAAGGTACCTTTTTAATAAAAGGTACTTTTTTAATAAAAGGTACTTTTTTAATAAAAAGTACTTTTTTAATAAAAGGTACTTTTTTAATAAAAGGCACTTTTTTAATAAAAGGTACTTTTTTTAATAAAAGGTACTTTTTTAATAAAAGGTACTTTTTTAATAAAAGGTACCTTTTTAATAAAAGGTACTCTTTTAAATTGCTATACGTATGAGTAATTAAAATACTTAAGTTAATGATACTCATACGCACTGATGTCCTGCAGATTTACATTGATTGTATCAAACTGCCTTTCACATGTTGTTAAAGATAGCAATACTGTTTCATTTAATGTTTAAACAGTTATGAGCTGAATATATGATTGCCATTTATGATCATGAAAATTTGAATGAGTTAGGGATTTACTGCCAATCCCTTTTTAAATGGTAACCCATTATTTGTTTAATTAAGACCCTTTTAATATTCTGTATAATTTTCTAATATTTCATAATTATTTTATATAAAATATCCCTTAAAAAACTATCAATTCTCAAATTTATAATGATTGTTTTTTTTTTTGTTAACATCTTAAATGAAAGGCTATCTCAGCATATAACAAAAAATATGAAAAATTTTTAAGCAGACATTGGCAAATATTTCATGTTCCTACAACCATTACATGTTATATTTTGGCTCTAAAGCTAAACAGACTCATACACCATTTAGTCGATGTTTTATTTATATACAAACATTCAGTTTATATACTAAAATATATTTCCCAAAAAAATATAAAAAAAAAATTAAATTGGTTGACTTTTTAAGTAGAACAAGGCTTTTACTTTAATATAAATATATTTTTTTTTGCTGTCTCGATTATGAAAGTATTAAAAAAGGACATTTTTCGCTTTAATGTTTAAACCAAGAGAAGTTTCAGTTTTTTTTATATGAGTGCATTTCATTGTTATTAAATACTTTTGTGTGTGTGTGTTGAAAAGTTGTGGTTTTATTAATATTTTGTTAAGGTATACTCATTTATTGACATTGATATTGGTTTATCCTTTTTACTTTCAAAGAGAAGAAAAATAAATATAAAATTAATGATAACATAATGGATAATGATAATATTATAATGGATTTGATACTTTTTAAGATTTTTTCTTACTGTCTTTAATAAAATGGATTCAATAACCATTAAAGCATAATATAAATTTTAGATTCAGTTAAAAATTTAAATTTCTTACAGAAAAAGATATGACTTTATTAAACAATTGTTAGGGTAGGTACATTTTTAATTCAAGGTACTTTTTTAATAAAAGGTAATGCTTTAATAAAGGGTTTTTTTTAATAAAAGGTTCTTTTTTAATTAAATGTACTTTTTTAATAAAATGTTCTTTAATAAAGCGTACTTTTTTAATAAAATGTACTTTTTTAATACAATGTACTTTTTTAATAAAAGGTACTTTTTTAATAAAAGGTACTTTTTTAATAAAAGGTACTTTTTTAATAAAAGGTATTTTTTTTAATAAAAGGTACTATTTCATAAAAGGTACTTTTATAATAAAAGGTATTTTCTCACAAAAGCTACTTTTTTCATAAAAGGTAATTTTTTTAATAAAAGGTACTTTTTTTAATAAAAAGTACTTTTTCATAAAATGTACTTTTTTAATAAAAGTTACCTTTTTAATAAAAGATACTTTTTTCATAAAAGGTACTTTTTAATAATAGATCCTTTTTTAATAAATTTTACTTTTTTAATAAAATTTACTTTTTTAATAAAAGGTACTTTTTTTTAATAAAAGGTACTTTTTTTAATAAAAGGTTATTTTTTAACAAAATGTACTTTGTTAATAAAAAGGTACTCTTTAATAAAAGGCACTTTTTAACAAAATGTACTTTTTTAATAAAAGGTACTTTTTAATAAAAGGTACTTTTTCATAAATTGTACTTTTTAATAAAATGTACTTTTTTAATAAAAGGTACTTTTTAATAAAAGGTACTTTTTAATAAAAGGTACTTTTTAATAAAATGTACTTTTTAACAAAATGTACTTTTTAATAAAAGGTACTTTTTAATAAAAGGTACTTTTTAATAAAAGGTACTTTTTAATAAAAGGTACTTTTTAATAAAAGGTACTTTTTAATAAAAGGTACTTTTTAATAAAAGGTACTTTTTAATAAAAGGTACTTTTTAATAAAAGGTACTTTTTAATAAAAGGTACTTTTTAATAAAAGGTACTTTTTAATAAAAGGTACTTTTTAATAAAAGGTACTTTTTAATAAAAGGTACTTTTTAATAAAAGGTACTTTTTAATAAAATGTACTTTTTAATAAAAGGTACTTTTTAATAAAATGTACTTTTTAATAAAAGGTACTTTTTAATATAAGGTACTTTTCAATAAAATGTACTTTTTAATAAAAGGTACTTTAAAAAAAAATATTTTTTATAAAAGGTATAAAAGGTAGTTTTTTAAAAATATTAATTTTAATTTAGAGGTACTTTAAAACAAAAAAATATTTTTAATTTAAAGGTATTTTTTTTTAATAAAATGTACTTTTCTTTACTAAAAGGTACTTTTTTAAAAAGAATTATTTTTAATGTAAAGGTACTTTTTTTTTAATAAAAGGTACTTTTTTAAGAAAAGCCATTGTTTAAAATCGCAGTTCTTTTCGTTAGTGTTTTTTTTTGTAGGTAAATAACTGTAATATTGGTAGTTTTGTATTTTTCCATAGTAAAACAACGGTAATTACAGTTAAAAGCAACAACAACTGATTTATACACAAATAACTGTTATGTAGTAACTGTCAAACTTGTTTGAGTATGCAAATGAATAAAACTTTGTTTAAAGTTAGCAAGAAAACATAAACTATACAATCGTAATCAGCATATCTTATATAAGTTAATAGAATTATTGGTTTACATTGGTGTTTATATTTTTGGGGACTGTTACATAGTGTTGTTTTGGGTCTAAAAGTATTTTGGTTTTGGTGATTTGTATTTGTTATATTTTCTATTTATTTTCTAAAATTAAAAATATTTTACATTTACATAAAATCTATATGCGTTTGACTTCGATGCTGAACGTTTTCTTTTTTTTTTGCTGTTTGGTAAACATAAATATGCAAATACATATAACTTTTGCTGGCTAAACTTTTTTCTTATAAATTTATGCCTGTTTTAGTTTAAATAATACACAAATACAGTGTGGTGCCTGTATATACGATAGGCAAATTCTATTTATAAACAGCATGAAGAATAACTTTTTGACATTTGAGTAAACTTAAAAGTAACTAACTACTACATATTGTAAATAGAATCATGCCTTGTCAAACTAATACAAATACTTTTCTATATTTATATAAAACATGTGCATAACTTTATATAAATTTATATTTAGTTTAAAAAGTATTATGTCTATTTGATTTGTGAAAGTTTTTTTTTTTGCTTGAAGAAGAACAAAATCATCAGTCTTTTTTATTACAATTATTTAACTGTATTTATTTCTATGCCATCATTATCATCAACAGCATTATAGCATTTCTACAGGCGTTTTATTAACCCCTTAAGTAAAGAAATTTTACAAATACAAATATTTTGGAATTTATAGAATTGAGGGGATAAATAATGATTTTGAATAAAAAAAAATCAATTATATTAAAAGAAAATTTAGCTTTTTTACAGTTTAAGCTAATATCATTAAAATTTATATGAGCCCCATTGGGAGACTTTCCTTGTTAGCGAACTAACAATAATATATACAAAATATAAGTTTACAGGTTGGTTGAAAAGTTTCTGCGCTCACCAAGAGATGGCACTGCTAGCTCCAAACTTTTTTTCTCTCAAGTTTGTATAACTGTCCTGAGAACACATGCAAAGTTGCAAGTCATTCTGTCAATTCTTTCTTTGTTTACAAGCCATTTGAAGTTGACGTGTCATTGATTTTTTTTTAATATGGAAAAAATTGAATATCGTGCAGTCATTACATTCTTTGTTTTAAAGGGTTTAAAAGCAAAGGAAATTAAAAAAACAATTGTTAGAAGTGTATAAGGAGTCCTCACCTTCAAAACGCACCGTTGAATTTTGGGCTGGTGAATTTAAACGTGGTCGTACCAGCCTTGAAGACGATCCACGCGAAGGACGACCAAAAACTGGAACCACAGCAGAAATCATTGAGCAGGTACATAATATGGTTAGTGAAGATCCAAGTTTAACTAAGCGTTAAATTGCTAATGCCATAGGCATCTCAGACGAACGAGTACTGCATATTTTACATGAAGAATTACGTATGAAAAAACTGTTTGGAAAGTAAGTGCCGCACACATTAACAATTCAACAAAAACTGGATCGAAAACAAATTTCTTAGCGTAATTTGGAGCATTTTAAGCCGAATAAAACCGACCTCTTGCGTCGTTTTATAACTATGTATGAGACTTGGATCTACCACCATGATCCTAAATTGAAACAAGTGGACTGAAGCTGGTTGTTCAGCTCCAAAGCAGGTGAAGTCACAACGATCAGCAAAGAAGGTTATGGCATCAGTTTTTTGGGATGCAAAAGGAATTTTGTTGATTGATTATCTTCAGAAAGGTAAAACAATCAACTCTGAATATTATTACAGCCTTTTGGATCAGCTGGATGAAAAAATTCGTGAGAAAAGACCTGGTTTAAAGAAGAAAAAAATAATTTTTTATCAAGACAATGCAACTGCTCACAAAAGTGTTTTGACGATGGCTAAATTCAAAGAATTAAAGTACGAATTGCTTGAACATCCACCGTATTTACCAGATTTGGCTCCTAGTGACTACTATCTCTTCAGAAATCTCAAACAATTCCTTCGTGGAAAGCATTTTTCGTCGAATGAAGAGGCCATAGCAGCCGTAGACGGTTATTTTGCAGAGCTTCCGGAAAACCATTATAAGGATGGGATAAAATTATTGGAAGATCATTGGAACAAGTGTATTGAGCTTTTAGGAGGTTATATTGAATAAAAAAATATATTTCGTAACAAAAACACAGTATTCTTTCATTTCGAGCGCAGGAACTTTTCAACCAACCTGTACATCTTAAATAAATATAAATTCAATATCAAAAAGAATTTTAAATAAAATTTTCATAAAATTTCGTTTTTTTTTTTTTTTTTTTTTTTTTTTTTTTAAATAAATTGCGTTCTCTACAATTTCTTGTTCAAACCTAAATTTCTTTACATAACTTCATTTAAAATTAACAACGCTTTAAGGTTTTTTTTTTTTTTTGTTGCGTTATTCGTTGTCGTGTTGGCAAAAATGTTAAAAAGAATTCCATAAAATAAATTAACATTCATTTTATTTTTGTATTTTTTTTTCCAGTTTTGCTTGTTGTTGTATTTATAATTCTAGTATGTGTAAATTGTCACACAGCTTAATATGTAAAACTCATATTAAAACCTTCAATAATATGTATGTATATATATTTATATGTACTCGTATGCAGGCATATAACGTAAGCTGAGATATACAAACTGAGATAACAACAAACAAATATACTTACAAATACATTTAGAACTGACAGAAGTCTAAAAATAAGTACATTCTTTAAAAGAAAATTTTTTTTGTATAAAATTTATGCGAAAATTTTTAATTTTAAAAGCTGAGTTGGGTAACACAAGTGAGTAACCCTAAATCAGTCTATAGTTAAAGAATTCAACGCTTTTATTTGAAGGGCATTTTAAAACCAAAATTGAGTGTAAGATTGTCGGTTGAACTTTTTTTTTTAGAAGGAAACTTTGAATTATTAGACTTGAGCATTTCCGCCCTTTCTAAGGACTTGTCAGTGCTTAGTTTATGTGTTAATTTTTCAAAATATTTTTTATTATTACATTGCCTCTATATAAAATATCTTTCTGGTAATCGAACGGGAAACCCTCTTTAGGCTTTGGCAACAAGCATCAATTCTTAAAGAGTACGTCACTGTCAGCTCAGCGATAAGCTTGGCTAATTGAAGTTTCTTCAACGCCTGTAGCAGGTCAATTGAAAAGTCCCCGGTGTAAAACATATTTTTTTTTTTTGGCAAAATTCGGTTTTTTTTTATTCGACATAGTTCCCTTCAAGGGTGATACACTGATTTTAGCGACCCTCCAACTTTTCGATACCATTTTTGTAGCACGATTTGTCCTTTGCCTAAAAATAGGCCTCAGTTCCGGCGATCACCTCTTCATTCGACAAAAATTTCTTCCCAGCAAGCATTCTTTTGAGATCTGAGAATAGGAAATAGTCGCTAGGAGCCAGATCTGGAGAATACGGTGGATGCGGAAGCAATTCGAAGCCCAATTTATGGATTTTCGCCATCGTTTTCACTGACTTGTGACACGGTGCATTGTCTTGGTGTAAGAGTACTTTCTTTTTCTTCAAATGCTGCCGTTTTCCGGCGATTTCGTCCTTCAGACGGTCCAATAACGCTATGTAATAGTCGCTCTTGATGGTCCTTCCTTTTTGAAGGTAGTCAATGAAAATTATTCCATGCGCATCCCAAAATACATACGCCATAACCTTGCCAGCCGACTGTTGGGTTTTTCCACGCTTTGGAGTTGGTTCATCACGTGCAGTCCACTCGGATGACTGTCGATTGGACTTCGGAGTGAAATGATTGAGCCATGTTTCATCCATTGTCACATATCGACGCAAAAACTCGGGTTTATTACACTTGAACATCTCCAAACACTGCAACGAATCATCAACTCGTCGTTGTTTTTGGTCAATAGTGAGCTCGCGCGGCACCCACTTTGCACAGAGCTTTCTCATACCCAAATATTCGTGAATAATATGATGTACACGTTCAGTTGATATCTTTAGAGTACCTGCTATTTCATTCAATTTCAATTTACGGTCATTCGAAATCATTTTGTGGATTTTTTTGATGTTTTCGTCTATAACAAACTCTTTTGGGCGTCCACTGCGTTCAGCGTCTTCGGTGCTCATTTCACCACGTCTAAACTTAGCATACCAATCATTGATGGTTGATTTTCCTGTGGCAGTGTCCGGAAACTCGTCATCAAGCCAAGTTTTTGCTTCAACTGTATTTTTTCCCTTCAAATAAGCAATATTTTATCAACACGCGAAATTCCTTTTTATCCATTTTTTCACAATAACAAAAGTTGCTTCACTCAAAATGCTATAATTCACAAACTAATCCGCTGCCAAATTTATTCACGTGTCTTTTGAAGGTTAGGGCTAACTAAAAATCATATCGATTTAAGTCTAGTAGCGCCATCTATGTGTCAGGACAGGAACTTCTCAATTGACCTGTTATTTTGTACTCAGAAAAGCCATGAACAATTTATTTTTCAATTCGTTTGTTTCATCTTTTTATTGATATGGTTATCTTCTCATCACAAGTAATTATAAAAAAATTAATTAACAAGGGTTTAACCTGACTGAAGCACAGTAAATCGAGCCCATAAAGGGAAAATTAATTCTTATTCCGAAAGATTCCATTCTATAAATAATTTGTTTTATCTTTTGTGGGCCATTTAAAATTTTAAATTTAAATCTGATTATTTTTTTAAATTTCTGGTTTTATTGGAAATGTTGAACTTTTTCATATAAGAATGGAATACAATATCATTCATATGACTACCCACGACTGGCTCGGCAGTACCTCGTCCGATCAACCTAATTTTTCAGTACATTTTCGATTGTTTCGACTCAAATCTCTTCAATGGCGGCAACTTCGATTTCATGTTTCAACGCTTCAACTGTCTCTGTATGGTTTGCGTAACATTTATCCTTAATGGCATCCCACAGAAAATAATCCAAGGGGCTCAAATCAGAGCTCCGAGACCCAGACTTGTTCAAACTAAATATCGTGCATGTCATTCTCTTGAATTTTTGAAAACAAAAATTCGTTGAGCATAGCACGGTAACGCTCACTGTTGACGGTAACGGCGGCTCCTTGATAATTTTCGAAGCAAAATGGCCCAGTCGTGGAAGACATGTGAATGATTTCCATTCATAAATGACAATGTTCAACCTTTCCAATAAAACTAGAAATTTGAAAAAATAATCAGTACTTTTTTCGTAGAGGATGTCTATCCCGGAGCAGGAACTTGAAATTAGGAAAATAGGTTTCTCCTGCAGTTTAAACATCCTCTAAGCCGCAATTTTTATAAATTTTTATGGGAAGGGTCAAAAAACGGATAGATATCTCCTTCTTAATACTTAATTTCAAGTTCCAACCTTCAGCGGTTTGTGTTGAGTAATCAATGGAGTCTATTTTTCCCTTTCTAACCGCATTTTTGCCACGTTCTTATTGAAAATACCAAAAACTATCACTGCATTAATTTGGCGCATACATCCAAAGATCAAATATTCACCCTTATTGAGAATAAAAAGTAAACACTTTAATTGCTCGAAATTTTGATTTTCCCCATTCATTTTTAAGAGAAAAGTGAAAAAATTTCGAGGGAAATTTTATTCATGATTTTAATTTAAAATTTTTAGTCAAAATGGTTCCTGACAAAAATTCCGTATCACTGAATTGGCGCATACACCAAGGAACACTAAATTTAAATTTCAGGTTACCCAGTATGTGTGGCTTCAGAAATCTCTTAAAAAGAAGAATTTTCTGAACACCCCATTAATATCACGTGATTAGTGAATTAACGCGTGTCTTTAAATTTAAAATTTTTAGCCGTAAGAGATTTCGTCAGAAAGTTAAGGGGCAGATCTTTCACTTTTTGCCTTTTCCCGGTAAAAATCCTCCTTAATAGATATCCACACTATAGGGGGAAAGTACATGGTAAATTTGAAGCTCCAGCGGTTTGGGCTGGGTGATTACTAGGGGACCTTTTCCCCCTTTGAAACCTTATTTTTACACGTTCCTGGTAAAAATACCTTATCAGTATTTCTGGTTTTACATTAGAACCATATTTGCATAACATTTTAACCCTTAAAACATCAGTTTTAGGGGACATTTTTGGCATTTTCTTAATAAGTAATTTTAAGGTCATAATGACCTTAGAAAAAAGTCCGATCCTTTTCACATCTTATTTCTTAGAGTGTTGGCCAAAAAATTTAAAATTTTAAAAGGCCATAAAAATAAACTGTACCCCCACAACGCCAAACTCTATAGACTGATTACTACACTAATCTTAAATATTTATTTGGCAAATGAATCATCGCCACCCGCAAATGGCGTTGTACTGTGTTCCCAACATGTTCCATTAAAGTTTATAATTCCAAAATATTTATTTATTTAAATTCTGGAAAACTTCAACTTTGATGCTCTCTCTCTCTTTTCTAAAACGTACATTGATAATCAAACTGTATAGCAAAAATTGTATACAAATAATTAAATTTTACGCTTAAAATAGTTTGTAAGTTAAAATATTTGAAAACATCATTTAAAAGAAATGATATTTCATTTAAAAACCGGTCTACTTAATTTTGATTTAAATTTATTTTATTTATTAATCATATAATTACAAATTATATGTTAATACCCTAACAGAGCACTAGCAACAAAGACCTTCGGCTCGTTGTAGCGAAAACAGACCAGAGCCTCTGGTGGGAATTGAACCCACGACCCCCGCACTGATAAGCTAGCACGCTACCAACTAGCCTACCGGGGAGCTCAAATTGAAATTAAATGTCATTTGTTATTTATTTTTAAATGTTGATTAATCAACTGACACATCCGTCAGAAACAAATGATAAAATCAGTTAAAATAAATGTCAAAATTTTACCTACCAATTCCTTAAAAAATAAATGTTTTTATTTTTTATTTGAAATTGTTTCCCTTTCTGTATTTTTTTAATATACCCGTACAATACAAAATGTATGTATGCAAATCTATAGACACTTTTTGTGTGAATGTGTTTGTGTATGAAGTTCTTGTTTATGAAGTTATTGTAATTTGTATTGAAAAATGTTGTATATATACAACCAATTTAAATAAAAAAACAAATTGAAATTTTTTTGAATATTTTTTTTTTTTTTTTTGAAACAGACAGCAAACAAAATTTAAATTTGTAATAACTGTTACGGACACAAAAAAAACACAAATTTCCGTTTTGTGGGTAAATTTTTTATTAAATTTCAAACAAATGAAAAAAATAAATGAAACTGAAAAAAGTGGTAAATGATAGTAAATTATTTCGAATGATTGTATAAAAAAAGTTAATATAGATATTTTTAGAAAAATAAATGTAACATACATTTTAAATGGAACGGAAAACTTTTTTATTAAACTACAAACAGTTAACTACATAATATTCTGAGTGTATTCATTAAAAAATTTAAAATTGTTTGGGCATTACAGGGTTAATCATCTCACAAATGCTTCAAATTTACACACTCAATTTGCCCCTCTTGATATCATTTACTACCCAACAACCCTGACAACATGCTGTTATGTTCGTGTTATATTGTAAAAGAAAAAAATTAAAAGAAAAGAAAAGAAAAAACAAAACAAAACAAACTTTATTGTGCATCATTTGCATGTAATTGACATTGAGTTTAATTTCAGCAACATCTTACGTATTTATTTGTTTTTTTGTTTTTGTTGAAGTGTGTTGGTGTTAAGAATGAGTAGTACTCATATAAACTGTATACGTGAAAGCTTTCAAATATTTATTCTTCTTTAAATACACACAGGCACACAATATAGTGTACTCGAACACACACAAAAAGGTAATTTCGACATAAGACAACAGCGGCAACATCAGCCTATTGTATACAATTTCGTATTTTTTTTTTACTGCACACTTGTATTTCAACGACTATTTGTTACTGTATTCTATCTGTCAGTCCGTGTGTCAACAGCAGTGTACGTAGACATGTTTTTTGTATCTAGTTCCCAATTTTCAAAAGTGATATTTCCTAAATTCCCTAAATGCAAAAAAATAAATTATAAATCCATAAATTATTTTAAGAATGTTGTATTTTCGAAATTCTATTCTTCTTAAATGATCCAGATTTGATAAGAATAAAAAAAAAAGAAAATTAAATTTTATTTTCTTGAGATTAAGAAAAAATTAAGACATCGAGACTTTTAAATCAATATCCTGGAATAAAAATTTAAAATTTTTTGTATTTGTGGCAGTAGCCACAAATACTTCAATTTTAGATCTGAATATATCGATTGTCATACTGATATGATGACGCTAGGAGAATAAGGATTATAATTGCCGAAATTAAATTTCCTTTATTTTTATAAAATTTTAGAATTCCTCATAATTCCTCATTGTCTACAAAATTTCCCTTAATCTGGCAATCCTGATCTGTCATCCCCACTCAGGCAAGATACAGGTTGGTTGAAAAGTTCCTGCGCTCGAAATGAAAGAATACTGTTTTTGTTACGAAATATATTTTTTTATTCAATATAATCTCCTAGAAGCTCAATACACTTGTTCCAATGATCTTCCAATAATTTTATCCCATCCTTATAATGGTTTTCCGGAAGCTCTGCGAAAAAACCATCTACGGCTGCTATGGCCTCTTCATTCGACGAAAAATGCTTTCCACGAAGGAATTGTTTGAGATTTCTGAAGAGATAGTAGTTACTGGGAGCCAAATCTGGTGAATACGGTGGATGTTCAAGCAATTCGTACTTTAATTCTTTGAATTTAGCCATCGTCAAAACACTTTTGTGAGCAGGTGCATTGTCTTGATGAAAAATGATTTTTTCTTCTTTAAGCCAGGTCTTTTCTCACGAATTTTTTCATCCAGCTGATCCAAAAGGCTGCAATAATATTCAGAGTTGATTGTTTTACCTTTCTGAAGATAATCAATCAACAAAATTCCTTTTGCATCCCAAAAAACTGATGCCATAACCTTCTTTGCTGATCGTTGTGACTTCACCTGCTTTGGAGCTGAACAACCAGCTTCAGTCCACTGTAAACATTTTTGTTTCAATTTAGGATCATGGTGGTAGATCCAAGTCTTATCCATAGTTATAAAACGACGCAAGAAGTCGGTTTTATTCGGCTTAAAACGCTCCAAATTACGCTGAGAAATTTGTTTTCGATCCAGTTTTTGTTGAATTGTTAATGTGTGCGGCACTAACTTTCTAAACAGTTTTTTCATACGTAATTCTTCATGTAAAATATGGAGTACTCTTCATCTGAGATGCCTATGGCATTAGCAATTTCACGCTTTGTCAAACTTGGATCTTCACTAACCATATTATGTACCTGCTCAATGATTTCTGCTGTGGTTGCAGTTTTTGGTCGTTCTTCGCGTGGATCGTCTTCAAGGCTGGTACGACCACTTTTAAATTAACCAGTCCAAAATTCAACGGTGCGTTTTGAAGGTGAGGACTCCTTATACACTTCTAACAATTGTTCATAAATTTCCTTTGCTTTTAAACCCTTTAAAACAAAGAATCTAATGACTGCACGATATTAAATTTTTTCCATATTAAAAAAAATCAATGACACGTCAACTTCAAATGGCTTGTAAACAAAGAAAGAATTGACAGAATGACTTGCAACTTTGCATGTGTTCTCAGGACAGTTATACCAACTTGAGTTTGGAACTAGCAGTGCCATCTCTTGGTGAGCGCAGGAACTTTTCAACCAACCTGTATGTTGTTGTTAAACAATTTGAATTGTTAATTTGTACGCGCATTTTTTCTGTTATTGTTAAAGTTTTTTATTGTGTAAATGTGCGTATTTTATGCGATTTTTTTTGTGTTGTTGTTGTTGTTGCTGCTTCTTTAAGTATAACAATTTGTTTTTGTCACACTTTGTTGTTGCTGTTGTTGAAAGTGTTATTGCTGTTGTTGCTAATATTTTATGAAGACTAACAGATATTTAGCCCATTTGTACAAGAACACTCACTATATTTTAACAATTTTGTATTCGTTTTCATGTATTTTTTATGTTCTTGTTTTTTAGTCACAAATTGAGTTTACATTCCCTAGACCGAGATGTACAAGTCACAGTGTCATAACAAAAATTGACATAATAAATTTTTGGTTCACACTTTTATTTTTGAATGATGGAAAAACTTAAAATAACCCTACGAGTGAAGGACCTATCCCAGGACACGTAGCGTTATCGGTTCGTTGGGATAGGGACTGGTCATAGGACCGGTATTATTATATGAAAAGGACCGATCACTTTAACATGGGGTTGTCCTAGGAGGGGCATTTGCCCTCTATGACATGTCACAAGACTGGTCTAAGAAAATATGCCACACAATTAATACTTTCGAACTCATCATGTAATAGAGGCATTTAAACCGAGCATGAGATAGGTGAAAAGAGCACCGGTTCCTAAAGTACCTATCACATGACCGGTTTGAAAGTCACGACATGTCCTTTTAGACGAGTCCTGTGACATGTCACAGAGGGCAATTGAACCCCTCCTAGGTCAAGCCCATGTTAAAGTGATCAGTCCCGTGACCGGTCCCTATCACAATGAACCGGTCATGTGACGTGTCCTGGGATAGGTCCTTTTCCCGCAGGGCCTGTACTGTTTTCACCTAACACGGGATTAGTACTTTTAGACCCAATGCACGAAAACTGATGGATTAATTTCTAAGTTATAGCTAAATACATATAAGCATCAGAGAACTGCAAATGCTGATTGCAAATCGTTCATACGCAATCAACACCATAATAAATATGTGTTTTCGTTCAAACGTTGAATATACTCCAACACACATATATGTTGATGATTTTAAATCAATCAAACGACGTGCAAATTGTTGTCACTGATTTATAATCATCGGTCGTTTTTATACCATTGATTTTATTCTGTTTGTTTGAGTCAACAATAATTATTTTGATGTAGAATAAATCAGAAAAAGCTATAAATAAAGCGTATGTGTGTATTCATAATTAAAACAAAGTAGTTTCTTATCTATAAAAAGGGGGTTGGTTTTGTAGAAACACATTTCATAAATTAGGGTGGGTCTAAAATCCGTTTTTTTTAGAATTTTTATTAGTAATACCAAAAATATTGTTCTTTGTGAATTTTTTTTTTTTTAAATTTAGGTCGATATCTCAGGCTCTCCCAATCCGGTAAAAGTTAAATATTGCCTAATTTTCTAATCAAAATAGAAGAAAAAAAAATTTTGACAATATTTAAATTTTTCCGGATTAGGCAAGCCTGAGATACCGACCTAAATTTTTTTCCAAAAATATATTTTTATTTTACAAAAAAGAATATTTTTATTACTAATAAAAATTCGAAAAAAGCGGATTTAAGTCCCACCCTAATGTAAACAATATAATTTATTAAATGTGTTTCTATTTTGTTTTAATTATAATTAAACTCATACGCGTTGTTTGTTGTTTTTTCTGATTTATTCAACGCTGACTTTTTGTTGAGTGATTACATTTGCATAAAACATAATCGACAGATGATTCACACTGATCCCAATTACGCGTTCTGTTACATGATGCTGATTTTATTCTACAGTGAATTTTGTTGAATTATTAAATGTGAACAAGAATTTTTGTGTATGATTAAATCAAGAAAAAAGTTGATTTAGCAGTTCTTTGATAAGCATTTATATAAAAAAATTTAAATAACCTAAGCGTATGAGTGTTATTTAATTAATCATACGCACTGTAGTCCCTTAAAATTTTACCCTACACCATTACCTATATATATAAAAAATTGTTGCAAGTATGTTGTGACTTTATAACTTACGAACGGTCAAACCGAATTCAATTAAATTGTTAGGGTTTGTACGTATGTTCGTTTACACGAAATCGGTCGACGCGTTCGTGCGTTATGACTTTTCATGTCAACATGTGATTTTGGTCCATATAAAAAAAAAAAAGAACAACAACAATAACAAATACGTATTCATGCGTAGCGAAGCACGCTGGGATCCGCTAGTGTGGGAATAACTTTATGCTGATGTTTAGAACTATAAAAAAAAACAATGGACCTAGACCCACCTTTTAGTAGTAGATCGATACGCTCAGTATATCTTTTTGAGTCGATTCAATTGAAAATGTTTAAAACCGGTTGATATTTTATCCTCGTCGCCACAGAAAGTACATTACTGAATTGTGATTAAATGTTATTGAACACACACAAAGTCATTGTTTGTGTATATTCATATATTTAGCCCCAATTTTCCATTTAAGGTTGTTCATCCCTTCGTTTTTTCACATGTATTAATATATGCATTTGTTTTTCTATTCAATTTGTAAATTTGATTAAGCAAACTGTAGAGGTGGATATTTTTTTTCATTTTCATTTTGTTTAAGGACACTTTAGTTATACCGTTTATCTATAAAATTTTTAGTTATTGCAATTTAATGCTTTGATTAATCTTGTATATTTGAAGAAGGAAAAACAAATCACAGATTGAATAGCAAATATAAAACCTAAAAAGTGAAAAACTTGACCTTCTTCATAAAATAAATATGGCAATGAATTGTGGAATTTTTTATATGCAAGTATTTTTTGCATAAAAATTATGGCAAATATTTTTTAATAATTGTTTGCAAATATCAAAATGTTTATTTATAAAAAACATCCCACAAAGGAGAATTACAAATTGATATAAATTTTTCAAAGTGATTTTAAATTTAAATACATAAATTTTTATTAATTAAAATGCATTTGTATAACAAGACAATAACGGAATATTGACAAACTTACCAAAATTAATAAAAAAAAGAAAATCGCCTAAAAATAGCAAAATTAAAAAAATACGGCAAAAATAAAAAAACGCCTAAATAAAGAAAAACGCAAGTTTCAAAAATTTCTTTCAAAACGGGAAAATGCACACGTCACTTAAAACCCCCTAAAAATCAAAATATATTAAAAAAAACGGGGAAAGATCGTCTAAATACGAAAATTTGCTAAAATCGATAAAAAAACGAAAAATCTTTAAAATTATAAAAAAAATCGCTAAAATATACAAAAAAAAAAAAACTTCAACATCGTCAAAAAATGGGAAAATAAGAAACAAACATCACTAAAAATTTGCTCAAATAAATTAACAAAATAAAATATTTCAGAAAACCGCCATATTTTAGAAAACCGCCATATTTCAGAAAAACGCTAATATTGATAAAAAAAAACACTAAAAATACGCAGAAAGATAAACTAAATAAGAAAATTTGCTAAAATTTGGAAAATAATCGACACAATGGAGAATATCACTTAAAATAAAAATTAACTCAAAATCGCAATAATTGAAAAAATATATTAAAATTAAAAATCCCGCAAAACTGTAAAAAAAATGTTGAAATACAGAAATATTGAAAAAAAAAAAATTACCAAAAAACGAAAACATTAAAAAAATGAAGGAAAGAGCGCCCAAATAAGAAAAAATTTTAAAAAAGTAGAAAAGGAGTTTACAAAAAAGAAGAAAATCGCTAAATGGGATAAATTCTCAAAATCGTGAAAAGGTAAAATTCGCAATAATAGGAAAATATGACAAATAAGAAAAAAATTTTAAATATATAAAAATTATTATAAAGTTGCAGTAAAACATTTAAAATGGAAAAAATCGCAAAAATGTTTAAAAAGCAGTAAAATTAGAAAAATATAGATATGGGGAAAACTCGCTAAAATTAATTAGTATAAAAACGCTTTCACTGAAAAAAGAACTAATCGTCAAAAAGAGTAAACAAAAACGCAGTAACAGGGAAAATTGGAATAAGATAAAAATTGCCAAAATAGGAGAAATCGTTGAAATATATATAAAAAATAGAGGGAAAATGCTAAAGTGGTGGAAAATAAAAATTGCTTAAATAAATAAAAATCGTAGTTAAAAAAAAAAAAATCGCCAAAGTTGTGAAAATATCAATAAAATAATTATCAAAAACGCTAGCATTAAAAGAAAAATCCCATTAATAGAAAAATTTTGCTAAATTTGGAAAATAATCGATAACAAAGAGATTGCTTAAAATCTCAAAATATTAAAAAAAAAGTAAAGGAAAAATATGTTGAAATTAAAAATCGCTAAAATATATAAAAAGTCACTTTAGACAAAATTATAAAGAATTGCTAAAATTTTCAAATCATCTGTAGCATTGAAAATAATCTCTTTAAGTAGATTAAAAACAGCCTAAAAGCCAAAACGCCAGAATAAATAAAAATTACTAAAATAATGAAAAAAAAAAATTCAATTTTTTAAATTTTTACAAAAATTGTTAAAATAGGGAAAATACTGATACAAATTTGAGATTTTTAAAATTTTACAAAAATTGTTAAAAATTTAAAAAATTACGAAAATACAATAAAAATATAAAAAAGCTAATATTTTAATAAAAACACAAAGATTAAACAAAATTACAAACACATGAAAATAAAAACATTTCTGGAATTAAAACAAAAAATATAAAAAATCGCCAAAAATTCAAAAATCGCTTAAATTAAATAAAATCGTCAAAATTTTGAAAATAAAAAAAATTATCAAAAAGGATGAAAAAATCGTCAAAATAAGAAAAATATGTTAAAATTTAAAGAAAAAAATCGTTAAAATAGAAAGAAATTTTAGAAATGTATTAAAATCAATTCAACTGCACGCACATAAACTTAAAAAATTAAAAAAAAAAAAATCGCTAAAATTAAAAAAAATTGGATAAATAGTAAACAATTTCTTAGTTAATAAATGCAGAAAAAATAACAAATTTATAAAAAAAAATGCAAAATTGTATTAATATTGAAATGAAAAATTTTAAAAATTTTGTATCATTCTTAAAAAATCGCTTTTTCTTAAAAAATTGCTTATTTTAAAAAAATCGCTTATACTAAAAAATCGCTTGTATTAAAAAATCGCTTGTATTAAAAAATCGCTTATATTTAAAAAATCTTCAAAATAAAAAATATGTCAAAGGGAGAAAAAAATATCAGACAAAAAGGAGAGACAAGCGAAAAATTCTTAATATCTAAAAAAAATCTATTATGGGAGAAAATCGTCAAAAATGTTTCAGCGCGAAAAACAGAAAAAATATCAATACGGAACACAAAATACCTTAAATACACTTGTGGACATACAATTAAGTCATTTATGCAATATTACCTTTCTTTTTTTAAATAAAACAGATTTAATAAAAATGCTACAAAAACAACTTTTATTTATTCAGTTTAAATGCCTTTCAATTAATAAATAACAAAAACTTAGGAGGGTGATTATTATAAAAACTTTTTTTAATAAAATATATATCAATTTCTAATTTCGCGTGGACATATAATTAAGTTGCCTGAAAAGATTTTAATAAAACTTTATTAAAATTTTCTTAAATTTTTTTATTTTTAACTTAAATTATTTCTTACCTCTAGTATTTTGTTGGATACCCTTTTTGACGAATTACTTCGGCACATCTGTCTGGAATTGTTTTAACCAGGTCGTAACACTGCTGAGGAGTAATATTATTCCATTCTGCTTGAATAATATCCCAGAGTGCATTTTTGTTTCTGGGTTTTTTTGCGGAAACTGCCTGTTTTATTATCCCCCATAGATATTCTATGGGGTTTAAATCAGGACTTTGAGGTGGCCACTCAAGAACCTTTATTTTTTTTTCTTCAAACCAAGACTTATCGACCCGAGATTTATGCTTCGGGTGGTTGTCTTGCTGATATATCCACGCTAGTGGCAATTCATCAGCATAATCATTGTCAAGGGCATTTTGCAGGATGTTTTTGTACATTTCGCCAGTCATTTTTCCATCGATTTTTACTAAAGGACCAACTCCGGAGGAGGTAAAACATCCCCATACCATCACTGACGACCCTCCGTGTTTAACTGTTTTTTTTTTTTGTATACTTTGGATCCAAATGTGCATTTACTGGCCGTCGTACGTAGGGCCTGCCGTCGTTTGCAAACACATTAAACTTTGATACATCACTCCACAATATTAATTTCCAAAAATTTTGATCCTTATGGAGCTGATTTTTGGCAAACCGCATACGCTCATTAATATTTTTCTTCGACACATGTGGCTTTCTTCTTGCTATGCGACCATGAAGATTATTTTCTGTCAATCGTCTTCTTACGGTCCTTGCTGATATTTTAACATCATGTTCCGACTCCATGCGCGATCTAATCTGGGTTGATGTGAGAAATGGGTCAGCCTTACTCATCCTAGTCATAAGTCTGTCTTCCGCTTGGGTGGTTTTGCATGCTTTATTTCTTTGAATATTATTAAATGTGTTAAATTTTTGGTAATGTTTAATAGCGTTGACAATCTTTCCTCGCGATAGTGCTAATGTTTTTACCACTTTGGCAATAGATCAAACACTTTGGAAACAACTCCAAATGATCTCCCTTTCAGCAGGAGTAGAGCTCTTATTTTTTCCCATGATTTGCAAACTAATTGTCCAAGTGGAGCAAAATGAGCTAAAATTGTTTAAATAACCAATGAAACTGTTTGGGTTAATAATTACATTTTCTAATATAACTAATTACCTGTAATAATCAAAATGACTTAATTATGTGTCCACATGTACTTGGCGTTGGGTGAAAAAATTACTGATTATTTACAGAAATAAACAATAATATGTTTAAATTTCTTATATTTTTAAAAAATCATAACGGAACTACGTATATGGAAAAATTCCAATGAATCAACAAATAATGTACCGTTATAATTACACTCAGAAAAATACATTGCATAAGTGACTTAATTGTATGTCCACAAGTGTAAATTACAAATCACTAAAATTAAAGCAAAAACAGGTCCGCAATTTAAAAAAATCGTTGAAACATCTAAAAATCGCTAGAATCAGTAAAAACCAGTAGAATGCTAATAAATTGATGAGCTTGAAGGAAAACAATCAAAAACGAAGACAAAATTTATTTAAGTTGTAAAAAAATCACTTGAATTGAAAAAAAAAAAATAAAAACTCATCTAATGTAGAAAAAATCTTTAAGAATTTTATTTTAATTAAAATTGTTGGTTAAAAATTCACTAAATATCTAAAGTTACTTTAATTTCTTAATATAAATAATTTTTTTTTATTTTATTCTTATTATTATCTATTTTTGCTTTTAATTAATTTTTTTTATTAAGCCCTTTGCTGCTAATCTTAAACAATGAATATTTCGTAGCTGACACACAGACAAATAGAAAAACATAGAAAATTTGTGTTTTTCTTTTACAAAACAATACAAATACAAATAAAATAATGATAACAACATATTGACTAAATGTTCTCGGTATGTAACAACTGTACAGCTGAGCCAGATTAACTTCGATTTGTTGGGAAAATAATGAAAAATAAAAGCAAAATAAAATTTTTCAATTACTTTTGTTACAATGACTGCAAAATTTGTATTTGGTTTGTGTTTCAAGACAATTAATTGTGGTAGATATTTTTCGATTTCAATTAAATAAACATCTAGAATTAAATACATAAATAAAAAAAAAGGAAACGAAAACAAGATAAAAAGGTCAAGAAAAATGAGAAAAAATAAATATCTAAATAAAAATATACTTTGAAAAATTGTAGTAAGGAATTATTTATAACAAGTTAAATGATAACAAAATCTTTAAGAAATATTGACACGCGTGATAAATCTACTAGAGATTGAGCTGCCCTTATGTGCAAGCTATTTAGAGGTGTTTTTGCTCTATCTCTAGCAGTTTTCTGTAAATGTGTCTTTGGTATTTGTAAACTCTAAATTTGTTCATATCATCACCCTTTTTTAATGTCGCGAATTGTACAATTAAATTTATTGTGTTCTGCCTGACATGATTTAAAGAAATAATTAAAAAAGCAAAAAGGACAACCTGATTAATAAGTGTCTTTTTTTAGGATTAACATTAAAGGACAAACTAATAGATATAATGTTAGAGTTGGTTAAAAATTACAAACTTTTACTTTTTCAACGTGTGTAACGAGCATTGTCTTGATGAAAAAGAACTTTTTTTTTCAACAAATGTGGACGTTTTTCCTTCAAAGCCTTGTCAAATCATCGAATATTTTGTAAAGGGTGTCCCAAGAAGAACGCAATTTTTAAATTTTAAATAAAACACAGATATTTAAAAAAAAAATCGTGAAACTTTATTATATCGTAAAGTAGACAGAATGAGGTTATGTATGGAACAATATATCGTGCAGATGGCCGCCGCGGCTTTGCTGGCATGCACGCGATCTTTTAATGAAATCTTCAATGACCGTTTTGCATGAATGCTGCGGTATTTCATTAATGCAGCGTCCAATTTCCTCTTTTAAGGCTTGAGTCGTCGTCGGCTTATTCGCGTAAACCATCGACTTCAAAAAACCCCAAAGAAAAAAATCTAATGGTGTTAAATCGCACGATCTAGGCGGCCAATTCTGATCTCCAAAACGCGAAATAACACGACCGGGAAATGACTGATGCAGCAATTGAATTGTTTCTCTGGCTGTATGACATGTGGCGCCGTCTTGTTGGAACCACATGCCCTCCACATTCATTTCTTTAATTCTAGGCAAGAAAAAACTGGTTATCATTTCACGATACCGAACACCATTGACTGTTTACGCTTGACCTGCCTCATTTTCATAAAAAAAGGTCCAATGATTCCTCCAGCCCAAAAACCACACCACACAGTGACACGTTGAGGATGCATTTGCTTCTCGTGAATCACTCGAGGATTTTCCTCACCCCAAATGCGACAATTCTGCCTATTGACGAAGCCATCAAGATGAAAATGGGCCTCGTCACTGAAGATGATTTTATCGGCAAAATCAGCATTTTCATGTTGTCTCTCCAATACCCAATTAACGAACTCCCTTCGCTGTCCATGGTCAGCTGGCTTCAGTTCCTGAGTCAATTGAACTTTGTATGCATGAAGATGCAAATCTTTCGTCAAAATTCGCTGCAAAGTGGATTTGGAGACACCAATTTGCTGAGCTCGGTGTCGAATTGAGGTGGATGGAGTTTGAGCGACATCATCACGTACAGCTGCGACATTTTCGGTCGATCGACCTGGTCGATGGCGCGTTGTTGTCTTTACATCACTAACAGACCCAGTTTTATCCATTAATCTCTTTACAGTTGACTCTTTTGGAGCATTATTGTGACCCCAAATTGATCGCGATTTGCGAACTGTAGCCGCAAAACTTTCACCATTTTGGTAAAACAATTTCACAATGAGAATACGTTGTTCATTCGTGTAGCGCTCCATTTTTACTAACCTCGTACCTTCTACTAGCAAACAATAACAATTGTTCAAATGTCAAACAATGACACTTCGAATGTTGCCAGATTTAAAAATTGCGTTCTTCTTGGGACACCCTTTAGTAGTATTCACCATTAATTGTTTTTCCTTTTTGAAGGTAATCAATATGTATATCCCACGCGCATCCCAAAATACTGTGGCCATAACCTTGCTTGCTGATAATATCGCCTTTGCCTTCTTTGGAGCTGGTTCAACACGACGAGTCCACTGTTTTGACTTGGTCTCTGGTGTGGAGTGATGAATCCACGTTTCATCGACAGTTACAAATCGACGCCAAAACTCCTGGAGATTTGCGTTTAACATTGATAAAGAATTATTTGAAATGTAAACACGTGTTTGTTTCTGGTGTGTTGTGAGTAATCGCTTTCTCATATCCAAATGATTTTGCAAAATGTTATTAACCCGTTCAATTGAAATGACCACACTCTCACCAATCTTACGCACTTTCAATCTTCGATCAGTCATTACCATATCACGGATTTTTTCAATCATTTCTGGTGTAGGTAGTAACCTCATTTGGACGACCTGAACGTTCCTCATCTAAAATGCTTGTACGGCCGCGTTTAAATTCAGCTATCCAATATTTTATAGTTGTTAATGACGGTCTAGAGTCTCCATAAACTTCGTTAAATTCCGATTTTATTTTGTCGTTTGTTTTCTTTTTCAAAAACAAATATTTTATCACTGCTCGATATTCAATTTTTTCCATATTGACAAAAAGCACAAAAGTAACTCAATGCTAACACGTGTAAAATTTGTTGTAAATGGCATATCGTTGCGAAATTTTGACAGGTGTTATTTGAAGAGTTGTATTTTATAACAAAATATTTTTTTTAGTTGTACCAGCGCCATCTCTATTCAAAATCGGGTAGTTTTCATACGACCCTCGTATAAAATTGATTTGGTTTTATTTGAATTTTTTTCTATACACTCAAAAATATATAATTAATAAAATATTTTGAGAAATTAATATCAACCCAGTTAAAATAATTTTTAATAATTTTGAGAAAAATTCTTTTATATAATTGGCCATAACTTTGAAATTTATCCATGAATTTGCTTAATTTAAATAACATTTTTGTTTTTTGACGAATTCTTTTTTAAAATATTATTTCAAGCAAATTCAGTTTAATTTTTTTTATATATACAGTGTCGGTCAAATCATTTTGAACATAAATCACTTTTCAACGTGTCGTCAGATAATACAAATTTTAACAATAATAGCTATAAAAATTCTACTCCAGTAAAAATGCTTATTCCAATTTTCAACAAAAACTTAATTTTATTTCAGATATTTACACTTTAAAACACAAAGAAAACTAAAATACCAACAAAACTGGTGAACATCACGTGACAAAACATTTTGAACAAAATTAAATACTTCAATATTTTGTAGAATAACCTTTATTTTTAATTACTTCTGCACATCTTTTGTGCATAAAGTTGACTAGATTTTCAACAGTCGTCATTGAAACTGATGACCATGCGTCTTTAATAGCTCCGAATAGCAGATTTGGATCATGCAGCACTGCTTCCCGATTGATCTTTTTATTGACAATTTCCCATAAGTTTTCAATGGGGCTCAGATCCGGGAACCGGGCAGGCCACTTCATGACATTGACCCCTTCCTCCTCTAACCAATTCTTGACCAACTTTGACGTGTGCTTGGGGTCATTGTCTTGTTGGAACATCCATGAACTCTGCATTTTCTCTTTGGCATGAGGTAACATTATATTTTGTAATATGTCCTTGAACAGAAACTTGTCCATTATGTCATCAATTTTGTGTAAGGGTCCTAAAATTTTACCAGAAAAGCAACCCCACACCATCACATGGCCCTCCTCCATTTTTAAAAGTACTACGGCAGTAACGCGGGTCCAAACGCCGCATATTTACTGGCCTACGTATTTCATCTTCTCATTCCATCTGAATCAACAAAATTAAACTTTGATTCTTTAGAACACAGTACACTGTTCAACAGTCCAGGAAAGATGATCACGTGCAAATTTCAAGCGAGCACATCTATTTTTTTTTTTTGGAAATAAATGGCTTCTTTGCCGCTCTTTAACCCAGCTTCAACAGCTCTTCTCTGAACTGTTTGAAGGCTGACTGTTAAATTTAAAGACTCTACAACACTTACAGCAGATTTATACGGTTTTTTTTTAAATTCTCGAACTATCCGTGCATCATCCCTAGTTGAAGTATATTTTGGTCATCCTCCAGAGTGTATTGTGGGAACAGTTTTTGTATTTTTAAACTTATTTATGATATAATTTACCGTAGATTTTGGCACTGACAGCTTTCTGCATATGTCTTTATTACGCATTCCAGATTGGAACTCTTTTGTTACACAATTTTTTACGTCAATGCTATGTTTTGTCCAAGAGATATTATTTAAAAAATCTAAAAATACTTGAAATCAGAAAAGAGTGCTAATATTTGAAAACCAGAACTTCCTCAGCAACACGTCTCGATTGATGCACTTATTTTAATGTAATTGTTTTTGAAATATGTTTTAAATTTAACTGAAGCTACATATCAATTGATATTATTGTTAAAAAAGTCTAACGGAAATTCTTTTCTTTCTCTTTTGTGCAAAACCAGTCTTGTTCAGTATGTTTTGTCACTTGAATTTTCTTACTATGGTTGTTGTTTCTTTATTTCAATATTTGCAATATGTAAATAAATGAAATATTTTATTGTTTTTATTAAATACACGTGTCACTCTTTTTACTGGACATACATTTTCAAAACAAGTTTACCTTAATTTTTGATTTTTGTTCAAAATGATTTGACCGACACTGTATATATTTTTCCATTGAACTTCTATATAATAGTGCAATTTATAATTTTGAGAATATTTATGACAACATAATTTTGTTTATTTAAAATCACACTCTATAATTCCTTTATAAAAACAACAATCCATTAATTTGTTTTTGAAACAAGTTAAGATAATTTAGCAAAGCAATTACCACTAGTGACAGTTTTATACTCGTGTTTGTCTTTTTTTTTTTTCACTTTTCACTATTTTCACTATATCATCAGACTCATCAAAAACTATATCATTAGACAGAGTACAAAAAAAAAAGCAAACATTGTTAGGAGAAGGATATTCAATTAAAAAATCTAGTTTGTGTGCAAAAATTAAATGAATACCCATTAATTAGGTCTGTTCGCTTACTCAGTACAAGTTACTACTTTTACTTTAGCTGGAAACTTGAAAGAAAATTTCAAAAGAACTATTTTTAAGTGCTTGCCAATCATATAATTGAAGAAAAAAAACTTAGAAAAATCCAATGAACTAAAACGGCGAACTAGTTCAATAATTCGAAATGAACTATAAAGCCCGACTCAAGCCTATACCCCCGGCAAAACATATTTTAAATTTTATATTTCTAAAAGAAGAAGTTTGGGCAGGACTTTAAGGAAAAAACTATTCTCTTATTTGCTTCCTTCCGTCTTAGTGGAGACCAAATTAAGTGCTTACTTTTCCCCCTTTTTTTTGTCACGTTTTTGCAGGAGATTGCCAGAATTAGCCCCTGACTCAGAGAATAAATATTAAAAATATCTGATTTTTAAACTTTTTACCCCACCCGCTAAAATTTTCAAATATCCCACACATGGGATTTTAGAATTAAGAGAACTAAATTATTAATTTCATTCCATTAAATTAATCTCAATTTTAATGAAAATATTTTCATTTATATATAATTTTTTTCAAATATTTTAAGCATTTCATTTCATTAATTAATAACAATTATTTCAAATTTAATTACCCTTAATAATGCAATAATTAACAAAAATAATTACCACAGCTACGATTTAAAAAAAATGGAAAAACATCGCTGATTTAGAAAAAAAAAATATGTTCAAATTGATAAATATCACTAAAATCCAGGCTAGCTGCATTTCGTTTCATTTCCTGTAAATAGTGTTCCAATTCTACTTGTTTACCGTTTCATTCCATGTAGTTCCCCTTATCTAGTGTTTCAATTCCACTCGTTCCATGTCGTTCACCTTATCTAAAGTTTCAATTCCATTCGTTCACCGTTCCAATATATTTCGCTTACCTTGTACTGTGTTTCAATTTTACTCGTTCCCCGTTCTATTCCACTTTGGCCCCCCGTCAAATGTTTCAATTCCACTTGTTTTCCGAACCATTTTGTTTTCCAATTTTAGCATTTCAATTCCACCTGCGCTTTAAATTTTTGGCCGATGACGTTCCGGCACTTTTTTACTTTTGAACCCCTATTTTGCCACTTTCCTGACAAAAATTTAAAATAGTATCAGTAAATAAGCCCATATTTCATGTAACACATATTTTTCATATCAGGTTTCTAGCTAAAGCGGCTGTTAAGGGAAGGCTTTTTGGTCTGGGGAACCCTCATTTTTATTGCGTTCCTGGAGAAAAATTCCAGAAAGTAACTTTTCTGTGAGTTAGACCAAACTCCAGGGTACACAATTTAAATTTCAGCACTCACAATATTATTTCGTTGAAAATAATCTAAAATACATATTAAAATAATCGAAAATACAAACAAAAAAAGAGGACTTCTAATTTTTCATTATATTCCGCCCATTTTGTAGTTTATTTTCAATCATTGTTTAATAATCGACAAAAGTAGTAAAAGTAATCAAAACTCGTTTAAAATAACCATCAATTTTTAACTGGCAAAACGTAGAAAAAACAAGTAAAAAAGGCTTAAATTCGGCTGTGCCGAATCTTTGAATACCCTCCACCAATGTTCTCTATTGTTTTTGATACAAACAATGTAAAAAACTTTTGAAGTAAAATTATGGAGGTGAAAAAAATTTTTTAAGGTGAAAAACTTTTTTGGATGCCTAAACGAATTTTTTTACGTGAAAAAAATTTTGAGATGAAAAAATTTTTTTAGGTGAAAATAATTTTTTGTGGTGAAAAAAAATTTTTGTGGTGAAAAAAATTTTTTGAGTTGAAAAATATTTGAGGTGTACAAAAAATTATTAATTTCTAAGCGATTGGTGAAAAAATATGAGAAAATATATTATATATCAGTTGCTACTATGAAATTGTACTCAAATACACCAATTTGTATGGAAAATTTAGAGGTATCTTCACTTTTTCACTCATAACTTTTGAACCGCTAGACCGATTTTGCTCATTTTCAATACCAAACTGCTCGGGAGAATGTACAATATTCTGGGTAAAAATAGGCACCCCCGCTAGCGTCTTCGCGTCGTGATCGCCATTTCAACAGACAGACAGACGGACATCGCTAAATCGACTTAAAATTGCATAAGGATCACGAATATATATACTTTATAGGATCTTAGACCTATATTTCGACATGTTACAAACGGAATGACAAACTGATATATACCCTCACCATATATGGTGGAGGGTATAAAAAGATTTTTGTGGTTTGTTTTTCAAATTGATTTTTTTTTTATTTGTATATAATTTTACAAAACACAACACACACACATATGTATATATTTTTATTTTCTATGTGTGTATGTATATTTGAATAATTTCTTGTAACTTTTATTAAAATAATTTTGTATATAAACAAACTATTTTGGTAAAAAAAAAAATCAAAAAGGAATTTATATGAATTTCTATTTTTAGAAACAGAAAACATAAAATTTTATATTTAATATAAAATATCAACTGCTACTGAATGTCTGTACATTTTTTTAGTTTGTTTTTTTAAATGACTAATTCAAATAGTTAAAAAAATATATTTATGTGAATTTCAGTTGATTCTTCATTTAAAAACAAACTTTACATATTTTTTTTAAATAAACTACAGTCGGTAACGGAAAATATATTGTGTGTGAGGGATTTGCACAGGCTGTTCCAAAATTTCATCCACATTCTGGAAACACAATTAGCTTAAGTAACTTAAGCTAGGTATCGATATGAAATGAACATTTAAAATTTTTAAAAATTAAAAAGTTGTATTTTTACAAATTTCGCTTCCTACCAAAACAAAGCTAAAGTCACTTAAGACAATTGTATTAGGACCTTAATTTAGGGTATCATATCGTCGGCATGCCCGACTTAGTTTTAATTTATAGTTAAGGTAGGTGGAAAAAAGAGGCAACGGAAATAAAGATACTCTTGACTTGTAGGCTCGAATCTTACTGAGGATCGCACCACTCCTTTACCTCAAACACTGCATTTTTTTCCGGGCTTGCGATCGGCTGACTTAAGACAAGATTTCTTTTAATTTATAGTTATTCCGTCAAACAATTCACTATATTTCAAACACTTTTCTTAGCCTCCTTCCCTTGTGTTGCCAGTTAGTTTTTTTTTACGTTCAGCGTCTGTATCATGTTAATTTAAGTTAAACGGAAGTGAGTAATTTTTTTTTTCACTTTTCCATCATGATGTTTCAATTTTTCACATGATGCTCAAACAAAAAAAAAAAACATGACGTTAAAATTTTTGGTTTTTTTTTGTTGTACATTTTCAACATTTTCCTGTCAGTTGACATAAAGCTATTAATTTAAACATGATTTCTTTTTTTTTTGTTTAAATGTACATTTATTTAGCCTTTTTGAAAAGAATTGTGGTTATAAAATATATTTTTGAATATTAAACTGAAATGTTAATAAATATTATTTTCGGCAACAACAGTAAAAGGAAATTAAATCAAATGCATAAAAGCTACGGGTATTAAAATAAGTGATTTATATTAATATTGAGTGAATAGCAGCAGGCTAACGAAAAATGCTGGAATAGTTTAAAATATCTAAAGGGTTTAAATAAAAATCTAAAAATATTTAAATTAACTAAATTTCTTTTATTCTACAATAAAAAAAAATATAATTTTTTTCTAAGCATTAAATTAAATGTTTTAAATGTTGTTGTGTACACTTAGTAGCTGCTAAGTACCCATTTAATACCACAAGGACTTTAACTTCAAGGCACTCGCATAGTTGTTTTATGTTTGGTTGTAAAATATGTAAGTGTGTCATTATCACAATCTTGTCACCCTTTTTTTTAAACAGTTTTTTTATGTATATTTTTTCTAACACTTTATCTATAGTTTTCTTTCTCATATTTGCCTTTGTACTCGTATGTAACTAACAATAGTTCACGTGTTTTACATACATACTTTTTCCTTGTTGTATAACCAAGGACCCTATAAACCAAGATGAACAAACTAACAAATTTTTAGCCACCCATGATGCCATAATGCCAAATGGCGCGACTACAAAAAAATTCTTAGCCGAGACAACGCAATTCTTAGCCGATTTACAGAAAGATTTAGCCGCTAGCAAGGGTTGTAGCGCAAGTACAGTGATTGTGATGTGAATGTACAGGTTGGTTGAAAAGTTCCTGCGCTCGAAATGAAAGAATACTGTTTTTGTTACGAAATATATTTTTTTATTCAATATAGTCTCCTAAAAGCTCAATACACTTGTTCCAATGATTTTCCAATAATTTTATCCCATCCTTATAATGGTTTTCCGGAAGCTCTGCAAAATAACCGTCTACGGCTGCTATGGCCTCTTTATTCGACGAAAAATGCTTTCCACGAAGAAATTGTTTGAGATTTCTGAAGAGATAGTAGTCACTGGGAGCCAAATCTGGTGAATACGGTGGATGTTCAAGCAATTCGTACTTTAATTCTTTGAATTTAGCCATCGTCAAAACACTTTTGTGAGCAGGTGCATTGTCTTGATGAAAAATGATTTTTTTCTTCTTTAAACCAGGTCTTTTCTCACGAATTTTTTCATCCAGCTGATCCAAAAGGCTGCAATAATATTCAGAGTTGATTGTTTTACCTTTCTGAAGATAATCAATCAACAAAATTCCTTTTGCATCCCAAAAAACTGATGCCATAACCTTCTTTGCTGATCGTTGTGACTTCACCTGCTTTGGAGCTGAACAACCAGCTTCAGTCCACTGTAAACGTTCTTGTTGCAATTTAGGATCCTGGTGGTAGATCGAAGTCTCATCCATAGTTATAAAACGACGCAAGAAGTCGGTTTTATTCGGCTTAAAACGCTCCAAATTACGCTGAGAAATTTGTTTTCGATCCAGTTTTTGTTGAATTGTTAATGTGTGCGGCACTAACTTTCCAAACAGTTTTTTCATACGTAATTCTTCATGTAAAATATGGAGTACTCGTTCGTCTGAGATGCCTATGGCATTAGCAATTTCACGCTTAGTCAAACTTGGATCTTTACTAACCATATTATGTACCTGCTGAATGATTTCTGCTGTGGTTGCAGTTTTTGGTCGTCCTTCGCGTGGATCGTCTTTAAGGCTGGTACGACCACGTTTAAGTTCACCAGCTCAACGGTGCGTTTTGAAGGTGAGGACTCTTTATACACTTCTAACAATTGTTCATAAATTTCCTTTGCTTTTAAACCCTTCAAAACAAAGAATCTAATGACTGCACGATATTCAATTATTTCCATATTAAAAAAAATCAATGACACGTCAACTTCAAATGGCTTGTAAACAAAGAAAGAATTGACGAAATGACTTGCAACTTTGCATGTGTTCTCAGAACAGTTATACCAACTTGAGAAAAAAAAGTTTGGAGCTAGCAGTGCCATCTCTTGGTGAGCGCAGGAACTTTTCAACCAACCGTATACACGATTGAATTGGAACAACCCTTGCTAGAGGCTAAATTTTTCTGTAAATCGACTTAGAATTTCGTGGTCTCGACTAAGAATTATTTTGTAGTCGCACTATTTGGCAACATGGCAGCATGGGTGGCAAAAAATATGGTAGTTTGTTCATCCTGGTTTATAGGATCCTTGGTATAACTACGACACAGTAGTAACCACAAGTGTCACATTAGTGTGGCAAACATACTTTTAATGTTTTGTCTCATCCATCGTCTCTTAGCATAATTATTTTTACGCCATAAAGTGTAAAAGTATGTTTTTATATATTTTGATAAAAATAGACATTAATTAAAAAAAAAATAATAATAATAAAAAAACATTAAATTAAAAGAGTAGTGGCAGACTTTTGTAGACTACAAGTTTATACATAAAAGATTTAAATAAAATAATTATTATTATTTATGGTTAGACAAAGAATAAACTTTATGCAAATATTTCATATGAATTAAATTATATGAGGGAATAGTGCATCAGTTATTTTTGCTATTTGAATAAAGAATAAATTTTTGACAAATTTTAAGAACTGCCTAGGGGTAAGTGAGGCCAGATAGAGGTCTACCATCCACAACATTTTGATTCTTTCAACTCTCCTCTACAAATTATTCTTGGACATATTTACTCTTATAGCCTTTTCCACTGAGCTACACATCTTTCATTTTTCATCAATTTGCAAAGATGTTAACATCTTCCCATAAGAATTATACAGACCAAAAATTCTACATCTTTCTACATCACCAAAAGATGATCCTTTCTCATTTTGTTCCATCTTACATCTTTCGTTATTTTAAGTGTCATTTTTTATTTTTTTTTTTAATGCTTAATAAATGGCAGATGAAAGATGTTGCCAATGTAAATACATGTTTCACGTTTTCAACATCTTCCACGCGTTTCACAAAGATGTTGTTCAGTGTAAAAACCTATTATCTTTAACGTGGACAATTATACACTTAAAATATATTTTCCGTTTCAGACTGTAGTTTATTTAAAAAAGTAATACGTAAAGTTTGTTTTTAAATAAAGAATCAATTGAAATTCATAGAAATATATTTTTGAACTATTTGGATTAGTCATTTAAAAAAACAAACCATACAAATTTACACACATTAGTAGGAGTTGATATTTTCTGTTAAATGTAAAATTTTGTGTTTTCTGTTTCTAAAAATAGAAATTCATATAATTCCTTTTTGTTTTTTTTTACCAAAATTGTTTGTTTATATACAAAACTATTTTAAGAAAAAAATACAAGAAATTATTCAAATATACACACATAGAAAATAAAAATATATACATCTGTGTGTGTGTTGAGTTTTGTAAAATTGCATACAAATAAAAAAAATTTTAAACTTGAAAAACAAACCACAAAAATCGTTTTTTTTCCTACATTTTGTCAGTTAAAAATTTATGGTTATTTTAAACGACTTTCGATTGCTTTTAATACTTTTGTCGATTATTAAATAATGACAAAATGGGCTGAATATAATGAAAAATAAGTAGTCCTCTTTTTGATTGTATTTTCGATTAATTTAATATGTATTTTCGAGTAATTTTTAACGAAATAATATTATGAGTTTAGGTGCCAAAAACCTGAGGGTTAACATATTAGCCTGTGGTTGCTTAAGGGTTAAACACAATCTATATATGTATATAAAAAATTGTTGCAAGTGTATTGTGACTTTATAACTCACGAACGGTCAAACCAAATTCGATTAAATTGTTAGGGTTTGTTCGTAAGATCGTGTAGATGGTTTGTCTAAAGTTTACAGGAAATCGGTCGACGCGTTTGTGAGTTATGACTATTCATGTCAACATGTGATTTTGTCCATATAAAAAAACAACAACTAATACATACGTATTGATGCCTAGCAAAGCACGCCTGGGATCCGCTAGTTGTTTATATTTCCATTTATTTAATTTTTAGTATTGTATTTTTTAATTCTATTTTAAACCTTTCCTTTTTAAAGCATATTTTAAGGTGTAATTTATTTTAAAATTTAACAAAAAAAAATATTTTGGTAAAAATTAAAACGGAAAAAACCTTTTTTATGTATTTTCCTTCCTTTGTCTATTCATGTATGTATGTGTGTATGTGGTTTGTATTTTTTTATAGTTTGTGGGTGTTTGTTATATAATGATCTATTATATAGTATATATATTATTTTATACGTTTCCAGTGTTGTGAACAAAAACAAAAAACAAAAATAAAACAAGTGTTTATTTAAATGTACAAAACCATTAACGCCTTATATATGGAGCTTTCCATAGCAACTGTCCCTTTACAGGAAAAATGATTTACGTATCAATGTCAATCTTTTTAATATCATTATTGGCTATTTGAAATATTCCATCACAATACAAATGTTTGTTCTATAATAAATTAGCATTAATATTGATCATACGTACAATGTCTGAAATGATTATAGAACAAATTTTTGAATTTGTATTTAGTATCTGTGCGAGGTAGCCAAATAAATTCTAAACTAAATACAAATTGACAAAAGGTTTTGAAATTTTTTTTAAAAAAATATTTGAAAATTTTTTCAAATTTCATTTGGAAACATGAACTTGGTTTAGATTTTATTTAGCCAGCTTGCATCCACACTTAATATTTGAAGAAGACAATATTATTTTCAATATCAAAATTGTCTATTTGTTATATTCCTTCACAATTCAAATTTTTGTTTTATAATAAATTAGCATTTATATTGATTATACGTACAATGTCCTAACTGATTATAGAACAAATTTGAGATAGACAATATTCAATGAATATTTTCTCCAAAACGAAACCGTATAACGCGCTGAAACTTTCAGAATTGATGGAAAAACTTCTGAACTATTAAAAAAAAATATATATAGACATTATAGACCAAATAAAAAAAAATATATAGACATTAAAATAAATTTGTCCGATTTGTAGGTATGTAAATTGAGTTATCGAAATACCCAAAAATTATTGTGAATTTAAAAACAAACAAAAAAAAAATAAAATATAATTTTTTTTAAATAGTTCACTGAAAAATTCTGCTTGTGAGATGATTTCATCGTTAAAGTCAAATCTGCTCCCGTCATTTATTAAGGTTTGGAAACAATAAATGACTAAATCCGGAGATTGAGCGAATAAGAGAGCAATTCATGGATTTTTGCCGTGAAAACTGTCATTTTCCATTTTTTTCCTCAATTCTCAAATCAAATCACGCGGTACACTGCTATTAATGGCTGTCAAACACAAACAAACACAAACGCATCTTGTTCAAATTTTGACACTAGTCAACTAACAGATGCCTCCTTTACAGGAGCAAGTGTTTCCCTTTCAGTTAGAAGGCGGGAAGTTTCAAAAGTCACGGACTCATATTAGGCTAGGTTGAAAAAAAAAAGGAATCGAAAGTAAATATAATTTTCACAACCGATTTATGTCCAAAAATAGGACACACACTTTAGGTCGATAGTCGTCCTGTTGTGTGCTCTCTTATAGGAACTGATTCTATTAAGTATCGATCCACTACTTTATCTGAAACACTCGGGCCTTGCGACAGATTTGAGACTAATATTACATATAATATATTAAAAAATGAGCCATAAATTTTGTCAATATTTAGCCACCCCCACTTGCCCACTTTTTTTGGAAGATTTATTTAAATATTAATTCGTAGAGCGTTCCGGTAGGCTAGTTGATAGCATGCCAGCTTATCAGTGTGGGGGTCGTGGGTTCGACTCCCACCAGAGGTTCTGGTCTGTTTTCGCTATAACGAGCCGATAGCCTTCGTTGCTAGTGCTCGGTTAGGGTATTAAGATATAATTTGTAATTATATGTTTAATTAAAAATTAAAAAATTAATTCGTAGCATATAGGACAATAAATTACGTAAGTTTGACATTGATTCCTGTAGCGGGGCCAGTTGATATGGAAAGCCTCATATATATGTAAAAAACTAAATTAAAAAAGTGTATGTATGTAAAAAGTATGAATAAAATGAATAGAACATGTAAATGTTTGGCTTGGAAAGTATCCCAAGTTATACGCTTCCAATCTAAAGAAATTCGAATTCGTTTTTGAGTAACAATCTTAAATTGATCGGTTTCAGAGAAAAACTGCAAAAAAGGAATGATTTTATTAAAATAATTTTTTTAAGAAATTTTTTTGCTCTAAATCTAAAATTTTTTCACTAAAATTTGTCTGTAGATTTTTACACTTTTTTATATAAAAAAATTCTCTCAGAATTTTAAACAACTAAAAGCATTAAATTCGGCTTTACAAAATTAAATTAAGGATTATATTAAAATAATCTTATTTTACAATTTTTTTTTTGCTCTAAATCTGGAATTTCTTCAATAAAATTTTTCTGTAGAATTCTACACTTTTTTTATATAAAAAAAAAATCCCTCAGAATTGTAAACATTAAAAAAGCATTAAATTCGGCTTGAACGAATTTTTTTATGCCCTCCACAGTGTTTTTGAAACAGTTAAATTAAAACAAAAAATTGAAATTGTAAAAATACATAGCTAAGGTGAAAAAAACTTTTTGTGATCAAAAATTATTTTTCAAAGTGAAACAAAATTTTTATGGACAAAAAAAATTTTAGGTGAAAAAAATTTTTTTTGGTGAATACCAATTTTTGAGGTGAATATAAAATATCATACACCTCCAAGTGTCTGATAAAAAAATATTACAAAATGTTATATTTACCAGATGAATATCTTGGAATTGGGAAAAGGTCAATTAGACAATTGTAATAATAATTACAATTAATTACAAAATAATTTTTTAGAGCCTATTTGCAGGGAGAAAAAAATAACAATTTCATTACCAATTCAAACATGTATACATTCACATCACAATCACTGTACTTGCGCTACAACCCTTGCTAGAGGCTAAGTTTTTCTGAAAATCGGCTAAGAATGTTGTGGTCTCGGCTAAGAATTTTTTGTAGTCGCATCATTTGGCATCATGGCATTATGGGTGGCTAAAAATTTGGTAGTTTGTTCATTCTGGTTTCAAGGGTCCTTAGTTAAATTGTCTATGTATGAAAAAAAATCTACAGTGTATACCGTAACTGGGAGTCGAACCGAAGACTCGCTTTAGGTTTTGCCTCTCAGCATCAGCTCCTAAAGAGATACAACACGAATTTTCTTTAAAAAAAAATATTTGATTATTCTTTTAAGCCCCAGTCCAGATAGTCACTAACTGGAACTTTTGACTGAAACATTTGAAATTGTTTTCCATAAAAAAATTTCAATTTAACTTTTAATTTACCTTTGACGGGACATTCAGTAATCGTATCTGAGTTCCCAAAACTTTCAAAATAACAAAGAACTTTATGAAAATCGGTGTTTATTTATTGTGAAACCTTATTCTCCTTGTGAGTATTTTTTTGTTATGGTAAATGGTGAAAGTAATCAGTATCAACATCCCCATCACCAGCAGCAGCATTATTATCATTATCAACGTCATCATCACGGAGGAGTTATACAAAACTATGTAACTAACGAGCAAGAAATGAGCATTTAAATTAGACTAACAATACAATAATAACAAAAAAACAGTTTTACAATAACGGCAATAACACAAACGAAAAAGTTTTATATATTAGTACTCGCATTACAAATAAAACAAACGCTAATGGTATTAAAATAGATTGTTTTTTTTTTTTTTGTTTAACAGAAAATTATATTAAATTATATTTTATTTTTTTTAAGCAAACTAAATATTACTACTAGACGTATTCACCTGAGCTTTCAAATAATTAATTCAATTTAAAATTAATTCGAGCACCCCGGTAGGCTAGTTGGTAGCGTGCTAGCTTATCAGGGGTCGTGGGTTCAATTCCCACTCTGGTCTGTTTTCGCTACAACGAGCCAATAGACTTTGTTGCTAGTGCTCGGTTAGGGTATTATAGTACAAATTGTAATTATATAATAAATATAAATAAAATAAAGAAATAAAATTATAATAAAAATAAAATTAATTCGTTAAAATCGATATTAGTTTTTAAAAATTATTATACCCTATTCCATCAAAACATATCCTTAGAATTGGTTCATAAGCTTGATTCAAAACTTAATATTTAATAATTTTTTTTTATATTAAATTGATTTCTAAATAAATTACCACCCCTAAAGCTAATGAAGGGTAAAAAATAACATAAATGCAAACCATAATTGAAAATTGCAAATTTTTCCTTTAATCTTTTACAAAATGAATGGAAAAAAATATTTTAGTCTTTTTTGTAGAAGAATTGAATGTATAAATTATTAAATGATTCATTCTAAAAGCAATTCTGGAAACAAAACAATGAAACTTGTGAATCAATTTTAATTAACAAATTTAAAAAAAAATGAAGAATTCATTAACAAAAATTTTTTAGACCATTTTTAAAAATTGAACCACAAAAACAACTCTAGTTTCTTTGTTTTAAAAATACATACAAAAAAATTTAAAACAGAATTTTATTTATTTTTAAAAGATAATAGACAATTTCTATATATAAAACTTTAATTTGTTTATAAAACTAAATAATTTTTTTCTTTAAATAAAATCCAATAATGTCGAACTTCCATCTCTGGTAGTTTTTATATTTTCAAAAAGCAGGGATTTATTTCCTAACCTAAACCCGGCCAGTATGGTATCATGAAGATTCATGGAGGATATGGGGAAGGACTTAACAAATTTTACCGACCTTCTCCCCTTAACTACCCCTGGGGCCGGAACAATGACGGCCCCAACGTAAAAAATTAAAAATAATAATTTTTTACCAGAAAAAATTTTTCTGGCCAGTACGAAATGGGTTAATCCTAAAAGTATGCTTTTTTTATTATTTAATTTATAAATTATATACTCAGAAAATTATTATTTTTTATTTCAACAAATTTATATTACTTACCCTCACTATTACTACTTAAATTATCCTTTAATATTCTTTTAATACACATTCCTATATGGGGCTTTCCATACAAAACTGTCTAGCTTAAAAAAAGTATATCGTAGCAATGTCAATGGAATTTATTGTTCTATATAATACAATTAAAAATATAACAGTTTAAAATTTTTTCAAAAAGTGGGCATGGTTAAATATTGACCAAATTAACATGGTATTTTCACTAAATCAATAAACCTCTCTCAATAAACAAGTTTGAAATACAGTTGAAATAAAGCATAATTTTTAAGTAAAATTTTCAACTTTCAAGCCTTGGATTATACTTGAATTGGACTGTATTTCAGCAGGATATTCCAGCAAAAGGGTACTTGAATTCATGTTCCCCCAAAAATTCAAATCTAGATCAGAATTTTTAGTATAATACATAACTAAAATTATCTACAAACGTCCAAAGTTCCCAAAAGTTCCTTATGAAAGAGCAAACACCAATACATTTAAAAAATAACTAATTTTGATTCAATATTTTTTTATTGTAAAAACCAATACATACAAAGAAAAAAGAAAAAAAATATTTCATATCATACGTTAAACAAAAACAAAATCTACATTGATGTTCGCTGTCGTCAATGTTTACCAGCAAAGCATACGAAAGTGTTGTTGCTTGGCACTTGCGTGTATACAGTGAAAAATGATAAAAAAAATACTAATAAGACAAAGTTGTTAGTGTATTTCGTATTGCTAGTGCTGAGTGCTCTATGTGCATTAAAACACACAGCCTATAGCTAAGTGCTGTTACAAAAACAAATGAGCAACAAGCGCATAGGGCTTGGGAACCCTTGTTTTATACCCTCCACCATATATGGTGGAGTTACAAAATATATTTTTCCATATTTTTTCACCAGTGAATATTTTTCACCTCAAATATTTTTCACCTCAAAAATTTTTCTCCCCACAAAATTTGTTTTCGCATCCAAAAAAAGTTTTTCACCACCATAATTTGACTTCAAAAGTTTTTTACATTATTTGTATCAAAAACAGTAGATAATATTTTTTTTTTAATATATTGGTGCAGGGTATTAAAAAATTCGGCGCAGCCAAATTTAAGCCTTTTTTACTTGTTTTTAAATATTTTTAATTAAAAAAAAAAAATTAATGTCTATCAATTGAAAAAGTCAGCGTTTTACTCATCTTTGTTTTGGAGAAAATATTCATTGAATATTGTCCATTTTAAATATTCAATACAAATTTAAATTCTATACCTATAATCAATATACTATTTATCACGGGATCGGTTGTCCCTAATATATTAAAAAAAAAATTATACAGAATAATATTAAACTAATATTCTTTTCTAAAATGAAGATGATATAAACTTTTTTTTTAAAAAATAGAAAAATTAAAACAATATTTGGCCGATTTTAAGATTAGAACTTTTTTTTAATTCTTTAATTTTTTTCGAATTGTCCATCAGAAAATCTATTGACATAGTCAAATTTTCAGCATATTCCGAATTTCTTGAAATTATATTAAATAATGTATTTGCCATATTTAACCACGCCTACTCCATACAATTTTTGGAAAAATTGTACAAGTTGTTACATTTTTTTATTCGTATCATACAAGGACAATAAATATTGTAAATTTTAACATTGAAATAATATGCATGCAGGAAAAAGACATTTTTGAATATGCTTGCAGGCAAATATAAATTTGTTAAGAAACTATCATATGTATATTTGAAGTAGGTTTCCAAGAGCTTTATATTTATGGTTATTATACATATGTTTCCAGGCAAACATTGCAATATTTGTATTTTCCCACATAAATAATAATATTTGGGGATGCAAACATAATAATGATAAACATATATTGATTTGCAGGCAAACATATGTATGTTTGCCGGTGGATGCATTTCAAAGGATCCAAACATATATATGTTTACAAGCAAACATATATATGTTTACAAGCAAACATATTATATTTGCAGGCAAGCAAAAAATATAACTTAGAGCGTTTCCAAATATATGTATATTACCTGCATATTATATTTCCAGCACGACGTTTTTTTCAGCATGTACTTTTTCCTATATCAGTTCATTTGGTATGGAAAGTCTCATCTATTCATGTTTTTTCATAGAATATACTTATGTGTACAGGTTGGTTGAAAAGTTCCTGCGCTCACCAAGAGATGGCCCTGCTAGCTCTTAACTTTTTTTTTCTCAAGTTGGTATAACTGTCCTGAGAACACATGCAAAGTTGCAAGTCATTCTGTCAATTCTTTCTTTGTTTACAAGCAATTTGAAGTTGACGTGTCATTGATTTTTTTTAATATGGAAAAAATTGAAAATCGTGCAGTCATTAGATTCTTTGTTTTGAAGGGTTTAAAAGCATAGGAAATTTGTGAACAATTGTTAGAAGTGTATAAGGAGCCCTCACCCTTAAAACGCACCGTTGAATTTTGGGCTGGTGAATTTAAACGTGGTCGTAGCAGCCTTGAAGACGATCCACGCGAAGGACGACCAAAAACTGCAACCACAGCAGAAATCATTGAGCAGGTACATAATATGGTTAGTGAAGATCCAAGTTTGACTAAGCGTGAAATTGCTAATGCCATAGGCATCTCAGACGAACGAGCACTCCATATTTTACATGGAGAATTACGTATGAAAAAACTGTTTGGAAAGTTAGTGCCGCACACATTAACAATTCAACAAAAACTGGATCGAAAACAAATTTCTGAGCGTAATTTGAAGCGTTTTAAGCCGAATAAAACCGACTTTTTGACTCGTTTTATAACTATGGATGAGACTTGGATCTACCACCATGATCCTAAATTGAAACAAGAACGTTTACAGTTGACTGAAGCTGGTTGTTCAGCTCCAAAGCAGGTGAAGTCACAACGATCAGCAAAGAAGGTTATGGCATCAGTTTTTTGGGATGCAAAAGGAATTTTGTTGATTGATTATCTTCAGAAAGGTAAAACAATCAACTCTGAATATTATTGCAGCCTTTTGGATCAGCTGGATGAAAAAATTCGTAAGAAAAGACCTGGTTTAAAGAAGAAAAAAAATCATTTTTCATCAAGACAATGCACCTGCTCACAAAAGTGTTTTGACGATGGCTAAATTCAAAGAATTAAAGTACGAATTGCTTGAACATCCACCGTATTCACCAGATTTGGCTCCCAGTGACTACTATCTCTTCAGAAATCTCAAACAATTCCTTTGTGGAAAGCATTTTTGTTCGAATGAAGAGGCCATAGCAGCCGTAGACGGTTATTTTGCAGAGCTTCCGGAAAACCATTATAAGGATGGGATAAAATTATTGGAAGATCATTGGAACAAGTGTATTGAGCTTCTAGGAGATTATATTGAATAAAAAAATATATTTCGTAACAAAAACAGTATTCTTTCATTTCGAGCGCAGAAACTTTTCAACCAACCTGTATATTTGGTATTTACACTATAGATAAAATGCTTTAGTATTTGCATAATGTTTTTGTATCATATTTCACTAGACATTATTATGTATTGTCCTAGTAAGTAGTTCTATTAATTTGCCTTCTATTATTGTTGTTTATTGAAGTGTTAATACATTAATGATTAAGTGAATGAACATTTATAAATTTTATCAAATTAGTTTTAATCATATTGGCGCTTCAAAGTGCATGGGAGTGAAACTATTTTGTTAAACAACATCATGATTTTTAATATAAAATGTTTATATAACTTTGCATCAAAGGCAAATTGAGTTTGTTTATGTTTTTTTTTGTCTGGTGGACGTTGGAAAAGGATAAAGTTAAAAATTCTTAAGAATTTACTTAAATTGAGGATAAATTTAATTAGTTTGAAAATAATAACAAATAATTTTTAAATTAATTATAATTTAAAATAATTTTAAGTGTTCTAAGAAAGTTTATTTAAAAAAGACTTATTAAAATTCTTTAAATAATAGACCAGCAGAGATTTCTGATAAATTACGAGGGCGGTTCAATAAGTCCGTGACTTTTCAAACTTCCCTCGTAGTTTATGAAATGCAACACTGTTCCCATCAAGTACCAAACTATGTTTGGTACAAACATTCATATCAATATAATAAATATCGATAAAAAAAATTGATAAATATCGATAAATATCGATAAAGTTGATAAATATCGATAGAATTGATAAATATTTAAAAAATCTATAGTAAATCTTAATAAAATCGTAAATTCGTTATTTATCGATAATATCTATAAATATTGATAAATTTAGAGAAATTCGATGTATCGATAAAAATATATCAGTTACATCGATTTTATCGATATTGCATAATTTTATCAATATTTATCGATATTTGTCGATTTTATCGATTTTTCTAAACCCCCTACAGCGCCAAAACCCTTTGAATCTCTTTATAAAAATTATGCAAAATACCAGATTATTTAAATGTTGTTTTTTTTTAATATTTAAAAACCCATAAATATCCACAAAATTGATAAATATTTGAAAAATCGATTGTAAATCTTAGTAAAATCGTAAATTTGTTATATATCGATAATATCGACAAATATTGAGAAATTCGATGTATCGATAAAAATATATTCGTTAAATGGATTTTATCTATATTTATCGATATTGCACAATTTTATCAATATTTATCGATTTTATTGATATTTATCGATTTTTCTGAACCCCTACAGCGCCAAACCCTTTGCATATTTTTATAAAAATTATGCAAAATACCAGATTATCTTTATATATATAATTCTCCTGTACGTGTGTTAGTGACTGCACTCCTCCTTAACGGCTGGGCCGATTTCGATGAAATTTGTTGTGTCTGTTTTATTTGATCCCTGAATGGTTTAGATTCACAATTGACCTATATGGGTACAATGGGCGTGGCACCTCCCATACGAAGTAAAAATGTATTTTTGTATATCTGGAGTACTGTTACAGTGGGAGTCTTCAAACTTTGTGTGAGCTTTTTTTATAATAATACTCATAATCTCCCAAAAAAATGAGTGCCATCCAAGCAATGGGCGTGGCACCTCCCATACGAAGAAAACATTCATTATTGCATATCTGGGGTACTATTAAAGTGGGAGTCTTCAAACTTTGTGTGAGCTTCTTTGATAATAATATTCATAATCTTCCAAAAAATATGGGGGATCCAAGCAATGGGCGTGGCACCTCCCATACGAAGTACAAATTTATTATTGCATATCTGGGGTACTATTATTGTGAGAATATTCAAACTTTGTGCGAGCTACCTAGATAATAATGTAATCCTATTCCTAGGCAGAACAACGTTTGCCGGGTCAGCTAGTATAATATAATATTTATTTTTTTCCCTTTTTTGTGAGGTTTTATTAATTTTGCTTTAACAAAGATTTCAAAACCAATATTTGTGTGACATTTTTATACCCTCCACCATATATGGTGAGGGGTATATATAAATTTGTCATTCCGTTTGTAACATGTCGAAATATAGGTCTAAGACCCCATAATGTATATATATTCGTGACCCTTATGCAATTTTAAGTCGATTTAGCGATGTCCGTCTGTCTGTCTGTTGAAATGGCGATCACGACGCGAAGACGCTAGCGGGGGTGCCTATTTTAACCCAGATTATTGTACATCCTCCCTAGCAGTTTGGTATTGAAAATGAGCAAAATCGGTCCAACGGTTAAAAAGTTATGGGTGAAAATGTGAAGATACCTCTAAATTTTCCATACAAATTGGTATATTTTAGTACAATTTCATAGTAGCGACTGGTATATAATATATTTTCTCATATTTTTTCACCAATCGCTTAGAAATTAGTAAATTTTGTACACCTCAAATAATCTTCACCTCAAAAAATTTTTTCACCACTAAAATATTTTTTTCACCACAAAAAATTTTTTTTACCTAAAAAAATTTTTTCACTTAAAAAAATTCGTTTCCGCATCCAAAAAAGTTTTTCACCTCAAAAAATTTTTTTCACCTCCATAATTTTACTTCAAAAGTTTTTTACATTGTTTGTATCAAAAACAATAGAGAACATTGGTGGAGGGTATTCAAAGTTTGGGCACAGCCGAATTTAAGCCTTTTTTACTTGTTTTTTTTTCAAATTTCTTTTACTGGAAAATTCAGCTTAAAATAATGTTAAATTCAAGACGAGTTTAAAGTAATTTAATTTTTAAATTCTCCATGTTTATTGGGATATTTCAAACAGCATTGGCCAATGAAATTATAATTTTAGACAGTCATAAATTTTGACTGTACCTCCACAGCGCCAAAACCCTTTGAAAGTTTTTCTATAGTAACCTTATATATAGTATAGGAATTTTTCAGGTGTGGAAATAGTGTTGCACAGTGTTATGACATTTTAGAACTAACCTCTGATATGTTCCAAATTTATGTAGGAAGTGTACAAATTGTTTAATAAAAAAAATACTGTCAATTTTTGCTTTATCTCGAGTGGTTTTCGCGTTATTGACCTTATTATAGAAATACTTTTTTCAAACCAATTTCTAAAAAGCCTGGTTTGCCTTAACTTTAAATACGAATGGCTTTTTTTTTATTTTACAAGAGGTTTAAATTAAATATTTTTCACTGACCACAAAACTTTTGCAAACGGCGCTAAACAAGAAAAGTTTACTTAAAAAATTTCCAATTTTTAAAAACTTTAAAAGTTTACTTAAAAAATTTCCAATTTTTAAAAACTTTAATAAATTTAATTTGTTTCTTAACAATTTTGCTTTATTAAACTTAATTTAAGATTAATAAATTAACTCAGCTTTTTTTTTTTTTTTGCTTAAAATTTCTTTGCCCTTTAACACACATATTAAGTCTAGTAAATAAACTATTTCTTATAACTACTTGGATTTTTTTTTTTATAAATTCCATAGGTTTTTGTGTGGTTTCATAAACTTTTATATTTCTACAAACAAGGAAAAAACAAAAAACTTATACGAAAGTGTTATCATAAATCTTTCGTTAGTGGTTTCATATGTTTTGTTTGTATACTCCATACATATTTAGTAATGCTGTGTTATCAAATTGTACTTATATTTTAGGACAAAAAATTCTTTTTTTTTTGTGAAACAAACACAAAAAAAAAAGTTTTTTTTTCTTGAGCAGACATAAAACTTAAAGAGTTTCAAAAACCTTTTTGTATATATAAAGGTTATAAAAGATGATAAAGAATATTAAGAACAAATATATTTAAGGGATAGCATATAATGTTTTAGTATTTATTAGCAATTAAAACAAGCTGAGATTAAATAATTTTGACCTTTTCTTAAAGGGAACCAACCAAAAATTTTATAGAAAAGGATTAGTGTAGAAAAACTCTACTTTTTACATTCTTCAAAATTGCTTATACATATAAACATACGTATGAGTTATAAATTATTTAATATTACGTATACGCTACGTTATTTATTATTACGTATACGCTAGGGTTAGAATTTAGTACTTATTTTAAATGATATCATATATGACAATGGTTTCCAAATGGGGGGTAGCGACCCCTTTGGGGGTCTGTAGCTGCATTTAAAGGGGTCCGCAAAAAGTTCGGAAAAATTTTTCAAAAATAAGGAGGTAATAATAAATAATATTCCAATCAGTTGCCATAATTGTATATCAAAAAATCCACAAAAATAATGAATATAGCGCGATTTTCAAAACTTTCAAATGAAATAACTAAGTGTAGCTTAAAAATAAACTCTGATAAAATTCAGGTAAATCTACACTCAGAATATTATGTAGTTAACTGTTTGTAGTTTAATAAAAAAGTTTTCCGTTCCATTCAAAAATAAAGGAACATACATTTATTTTTCAAAGAAATATCTATATTAACTTTTTTATAATTTATTCGAAATAATTTACTATCATTTACCGATTTCTTTTCAGTTTCATTTATTTTTTTCATTTGTTTGAAATTTAATAAAAATTTACCCACAAAACGGAAACTTGTGGTTTATTTGTGTCCGTAACAGTTATTACAAATTTAAATTTTGTTTGCTGTCTGTTTCAAAAAAAAAAATATTCAAAAAATTTCAATTTGTTTTTTTATTTAAATTGGTTGTATATATACAAAATGTTTCAATACAAATTACAAGAACTTCATAAACACACATACATACACAAACAAATTCACACAAGAAGTGTTTATAGCTTCATATGCATACATACATTTTGTATTGTACGAGTATATTAAAAAAAAAAAAAACAAAAAATACAAAAACGGAAATAATTTCAAATAAATGAAAAAACATTTATTTTTTAAGGATTGGTAGGTAAAATTTTGACATTTATTTTAACTGATTATATCATTTGTTTCTTACGGATGTGTCAGTTGAATAATCAGCATTTAAAAATAAATAACAAATGGCATTTAATTTAAATGAAAATTAAGTAGACCGGTTTTTAAATGAAATATCATTTCTTTTAAATGATATTTTCAGTTATTTTATCTAACAAACTATTTTAAGTGTATATGGAGTATTCCAATTCTTAGGACTTTTTTTTGCTTAATTAAGTACACATTATTTTTTCTAAAAAAAATCAGCAGAGTATAAGTATGTTTAAGAATCAATTTTTCCTATTAAAAATCACAGATTCTTATAAGCCTTTTTCAAAGAACAGCTTCTAATTTTATTGAAAATTCTACCAAAAATTATTATCTGGTAAATATCTTAAATTCTGTAAATTCTAATTAAAACTTATTTCCTTCATTTTTATTTATTTCATTTTTTTAATTTGGATTTATATATTTTTATTTAAATATAAAAAAGAAAAAGTAAGTGGGAACCGATGATGTATGATTACAAACTAAATAATAGTTTTAATAAAAAAAAATCAAGACGTGATAATATATCGAGTTATTATATGCAATACCCTAAACATCAATACCAATACCTTAAACATCAGTTTTTTATATAAAAAAAAACTATTCACTGATAGCAATTATATCACTGACACAAATTTCAAAGAGAAAAAAAATTAAAAGTCAATTCTCTATCAACCATAAAGTTTATTTTTTAATGCAATAACCTCTATCAGCCACATTAAGGTATATTTAGTTATTTCAAAATTTAATATTACCTTATATATTAAACAAAGTTGTTTTCTACAATTGTAATTTAGATATCATGGTCATTAATTGTTTATTAGTGTGTCCCGTAAAATACGTTCTCGTTGATTCTTAAAGAAAAAGCATTTATTCTTATGGTAGCGGTTATAAAAACCGTAACCATTTTTTGTCAATGCCAATGATAATAACAAAATAATTAAACAGAAGTACATGGAGAAAAGTCCTACTCTAATGTAGTGCGACAGGGCACATGCTAAAATAGAACTTAAATTAAAAAGCAATCAATATATAGACTATATTAGACTATCAAAGATACACGAAGAGCAGTCAAAATTCAAGATATTTAAATTGAATTTTAATTGATTTTTTAACTACAATGATGGCAAATTTATTCGCTTACCCGTTAAAGCCAAAAATTATCCAAAAGTAAAGCAATTCAAATATCTAAACTGTTTACCATATGGTATCTTTAAATTTGAGGAAAATAAAACATTTACAAAACTTATATTTAATGTACCACCAAATATTTTTTAATAATTTAGTTTAGATAAAGTCAAAGCAAGATTTGCTACAATGCCCAATTCGAAGTATTTTTTTTTTAATTGTTTTGTTATTTAGTTGTTGAAAAAATTAAAAAAAAAATGTAAAAACTTTAATTATATTGTAAATTATATGATTTTTATTACTAAGCAATACCCTCTATCAGCCAAAAGTATTTAAATTTTTCAAATGCAATACCCTCTATCAGCCATATAGCCCCAAATAACTTAAAATATTGAATTATTTATATACCTACGATTCAATAGTCATGTTTAAACAAATATTGTACAAAATAGATTGATTCATACTTTAAGAAATAAAAATACGACATAAATCAGTCTTTTGGTTCATAGAGTGTATTGAACATAAGCTCTCGATATATTAAATTTAATAAATATTTCAATATAAACGTAACTTTTACATATTATATCAAAAAGTAAAAGAATATTCAAGGTCAAAATAACTAAGTAATCTGTATCAAATAACTAAGTAAACTGTAGCAACATGCAATACCACAATGTCTCAAGTAACATTATCAATATCATTGGCATCATCATTTTCAGTAATAAAATAAAAGAAAAAGTTAAGAAAAAAAAAAAAAATTAACAAAAGTTTTATATTGAAAACTATTATAACCATATGGGTTTTCCAATAAACAGTTTTTGGATGAAAAATGAAAACATATATGTTAGCAAAACATGCGAACATCATTGCCAACATACAATTATTAACATCATCGTCATCATGTATAAGAAATAGATATATAACTTAACGGACTTTACTGACAGACAGACGAACGGACAGACAGACCAACATATACTAAGACAGACAAAAATCTATAAAATATAATAATAGATGTTGTTTCATATGAGGAGTCGCAGAACAAAACGTGCTTTTTTTGCTCATTTTAAATTTTTGAGAAATTGAGGATTACTTTTTTCAAAGACTTTAATTTAGCTCATACATATGAACTTTCATACAATATTGACGGCCATAAAATTTGACTATTCCCCCACAGCGGTAAAACCCCTTGGGGATTTTACTATCTTAACCCAATACTGGTATGGGAAATATTCACCCCAGAAATTTTTGTAGAATAATGCAATTATATTTCAATTGATTACAACATTTTTCTGAATATTTACTTTTAGCGCTTCAGGGTACAGCGCTCCATTTTTCTTTTTAATCTATTTACTGCACAAGTTTAAATAAAACTCTATTTAGAGGATAATTTGTAGCGAAAATGTATCTAAATTTTGAACGCATGGCACCATACTCTCCCCTATTATTTTGCATGTAATATAAAACATTTCATAAAAATTATTTTTCTTATAACGCTTAAATTTTTAAATATTTGTTTTCATTTTTAACTTCTAACATTTTCATGTGAATCTTTTATAACAAAATTTTCAATAAATATTTTTTTTTTTCAATTTTTCCTTTTTATTATATTCATTCAATGTATTTTCAATTTATTTTCATTTATGTATTATACAGAAAAAATAGAAAAACAATGCTATTATTTGTAGCCAATATTAAAATTTTTGTTCTATTTTTTTTTTGTTGTCTACACAAAGAAAAAAAAGTGTTGCATTTTTTATATGTTAAATTTTTGTTTTTTTTTTTTTTTTTTGTCTTCATTCATCTTTTAATTTGTAAAACGTTTTTGATTGAAATTCTATGCATTTCATTTTAAAACATTTGTAGCACTTCATGTTATTGTTATATGCATAGTACATAGTAGTTATATATATGTATTTAGTAAGCTGATATGGGAAAAAGGCATAACTAACATTTTTATTATTATACAGGATAAGCAAAAAATAATGTTAAATATATTAATAAATTAAATAGTTTTGATGATAGGAGAATGATCATGGTCTTTTATTCCTTCTTTCATTTTTAACAGGGTAACCAAATAAACGAAGAATTTTAAAAACATTTTGAGATTTTATTTTATTCCAAAAATTATATTTTTTTCGTAAAAGCTTAAAATTTTGTGTAGTAATTTAGTTTGGCCAAATGAATCATAATCGATCAGTAAACCCGGTTTTGAAAATGTTATTAGTTAAGCCCTTTAGCATTTTAGCTGACGATATGCTAGTTGGTCTTTTTTCTTTTATATTTTCCATACTATTTTCATGATATTATTAGTATTATTGTTAGTTTGTTGCCTTTTAAAAAATTTTCTAATAATGCCAATCGAAAGGATATATGTTAAGAGTAGATTCTTTTGAATTTTTAAATAAAAATTAGATTTATATAAAATGCTCCAACTACTTTATAGTAGATTTTAACAGGAAATGTGTTTTTTTTCAAATGCATCATCATCACCAGGCTTTAGAAATTGATGTTTATTTAATGCAGAATCTGTCAATAGGATTTTATGAATGGCAGAGCCCATATCAAGGGAATGTTTTATTGAAAAAAAAAAAAAATACTAATAATTGTACAGTGAGTTATTAAGTTCTTAGACAGAGACTAAAAATAATTGAAATAAAAGTTAAATATGAAATTTCTTTTACTTTTTCGACCCAAATTTTTTTTATTTTTAAACAAAAATTATGCTTTTTTTTCATTTATTTTTTTGACAGCTGAATGAATAACAAATGAAAGATGTTGCCAATGTAAACACTTGTTTCACATTTTCAACAAAGTTTCAACAGTTTCACAAAATGGACTGAAAAGGGGAACGAGTGGAATTTAAACATTATAAAAGGAGTACGAAATAAAACAGAACGAGTAGAACGAAATTGAATGGAACGGAAAAGGCACACGTTCAATTTTATTTAAGTGCTATACAAGGGCAAAGAAATCGAATGGATCAGGGAAAAAATGGAATTGAAACATTATATAAGAAATGAGTGGGGATGAAACACCAGACAAGAGGAACGAATTGGAATGAAACGGGAAACCTGTAATTTTCACCAAGAACGTGGTAAAAATAAAATTTGAAGAGGTTGAAATTAAATGATGGGCAAGGGCAAAGAAATAAAATGGATCGGGGAAAAAGTGGAATTGAAACGCCATACAAGAAACGACTGAAGATGAAATAACAGACAAGAGGAACGAAATGGAATGGAACGGGAAACCTGATATTTGAGCATAAGTTAGTGCTATTAATTTTCGCCAAGAACGTGATAAAAATGAGAGTTAAAGAGGTTACAAGGCTCGCCCTTAACGGCCAATCCAAACCCTTTAACCTAGAAATTTGAATTTTAAAATATGTTTTCCTTCAGATATCTATTGCTTGAAATTACAAAATCTGTTGATTCTCACACCAAATTTAATTGGAGTGAAAAGATTTAATATTCTTATTTAAGCTGTTATGATGTTGACTTTTTTTGTGGAATATTTTCAAGGGTTTTTATTAAAAAATTCAAAAAATAAAAATATTTTTTTGTTTTAAATTTTTCGGCATATTGTCAGTTTAATATTGATTTGGAAAAATTGAGTTAGGAATGGATTATATATGTAATGTAAATATCCTCTGTCTAATTCCAATATTTTGTATGATATCGTGAGATATTCAGTATCGACTTTAAAATAAGTGTCAGTTTTACATACAAAAATTAAAAAAAAACGTAAACTTTTTTTACCTTTTTCCTCGATAACAACTATTTGGCGTATAGGTCAAACTAATAATAAGCTAAAGATATGTCAGAATTACATTTTTTAATTTAATAATTAAAATGTGTTTTTCCCAAATATTGATACAAGTTAATTTTTATACCATAATATAGACTTTTAACTGGTGTAGGGTTTTCCATAGTCAACATGACCGACTTTAATATTTTTACTGGTTGTTTTGTTATTAGTTTTTTGAAAGAGTAAAAAAAAATTTATACATTGGAGCTTTCTATATCACGATTTCACGTTCTGTCCTGCACGATCATCAGTAGAATTTTTATATTATTATATTTTAGTTGATGGCTAAACTGATTTGTGGCTGTAAATTGTAAATGTAAAGCATTAACCCACTTGTGGTTGCTGTTGTAGGGCATATTAGTTCAGATTTTAACTACCCTTAACAACGCTGTTGTCCGCAGAAGATGCAAAATTTTTCATAAGACAGCTTTCTTCACCTACAATGTTTTAACTCTATTTAACTTTTGCTGTATTTAATTGTTTTTAAGAATATTCAAATAATAATAGTTGAAAAAGGCAACATCATAACCCCATAATTACAGTTAATTTTAGTCAAGCCATTTTTAAAATCTTGTATCAAGTTTGCATAATATTTATAACAGATTTTTTAAATTTATAACAGATTTTTATAAAAATTATATTAAAAACACAAAATGAGCAACAAAATCACCACAGAAATAAAATCAGCAAAATATTATATTTTTAATTTAGATTGATTAAATTTAACACAAAAAATAGAAGAAGAAATTTTAAACAATTTACAAATAAAACTTATATGATGAAAAAAAAATAGTTAATGAATTTAAAAATTTTTTTACAATTTGAAAACCACAAAAGAAATGGCCCGCAGTTTAACTTCCTATATAAGCAAAAATGTTGACAATGAACAGGTGAGTTTTTTAGAATTAAAAATAATAATTTTTGATTCATTAAAAACCAATGATTTTTAAAATTTTAGCATTTATTTAAATAGATAATCTTTGGTTATATATTTAAATTTAAAACAGATTTCTATACAATATTTTTAAAAATTTAAATATAATTTCAAAATTTTTTAAATCTCTCATATTGTAAATTGTTTATAATTATAAATATTTTAATTTTTACTTTTCACTATTCAAATAAATATTTCTTTTTTTTTAATTTCTTTTTTATTGTCTAAATATTTAACTTATTAACTTTTGCATGTCATTCAAAGACATTAAAATTCCAAAAAAAAACTCCATTTATACAAATATCATTTTACACTATTAAAATATACTAAATATCCTTTCCCGGCATATCTCCTTCAACCAGGATATACAATATCTAGACAACATCATATCTACTTTAACAAGATGATGATTGTAATCATGATTTAAATTATATACATAGAAAATCAGACTTTCTTTTAAAATACTATTCCTTAAATGTTTACCTGGAGATGTTGCTGGTTCAGGAGCGGTGACGGGTTCTCAAAAGCCGGCTGGTTTTCCGTGATGGTTGTTGCGGTGGTTGTTGCTCTTATGTGGTTTAAATAATACTCTCAAGGGAGTAGGTTTGTTTACACATATATTTTATATATATATGAAGAAAAGACACACAGATTTCTAAAGATAGTCACTTATAATTTTTATTTATGAAAAAATACTGTCTTTAATGTGTAATTAATACTTTTATTTTAGTTTATAATTAATTTTCTTTAAATTTACTACCACTTGTTGCTTCACTTTTTTCTTTTTTGTACGTTCTGGTTGCTTCTTCTTGTTTGTTTATTAAAAAAGTCTCTAAAGTTCCAAGTAGGCCACAATTTATGCTGAACGCCGTCAACAACAGGCCGTCACCCACCTACCATGCTATGGCTAGCTGCCACGCATAATAAAGTGGTTATGCGAAACCACTGCCGTTGGCGACGCCAACATACCGCCCACCTTGCAACAACAGTGCAAAGAACAAATAGAGATATAAATATAGCAATATAATCACTAGGAGCAACGTACAAGAAAAAAAGTGAACTACTATAAATACATGTATTAAACTATTCTCTAATATTTAAAGTTTGAAATTAACTATACATTTAAAGGTTGAATTCAAGGCACAAACCAAAATGTATATTAAAAAATTCAATAATGCGCTCCGTAGAGCAAAAAACCTAAGTTCAAAACTTTAAAATTTATTTATACCGCTCGATAGAGCAAAAAAATAACAAAAACAAAAAAAATTCATATCACGCTCCGTAGAGCTACAAGGAGATCATTTAAGGCTCCGAAGAGCTGAAAAAAAATTTAAAAATAAATAAATACTTTAAAGGTTTAAAGGTATCAAGTAACGCCTCAGAGGTCGACCAATTAGTATTCTTCAGCAGCTACACCTTCTCCAAAGTAAGCAAAACCAAAAATCGTGTCCTGTACATACAGATTACCGGGTTTGCCCACAGCTGGGCCCTTCAGAATCTTTCCGGTGACATCAGCTCCCAAAATCACGTGATATTCGTTGCTGCGGTAGTAGTACCTGTTAGCAGAGCAATCCGAGCCCTCATCTCGGAACTCCAACTCAATGGGAACAACAGGACTTCGGCCGTATATCTTGTCTTCTACCACCAGTTGCAGATCAAAACGCCTTCCCGTTTGCGCGTAGAATATTGAGATTGTAGTGCGATCACGTCGAACCACACACTGTAACTCCTTAGCCTCAAGTCTAGTTATTGAAGATCTAGCCGCGTTGGGGTCTATCAGCGCCGTCGTCCAAGTCGGTTTCTTGCCGAGTTCTGTGATAATGCGTATACGGGCGGTCATCGGAACCCACACTCTATCAACAGGCATTGGGTGCAACCAGCTGTTGTGGTCTTGCTTACAACGGCGGCATCGATCGCTACTCGGGCAGTTGGAGCGGACGTGCGATTGGGCGAGACAGTTATAACAAACTGCGTGTTGGGCGACGACTCGTACCTTTTGTTCTACGGGCAAGACAACAAACCGCGTGCACTGGCGTAGTGCATGGTATCGTTGGCACAGTGGGCACGGGAAGTTACGGTTAAAAGCACCCTCTGCCATAACGATCTAAACGGAGAAAAAGAAAACTTGATTTATTGGGATACGATTGGAGAAAGTGCATGAAAACTTTATGCGTTGTGTGTCGGTAAAACAATTAATTTGTGGATCGGTCGCGTGATGACTCCATTTTGGGTTTTTAGTTCCGCTACTCGAACTTTTCTATCTTTACCGAGGTAAACCTTCAAAACACGACCTAGACGCCATTCTGAGAGACAAGCAGGTTCATTTTTGAGAACGACAAGGTCATTTTCTTTTATATTCACTTGCGGAGTTTGCCATTTATTACGTTTGTGCAACTCTTTTAAATACTCCTCCTTCCACCGATGACAAAGTTCCTGGTGCAGAGCCTTTATTTTCCGCCATCGATTAGAGATACTGAGAGGGGAGACTACTTCTTCTGGTTCTGCCGGAGAAAGTAGAGAAGACCCTATCAGAAAGTGACCTGGAGTGAGAGCGGACAAATCTTCGACGTTTTCAGACATAGGTCCGAGCGGACGTGAATTGAGACACGCCTCTATTTTTGCCAATAATGTGGAAAACTCCTCAAAGGTGTATTTCATCTGACCAGCTGTCTTCTTAAAATGCATTTTTAGACTTTTAACGCCTGCCTCCCATAACCCCCCCATATGAGGGGCTGCCGCAGGAATAAAATGCCAATCTAACCGCTGGTGACCATATTTTTCGACAGCAGTATCACGAAGCTCTTTCACGTGCTTCGAAAAGTTCGCTTCGACTTCTCTGGCAGCTCCAACAAAATTTCTACCATTATCAGAGTAGATACAACTAGGGCAACCCCGACGAGCGATAAAACGTGCTAGTGCGGCTAGAAAGGCAGGGGTAGACAAATCACTGACGGCTTCAAGGTGAATCGCCTTTGTTGAGAAACAAACGAAAAGACACACATAGCCTTTGGTAATTCGACAATATCGACCTGTAAAACTTTTTATTTCGAACGGACCCGCAAAGTCGACACCGGTGTTCGTAAAAGGGCGACATAATGTAGTTCTTTCTTCAGGTAACGCGGCCATAATTTGAGTTTGAAGTTTTTTACGGTGCAAAACGCAAATTTTACAATTGTGAACAACTGTTTTTATAAGATTTTTTAATTTTATAATCCAACACTCCTGTCGAACAACATTTAACAACAAACGAGAGCCCCCATGATGAGTTAGCTGGTGGACATTTTCCACGTAGAGACGCGCCAGCCTACTGCCATATGCAAGTATAATCGGATGCCTTTCATTGTAGGACAAACAAGTGGAAGCAACAAGACGACCGTTAGCTCGGATAATATTATCTTTGTCCAAAAAGGGCGTAAGGGGTAACAAGGGACTCCGCGATTCGATTTGCCTTTGCGAGGCAAGGCTATTGAATTCTTTAGGGAAATAATGTTGCTGAGACAGCCAAAACAATCGATTTTTCACAAAACATAATTCATTCGCCGAAATTTGCAAACAATCAAAATGGCAACCTTTGCGTTTTTCTTTATGGGTCGAGAGGAAAAATCTGAACATATATGCTATCACTCGATATGCTCGTGATAAATTGGAAAAGCGAGCGAGTATATCTTCTCTTTCCTCCGATCTAGCAATAAATGTCTGTGTCTTTTTTGACTCTTCTGCCGTTTCAAACTCTACAACACCTAAGGGCCACAATGCTTTTTCAGAACTTAGCCAATCAGGACCCTGCCACCAAAGCCTATTATCTTCCAAATCCGAAGGAGTCAGCCCCCGGGTTGCTAGATCGGCAGGGTTGTCGCCAGACGAAACATGATTCCAATTAAGATTCCCGACTTTTTGCAGTATAGTAGCTACTCTGTTAGCCACGAAAGTTTTCCAGTTACAAGGTTGTTTTCGTAGCCAAGCGAGGACTATAGTTGAATCGGACCACAAGTAAATAGAATTGGAATTGATTTTGAAAGAAGGGGCAACACTGTCGACTAAATTCGCCAAAAGAACAGCTCCACATAATTCTAGTCTCGGTAATGACGGCCTTTTCACTGGGGCAACTTTGGTCTTACATACGAGCAAATTTGAATAAACTTTGTCTCCAACACTAACTCTGACATATATTGCGGCTGCGTATGCCAACTCAGATGAGTCACAAAACCCATGAAATTGAACCTCACAACTAGGAGAATATTGAACCCAACGTGGTAGTTTCATTGTTTCAATATCTTTATAGTTCTGCACAAAATTCTGCCATTTTTGCAGCGTCACTGGCTTGATGGCTTCGTCCCAATCTATTTTATCAAGCCATATTTGTTGCATTAGAATTTTTGCAGTAATTACCACTGGAGCTAACCAACCCGCTGGATCGAACAACCTAGCGATTACTGATAAGACCTCTCTCTTTGTATAAGACGTTTTGAGTTGTATCCTTTCAGTGGTAAAGAAAAATACGTCCTCTGACGCATTCCAGCGGATCCCAAGTGTTTTCGTAGTACTTTTATCATCGAGTGACAAAAAAGATGAATTTAATAAATGCTCATGTGGCAAATTTTTCAAAATTTCTTTTGAGTTAGAAGCCCATTTATGTAACTCAAAACCACCCATTTCCAAGATACCAATTAATTGGTCACGCGAAGCCAAAGCATCAGGCAAAGAATGTGCTCCAACTAGGGCATCATCCACATACATACATTCACGTAAAATTTGTGCACCTAAGGGAAACAGTCGCTCTTCATCATCCGCCAACTTAAGCATTGTCTTAAGAGCTAAATAAGGAGCACAATTTACACCAAAAGTAACCGTATTTAATTGATAATCTTCAATTTCATCTTTTTCAGAGCTACGAAAAACAATTTTTTGGAATTTCCTATGTTCAGGCTTAACCAAAATTTGGCGATACATTTTTGAAATATCCGCATTAAATACAAACTGAAAAAATCGCCATTTTAAAATCAGATTAACTATTTCAGCTTGCAAAACAGGGCCAGTATACAACAAATCATTCAAACTTTTTCCACTAGATGAAGCACATGACGCATTGAAAACGACTCTTAATTTTGTTGTCGTACTCTCAGGTTTAAATACGCCGTGATGAGGTAAATAATAACTAGGATCACTTCCCGTACTTCGTACCTTTTCCATATGTCCTAACGCTAAATATTCTTTAAGGACCTCATCATATTGAATCTTATTATCAATATTGCGCATTAAAGACTTTTCATTTCGTAAAAACTGGCTTACTGCTATATGCCTATTGGGACCGAGCGACTGAAAATTCTCCTTAAAGGGCAGACTAACAATGTATCTCCCTTCGGAATTTCTCGTGGTAGTAGAACGATAAATCTCCTCACATTTTCTATCATCTTCGGATAAAAACTGCCTTTGAGAAACCTCTTCTAACTCCCAAAACTTAGTCAATTGGTCATCAATAGAAATCCTTGTCATAAAGGATACTTTAACCGACTGAGAAGGAGCATTACTGGGCGTTGGACCAGTAAAAACCCAACCAAAAATAGTTTCCTGAGCCACAAGCGTTTCAAAAACACCATGCTGCACCCCTTTCAGAAGAATTGATGGGTACAGATCGCCGCCCAACAAAAGATCAACTGGACCGCTTTTGAAAAACTCTGGATCAGCGTAGTTAAGCTTTGGTATCTCTGCGCCCCCTTTAGGGCTAAAGGAATGTGTAGGAATGCTACCAGTAATTTTTGGAACAACCAGAGCTTTCATATTAAGGGCATAATTCGAGTTAGAAATAGGACAAATTTTAAAGGCCGCAATTTTCCTTGAGATACTAACCAATTCTTCGCCCAGACCTGTAACTGAAGCCTCAAGAGGCATACAGGGCAACTTTAATAATTTTTGTATTTTTTCAGAGACAAAACTTTCGTCTGAACATGGATCTATTAGAGCTCGAACTTTGTACGCAGTACCAAAATTGACAATATTCATCCATGCTGTAGCTAACATCACTTTTTTCGCAACCGCAGTATGATGAGATTGAACGACACCTGATGGGCCAGTAGTAATTGTGGACTGTAATTGACTTGCCCCATTTAAGTTTTCGACCTGTCTTGCTTGACCCTGATTACTATTATTATTAGCATTGAAATCTCTATGCAAGAGCGTATGGTGTTTCTTTTTGCACTTTGAGCAACAATTTTGACTTTTGCAATCGCCGTACATATGGCCAATAGTAAGGCAATTGAAACAAAATCTAAATTTTTTCAAAGTCGAAACCCGGTTTCTGTAGTCCATGCCCAAAAATTTAGCACATGAGACTATTTTATGGCTTTCTTTGCACAGTTTGCATTGAATTGGCTCAATTTTTGTGTGATGGGCCTTAAATTGCTTAACTTTGGGTGTTGAATTATTATTGCCATTACTAGAGTAAGGTTGGGAACTACTGATGACATTATTAGTAGCAATAATGTCAGAAACACTTTCAAGGGCATGAAATCTATTCGTGAGAAAAGAATTTAATTCATCCCATTTGGGAACCTCTGTTTTATTTGTTATCGACTGCTCCCAAAGATTTAAAGTTCGTTCCGAGAGACGCGATGAACACTGAAATACGAAAATAGGGTCCCACGATTCAATATCTACAGCATATAACTTTAAAATCGACATACAATTATTTATTTCCCTTTGCAGCCTTTTAATTTCAGCTGCTGAATCATGTAGACAGGGTGATAAATTAAAAAGTACTTTTAGTTGGCTGTTTATTAATACGCGTTTATTTTCATATTGAGTCTTTAAATTGTTCCACGCAATCTCAAAATTCTCACCCGTTAAAGCTACATTTCTATTAATATCCCGGGCCTCACCATCTGTTTTTCTAAATAGGTAAAAAAGTTTTTCAACTGGGCTAAGTCTTGTATTATTTCTATAAATTGCCGTAAACATGTCTCTAAATGTAGGCCACGAAACGTAATCCCCATAAAAATTTCAGTATCGCATGGAGGAACAGAAATTGAGCTGCAAGGATTGGGAACCACTGTATCGACATTTTCGTGGCTTGTCTTTAATGTGGCCTCTCTTGCCCCGGCAAGTATATTAAGGCAACGAACGTAAGCTTTTCTAACCTGTGGGTGTTTTGTTTGGACTGTCACTTGGTCTTTTTTCTTTTCTGCCGCATCTGCAGAAAAATCTTCATACAGTTTTTTGTATTTACTCCAAAATTTTCCTAACTCACTTTTCTCAAACTCGAAGGCATCTTTAGAATAATTAGAAAAGTCTTCCTCAGCCAAAACCGTTTCAAAATTTATCACGTCTTCTGCTGCACGTAAATATTTTTCAAAAGACGACATTTTGTATTGTGTATTTAAAAAAAATTACACCGATTGACCAACGAGACTCTTTTCCAAAGCAATGTATAAAAACGCCAATGAAAAATGAAAATTAAGAGAAACAAAATCGCGTCACACAAGATTATAAAGAGAAACTCAAAGGCAAAAAAAAATGGACACCAAAATTATCTTCCTTATGTATTTCGGAGGTAAATAAGAACAACAAATATTACTGTATATAACTTCCAGCAAAAATGGCGACAAAAAGTATATAAGAACCGCTTCAATTTTTTTACGAGACGTAACGTTACTTTTTTCGAGCCACAAATTTTGAGACACCAATATTTTATAATATAAGATAAAATATTTAACGCACCTTTTCTTTCCACGGGAGGAGGACCAAATGTTTACCTGGAGATGTTGCTGGTTCAGGAGCGGTGACGGGTTCTCAAAAGCCGGCTGGTTTTCCGTGATGGTTGTTGCGGTGGTTGTTGCCCTTATGTGGTTTAAATAATACTCTCAAGGGAGTAGGTTTGTTTACACATACATTTTATATATATATGAAGAAAAGACACACAGATTTCTAAAGATAGTCACTTATAATTTTTATTTATGAAAAAATACTGTCTTTAATGTGTAATTAATACTTTTATTTTAGTTTATAATTAATTTTCTTTAAATTTACTACCACTTGTTGCTTCACTTTTTTCTTTTTTGTACGTTCTGGTTGCTTCTTCTTGTTTGTTTATTAAAAAAGTCTCTAAAGTTCCAAGTAGGCCACAATTTATGCTGAACGCCGTCAACAACAGGCCGTCACCCACCTACCATGCTATGGCTAGCTGCCACGCATAATAAAGTGGTTATGCGAAACCACTGCCGTTGGCGACGATCAGACTTTCTTTTAAAATACTATTCCTTAAAAATAAAACGAAAAAACAAAACCCAAAATACATAAATAGTTAAAATACTTATGTTAGTTGTGTAAGTAGTAGGTATGTTGGATTGTGTAGTTACTTTGGAAAATTTTAAATTTATTTTATATGTTCTTCTTATGAAAAACAAAAATATATGAAAATCTTTACCCTACTTGGCAAAAGACCAAGAAAAAAAATTTAAATAATAATAATATGGCCCAAGAAAACTCATACAAACATTCTAAGATACATATGTACGATATGTATGTATGTGCTTTATCTGTATTTGTAATGCGATAAAATGTAATAAAAAAAGCCAAAAAAAAATACCAACAAATTTTCCAAAAAATCTCATAATCTACAAACTGAGAATTTATATGAAAATGCATGTCAAAAAATTGGTTAGTTACCACCATCTGTAACTCCTAAGACGATAGTATATGAATTCTGTACAAAATATTGAATAAAATTTGTGATTTACAAATAATAAAACTTAAACATAAGCCTTTAACTAAAACAAAATATTTGAAAACTTCATATAACGGTTTCGTAAAATAAGCACGCTAGGAATTCCATAATACGATTGATTTGGACAATGTTATTAAGAAAAAAAATGTTGAACTATTCCATAAAATTATTCTTTTGCCAAAATTGTTAACTTCCAATGTTGTTTCTGACTGATTTTAAAATAATTATTTTCTGTGTGTACTTTGTTTTCGTTAAGAAATATTAAAAATTTTAGCGAAATATACATACTTTTACTTTTCATTTAGGAAGAATATATTTTTCAGTTTTACTTATGGGGTCCTTTTAACCATAGAAAGACCTTAGGGTTAAGTTGAACTAAATTATGGGTTTTAAGCCTAGAAAGAAATTAGTTTAGAAAGAATACATTTTTTTTTTTTTTAATTATGCCAAATAATACAGATTTTATTCAGGAAAAACATTTTTCAATTTTTAGTATGTGGTCATCTGGACCACAAGAGCACTTGAGGGTTAATTTTCGAATATAAGCCTATAATATAGTTTTTTAAACCTTGTCAAATAATAAAAATTTTTATTTCAGGAAGAACACATATTTTAAAATTTTTATTATGAGGTCATTTTGGCCATAAGAGCACTTGAGGGTTAATTTTCGAATATAAGCCTATAATGTAATTGTTTAAACCTTGTCAATTAATTCAAATTTTTATTTCGGGAAAAACATATTTTCAAATATTTATTATGAGGTAATTTTGGCCATAAGAACACTTGAGGGTTAATTTTCAAATATTGGCCTAAAATTCTATTTTTTAAACCTTGTGAAAAAATAAAAATTTTAAGTCAGGAAGAACATATTATAAAATTTTTATTATGAGGTCATTTTGGCCATAAGAGCACTTAAGGATTAATTTTCTAATATTAGCTTAAAATTCAATTTTTTAAATCTTGTAAAAAAATACAAATTTTAGTTCAAGAAAAACATTTTAAAATTTTTATTATGGGGTAATTTGGACCACAAGAGCACTTGAGGGTTAATTTTCGAATATTAGCCTATAGTATAATTGTTTAAACCGTGCCACTTAATACAAATTTTTATTTCAGAAAAACACATATTTTAAAATTTTTATTATGGGGTCATTTTGGCCATAAGAGCACTTGAGGGTTAATTTTAAAGTATTGGCCTAAAATTCTATTTTTAAACCTTGGAAAAAAGTATAAATTTAAGTTCGAAAAACATTTTAAATATTTTATTATGTGGTCATTTTGATCATACGAAGACCTGAAGGTTAATTTTCAAATATTAGTCTTAAATAAAATTTTTTAAACCTTGGCAAAAAATTTGGTTCAGGAAAAAAATATTTTATAATTTTTTATGAGCATAAGGGTTTATTTAACCCTTATATTCCATGTTTGGTTCGGGATCTGCTTGATGCCATATGGCATCACTGGCCGGCAATGGGTTAAAAAAAGTATACAAACTTAACTGAAGGGGCAAAAAGGTCCTGCTTTTAAGCCTTCTCATTTATACAGCTCTAAGCAAACTCAACCTTTCATAAATCACATCTCAAACATTTTAAGCCTTTTATTTTATCAAAGTCCTTATTTTGCCATTTTCTTTTCATGCTATTTCATTCAACATATTCAATTTGTTGTATTTTTTTCTTCGTTAAATTCCAATTTGTTTGTGTTGGGTTTGTTATTTTTATAAACTTTTTTTTTTTTACTTAATACACTCATTTGATAAAGTTCTCGTTTATTTTTTTTTTTTGCTTACAAATAATTCTTTTCTAACAAACAAACAAAAAAAAATAGAAGAAGAAAATTTAAAATAAGTCTGTCTTTTATCTTTTTTATTCTAAACTAAAAATGCGGCTTTTTTTTATGTGGATTTACAAAAAAATAAAAATCCTGATAAACAACAAACTAAACTTCACTATGAAATAATAAACAACAACGGAAAAAAATGTTAAAACCCATAATATATATACACATCTAAATAGTATTATCCTGCCACACATCAACATCAGCATATACATCAACATTACAATAATCAGTTGCAGCAGCAGCAGCAACAGCAGCAGCAACAACAACAAAAGCATGAGCAGACAATGGTACAGACTGTTCAGGCACAATGTAATGTACACAAAGGACTTGTAGGTAAACAAGTACAACAGCAGCATCAACATACTCTACAACATCATCAAAAACAACATTTTCAACACCAACAACCACAAATGAGGCAGGAGTATATGACTCAATCTCAACAACAATATCAAAATATTGGTACATGGTTACCACACAATAAACCCTCTACAACAACGACGACAATGACAACAAAAGCAATGAATGGAGAAATTGATGATTATAGACTTGAAAAACAGCAACAACAACACCAAGAGGCACAGATGAAGCACGAACATTATCAGCCACAACAACAAAATTATTGTACAAAACGCATAGATGCAGGTGGAGGAGCTGGTAATAATGTTGTTTGTAATTCCCTACTCATAGATGATGATTTTGTTGTTGGCAAAACATATATAACACCACCAGATATACCATCACCCCCACCACAGCCCGTGTTAAATGATAACAAAAGATTTCCAAGTGGCCATTATCAAGCAGCAGCAACAACAACAAACATAAATTCAACATCTTTAGCTTCCACAACAAACATTAAGACATGTTGTCAATGTGAAGGACGTGTAAAAAACCAACAATATTCAAATCATAATAATATACAGCCACAACAACAACAACATCATCAACATCAAAGACATAATATTAATGCTGGAGCAGTTACAACAAACCCAACAACAATAACACATCATGCTCCTCACCACTATCAACATAACCTGCAAGAACAACAGCAACAACACCATCATTTACAGCATCAATATCAGCCACAACATCAACACCACCTTCATCCTACGCCACAACAACAGCAACTTACCGAGGAAACTTTAATTTTAGCAAAGTCTTCATCAGCATTAAAGTCTCAACACCACCACCATCATTCTCATCATCATCATGAGCAACAGCATCATAATTCACAGCATCAGCATCAACCTTTACATTATCGTAAACTTGATGTTTTTGCTGCAGCCGTCGATGATGATGACAACGATACAAGTCCTAGTATAAAGGTAAACAAAAAGGGGGAAAAAACACTACCTAACTGATGTTGATTATTTTTTCTTTCCTGAATCTTTCATTTATGTTTTGTTTTTGAAAACCATCCCAGTTGGAAAGTATCCAAAAGCTATAAGAAAAAAATAAAGGTACTGACTCAGTGACTCAACGTTGTCCAGCTAGAAAGTTGAATTTGCTTTATGTACATTCCTCCTCCGCGGTAGATATTCGTGAAAACAGGATTTTTTTGGAAATTTTAACTGGGAAGGGCGAAAATGGAAAATTCTCCCCCTCGACGGCCTGCCCAAACCCCTTTGGCTAGACACCTGAAATTGAAAACATGTTTCCCTAGAATATATACTAATTTCCTTATAAGGTAACATGGGGGTTTAAAAGGGGAAATAGCCCCCCCCCCACCCTTACAGCCTGCCTGGAACCTGAAATATGTCAATTTGTATTCCTTGGGATATGCTCTTATTTACTGATAAGGTTCTTTGTGGAATTTTTCGCCAGAAAGGTGGTAAAATGAGAGTTCAAAAAGGGGGAAGTTCGTTAAGAGGAAGACTCTTAATGAACTATTTAAACCGCTTTGGCCAGAAGCCCGAAAGTAAACAAAATATCTGTTTCGGGAAGTATGAGCAAATTCACCGATTTTTTTTTTTTAATTTTTTGCCAAAAACCTGGTAAAAATGGGGGTTTAAAGGGGGGTGGGGGAGGGAAACTCACTCTTAAAGACCTACTTAAACCGCTTTAAAATGTGTGTGTTTCTTGGGCTACTTTCCTGAAAATATACACTAATTTGTGGAATTTCAAATAAAAAGGTGGTAAAAATAGGATTAGAAGTGGAGAAGGTGCCCCTTAATCAGCCAGCCCGAACCGCTGCAATTAGGAACTTTTAATTTGGCATTAAGTTTCCTACTCTGGGGTAGACATTCACGAATTCGTCATCTTTAGAAATTTTTACGGGGAGAAAAAGAATAACCCAAACCCCTTTAGCACAAAATCTGCAATTTAAAATATGTTTTCCCTGGAGTATGGACTAGGTCAGTAAAGGAATTGCCGACTAAACCGTGGTAAAAATGAGGCAGCTTGGAACTTGAAATTTGGCATGTAATTGGAATTTTTCAATTAAATCGAACCGCAGCAATTTGAAACTTGAAAGTTTGGCTTCAGGCATTTACATTCTATAAGACGTATTTTTTTTTGGAAATTTTTAAGGGAAGGGGCAAAAAAGACTAGAAATCTGTCATTTACTAAAAAGATACGTTTCGGATTTTTAAAAAAATTCAATACACAGGATTTAGAAGGGAAAAAACTGTCCTTTTTCCTTAGATTCTGACTATGGAAAAAACATAAGATTATCAGGACTTTTTCTTATAGTAAAAACACCAGGTTCTGTAGAATTTTTTTTTATATAAAAGAACCTCAGATTTTGGAAATATTTTCTTGCGAAAAATCTTAAGATTCAAATAATATTTACCTATAAAAATCTTAAATTTTTTTGACATTTTTTTGTTAAAAAAACCTCTAACTTAAAGAAAATTTTTCTATAGAAAGCCATTTAAAATCTAAAAAAATTTTCATATAGAAAAAAAAAACCACAAAATGTAAGATTTTTTCTGTAAGAAAAACTTCTTTAAATCTCACACTATTTCTATAACATAAAGTCTTTAAAATCTAAAAAATTTTCTATAGGAAAAATTTCTCAGAATATGAGATATTTTCTATGGGAAAAAGATATTTGCTCTTCTGAAGCTTTTTGACACTTTTCTATATACAAAAGTCATAAGAATTGAAGCCATTTTCTATTGGAAAATGTTCTGAAAATCTGGGACCTTCTACAAGATAATGTCTTCAAAGTCTGAGACTTTTTCTATAGGAAAACATCCTCAAAAACTGACATTTGTTTTAATGAATTTAAGGAGTTTTCTGTAGACAAAAAATTAGAATCTGAATCTATATTTAGAATAAAGGCGGTTTAATATCCTCTGCATTGAAATGGTTGTTCACATTCCCTTTAAATTGTCAAATTTAAACAAATTCATAAAAGTCTTAACGCAAAGTTAAAAAACAAATTCCCTTTACCAAAAATGAATTAATAATTATTTAAAAATCTAGAGATTTTTTTGAGAATTTTTCTATACCCATGTAGAAACCGAAATATATATGAACATACATGATCATACATGGGCTTGTATATGATCATACATGGGCATACATGGTCATATACGCTCATACATGATCTCATATATGATCATATATCTTTGGATCCGAAATTTGAGGGTATATGGTGATATATGTGCATATATTATCATACATGCTCATATATTATTTATGTATGCTCGTATATGATCATATACGTCCATATACCCTAAAATTTCAGATCCGAAGATATATGATCATATATGAGATCATGTATGGACGTATATGACCATGTATGGCCATGTATGATCATATACAGGCCCATGTATGATCATGTATGTTCATATATATTTCGATTTTTACATGGGTAGTAAAAATGCCTCAGAATGTCAAGGAAAAACTATTCAGAATCTTAGTTATATTTTCTATAGACAAAAAGTCCACGAAATCGGGGTTTTTTATATTAAAAAAATTTTAATAATTAATTTTTTTTCTATAGGAAATAATACTTAAAACTAAATGTTTTTGTAGGAAAAAGTTTTAGAATCAGTTTTTTTCTATAAGAAAAAGTGCTTCAAATTTGTTTTTTTTTTCTATATTAAAAATATAGATTTTTCTAGGTTTTTTATATTATTATAAAATATTTTTTTTATTAATCAAATATTTTTTTTTTTTGTATTTATGTATTTTTACGCACAAAAATAGTAAAATTACACATAACTTTTTTGAAAATTGTGTTCACATTGTTAAACAAACACATTTTGTGTGTAATTAACCTACGCATAATTTGTGTAATTATTTTATTTACACACTCGATGTAAATTTACCTAATTTATAGTAGGAGAACAATTTCCTACTATAAGTTGAGTAAATTTAAACAAAAATTGATTAAAGTAATATTTAAGTAAAATGCCTTTGAATTTCCAGTAATAGGCGATCTTTCTTCTCCAATCTTCTTTTCCGAAATATAATTAAAATAATTTTTTCTGTTAGTGTATCTTATTATAAATAGTCTGACTATAATTTTCTTCTTAGGGTTGCAACTCAATCGTTCAATTAGTATCGAATGTAAAATTTAAATATTTCGATAACTAATAAAAAAAAAAAAAAAACAGTGAGTTTTAAAAAGTTTTAAAACTCTTTTTATAACTGAAATATTACCTGACTAAAATCCAAACTTTTCCAACTGGGTTTTTTATCGTTTACCTGCTTCCTGTTTATGTTTGTCTTATTTATATCTTTTTTCATCTTTTGTTACAACATTTTTATGTTAGTAAAATCATCACAAAAAAATTGACGTTCTTTTGCTTGATTTTTTTTCCATATTTTTCATAAATAATGTCGCTTTTTATGTTTTGCTCCTAATTTAAGTGATTTACTTTTTATGTTGGTCCTTTTCAACCCAAATCAAAAAAAAAAAATCTTAAGTGTAAATTTGTTGACATGATGTAAATAAATTTGTATATAAATTATTTAAAGAGAAATAATAATACACCTTGTTAGTATAAAGTTATTTATGTCAACATTTTCATTATTTTAATAAAATATTTTGTTAACCAAAATAATCTTACTAATGATAATTTTTTTCTTCTTCTTTATTTTACAGGTATGTTTTTTAAATATGTAAAATTATAAAAATTGTAAGTACTTTAACTTTAATATACAATATGAAATTTAAATTTTTTATGGGGTAATTCTGTAACTGTATGAAAAGTTGTCTGTCTCATTAAAATATGCAACTTTGCCATATTAAGGATAGGGAGAGTCATCACCTAATGTTAAAATTTACCTTAATATTATTTTGATATTAGTGAATCAACCTGTGCTAAATATATTAAAGTTGCATGTTTGAACGTGACAAATTTTCACGTAGTTACAGAATAACCCTATTAATTTTGAAACTGTTCCATTAGATAGTTACAGGTTGGTTGAAAAGTTCCTGCCCTCGAAATGAAAGAATACTGTTTTTGTTACGAAATATATTTTTTTATTCAATATAATCTCCTAGAAGCTCAATACACTTGTTCCAATGATCTTCCAATAATTTTATCCCATCCTTATAATGGTTTTCCGGAAGCTCTGCAAAATAACCGTCTACGGTTGCTATGGCTTCTTCATTCGACCAAACAAAAATTGTTTGAGATTTCTGAAGAGATAGTAGTCACTGGAAGCCAAATCTGGTGAATACGGTGGATGTTCTAACAATTCGTACTTTAATTCTTTGAATTTAGCCATCGTCAAAACACTTTTGTGAGCAGGTGCATTGTCTTGATGAAAAATGATTTTTTTTTTCTTCTTTAAACCAGTTCTTTTCTCACGAATTTTTTCATCCAGCTGATCCAAAAGACTGCAATAATATTCAGAGTTGATTGTTTTACCTTTCTAAAGATAATCAATCAACAAAATTATATTTGCATCCCAAAAAACTGATGACATAACCTTCTTTGCTGATCGTTGTGACTTCACCTGCTTTGGAGCTGAACAACCAGCTTCAGTCCACTGTAAACGTTCTTGTTTCAATTTAGGATCATGGTGGTAGATCCAAGTGTCATCCATAGTTATAAAACGATGCAAGAAGTCGGTTTTATTCGGGTTAAAACGCTCCAAATTACGCAGAGAAATTTGTTATCGATCCAGTTTTTGTTGAATTGTTAATGTGTGCCGCACTAACTTTCATACGTAATTCTTCATGTAAAATATGGAGTACTCGTTCATCTGAGGTGCCTATGGCATTAGCAATTTCACGCTTAGTCAAACTTGGATCTTCACTAACCATATTATGTACCTGCTCAATGATTTCTGCTGTGGTTGCAGTTTTTGATCGTCCTTCGCGTGGATCGTCTTTAAGGCTGGTACGACCACGTTTAAATTCACCAGCCCAAAATTCAACGGTGCGTTTTGAAGGTGAGGACTCCTTATACACTTCTAACAATTGTTTATAAATTTCCTTTGCTTTTAAACCCTTCAAAACAAAGGATCTAATGAATGCACGATATTAAAAAAATCAATGACACGTCAACTTCAAATGGCTTGTAAACAAAGAAAGAATTGACAGAATGACTTGCAACTTTGCATGTGTTCTCAGGACAGTTATACCAACTTGAGAAAAAAAAGTTTGGAGCTAGCAGTGCCATCTCTTCGTAAGCGCAGGAACTTTTCAACCAACCTGTATGTATGCAAGTTTATTGAAATACAAATTACATTCAAACAAAACTCCACTCTATAACAAGGTTGAGGTATTGACTTTAGAAAAAAAATGTCTCTTTTGCCACGTTAAAGGGTGGTCCAACCGTAAATCACGATGTTAATTATAAATAAGACAACAATTTTTCAAAGAATGTATGACAATTATGTGTGAAACAAAATATCTGCAAAGTGCTCGCCACGGCTTCAGTGGCATACCTCTATTCGATGGTTCATATTTTCAATGACTCTGAGACATAATTGAGGTTCAAAGTCGTTAATGTACCGAATTATCTCATCCTTTAGATCTAAAATTGTTTTTGGCTTATTGACGTACACTTTTTCTTTTAAATATTTCCAAAGAAAAAAGTCAAACGGTGTCGAATCACATGATCGTGGCGGCCAATTAACATCGCCACGATAAAATTCTGTGACCAATTAACACGGCCATTGTTTCGTTGACTGTGTGACAAGTGGCACCATCCTGTTGGAACCAGGCCAATATCCTCAATTTCTGGCCACAAGAAGTCCGTTATCATCTCGCGATAGCGAACACGACGGTGGGTACGACGACTAGTCGAGGTTGACGGCTCTTCTCCCACACTATCGCAAAAAACAGCAATGTTTTCCGCAGAACCAACTGGGCGAGCATGCACAGGTGTTTTCACATTTCCTACAAATCCGGTTTGCTGAAATTTACGCACAATCCTCTCGATTGTGGACACATTTGGTCGATTATACCGACCAAAAAAATCACGAAGTGCACGAAATGCATTTTGATTTGAACGCCCATTTTCGTAAAAGTTTTCAACAATCTTAACGCGCTGTTCAATTGTGTACCTCTCCATGGTTGGATTTTGTCAAACACTGAAACAAAGAAATGTCAAATGACGTTAAGGTATGACTCACAATTAACATCTTTCATTATGGTTGGACCACCCTTTATATGAAAATCGATCGTACATATAATAAATTAAAACATTTTCGACACACCGTTCTATTCTCAAATCTGTACCCAGATTCTATAAGTCAAGCGACGATTATCGTCCACATTCGAAGTTAAAATTCTTTCGTTTTAAAGATGTTGCTTACCAAACTTTTGAAATATATGATTGAAAAATACCAAATTTATAACAAGTTAAAATTTTGGTAGATATTCCACTTCGAAAGCGGACGAAAACGATAATCGTCTTATGGAATCTAGGCTTAGTACATTTAAACTGCTATATTTTTTTTACATGGTAAAACGAATTCTGTGATTTAAAAACCATACAAATAATTTAACATATTAACTACAACCCTAAGTGGAAAAGTAGTATAAAAATTGTTATCCAAAGTTCTTAAATAATTATTTGAAAAAAATCTAATTTTGCCGTTTTTTGATGGAAATTTTTTCAAAAAAAAAAAAATATATAAAAAAGACGAAATTTTTACATTTTTTATTTGCATTTTGATGAGAAAATACGAAATTTTATTTCTACCCCAGATATTACTTCGTCCATTGTATTTAATTTATTAAAACTGATCGATCGGAGCATGAATTTTTCAAAATACAAAAATTTATTCCGTTTTCACTCAAAACCTAAATAATGGTTAATTTATCTTAAAACATTTCTTCATATAATAAAAATTATAATGTTAGAGTTGTCATATAATAAATTGAAAATTCGGTTAACTCGCTTTAAGGCAAAAATTCTTAATGAAACATTCGTATGCACTCACAATATTTTTTCATTAATAATAATCTACAATACATATTAAATTAATCGAAAATACAAACAAAAAGAGGACTACTAATTTTTCATTATATTCAGCCCATTTTATTGTTTATTTTTAATGATTTTTTAATTATCGACAAAAGTAGTAAAAACAATTGAAAGTCGTTTAAAATAAACATTAATTTTTAACTGACAAAAAGTTATAAAAACTACTTTTCTGGTTTATTTTTCAAATTCAAAGTTTTTTTTATTTGTATGTAATTTTACAAAACCCAACACACACACAGATGTATATATTTTTATTTTCTATGTGTGTATATTTGAATAATTTCTTGTAATTCTTATTGAAATAATTTTGTATATAAACAAACTATTTTGAAAAAAAAAAAAAAACAAAAAGGGATTATATTAATTTTTTTTTTAGAAACAGAAAACATAAAATTTTACAGAAAATATCAACTCCTACTGAATGTCTGTAAAAATGTATAGTTTGTTTTTTTTTAATGACTGATTCAAATAGTTAAAAAAATATAATTCTATGAATTTCAATTGATTTTTTATTTAAAAACAAATTTTACGTATTACTTTTTAAATAAACTACAGTCGGTAACGGAAAATATATTGTGAGTGTATGTATATGCAAAGTTTGGTTTAAAAATGTGCAAAGAATTTATTGCATACATTTTTTCGAGTTTTTTTTTTTTTTTGGTTGAATATCTTTTAACCTGTAGTTTATTTTTTATGGGGCGAATTTTTTAGAAGAGATAAAGGAAAAAAAAACATTTAAAATTTGCTGCTTTTGCTGTTTTTGCCTTTTTATTTTTCATAAGATTTTTGAGCTTTAAATAGCTTTTTTTCACATTTATTTGCCTCAGAGTGCATTTTTCTAATAAAAAAAATATTTTTTTCTGCTAGATTTGTTCTTTTGTTTTTTAAAAAAAGTGCTTTTCCCAACTTTTTGCTTTTGCTTGTTTAAAAAATATTTTTTCTGTTAGTTTGTTTTGTTCTTTTTTTTTGAAACAGTCTTGTTTCCCCAACTTTTAAGTTTTGGTTGTTTTTTTGCTTTAATATTTTTGGAATTTTTTTGTCCCTATTTTTCATTTCGAAATTATTTGGTTAAGTCGGATTTGTTGTGGACATAACCTTTCAACGCGGCCGATATGAGGAATATGTCGTTTTGAAATGTGGTATTTTCCAGCAAAAACCTATTGGTTATAGTGTCTATATTAGTTTGGCAGTTATAACCCACAAAATTTCGACCGTAATCCCCAAATCGGAAATGGAGTGGAAGTTATGAAATGCCACCAGTAAATTAAATTAAATTTGTTTACTAACTTATTATTTTAAGTGTATAGTTGCAAAAATTTTACCTAAAAAATTTTATTTATTCTAAAAAATTATATTTATATTATGTCTATGCAAGCATTAAAGGGTTAATAAGAGAAATAAGAGAACTTTGAAACCACCTGTTGCTTTTAATAATATTTCTACTCTTAAATTTTTCTATTCCACGTTTTCTCTTTTATTAACAAGGAAAAAAAAAAACATAGAATAATATCAACAGGTGTCCAACTATGTTAGCACGTTGTCTATATGCTCCTCCTTACATAGCCTCAATTTATCTCTGTTTAGCTGTTTTGCTTTTAAAATTCGCATAAAATTTGGCGCTTTGTAAAGAGTTGGTAACTAAAATAAAGAGTATGAGTAATAAAATTATAAATAACATAATAATACAAAAAAATCTCTTGGAATTATTATAAAATGTTTGTTTTGTTAAAAACAAAAACGTGGGTAACAACAAAAACAGAAAAAATTGGCTCTTATTTATATTTTTGCCTTTTGGAAAGTTTACAAAACACATTTGTTTTTTCCTTTTGTTATTGGTTTTGAAAATGGTTGAATATGAAATGCACTCTAGTTGCTGTTGTTGTTGTTGTTAGTTGTGGTTTGGGGGTTTTTAGATGTTGTTGTTTGGCTGTTGGTAGGTTTATAATGATTATGTTTTTTAGTTGCCAATTGGTGCTCGTGGCGAACGGTTGATATTTTATTTCATTTTACTACACTTTGTTTTCGTGTGATTATCGTTTACGAGTAAAATATAAACAAAGTACTTGTTTTAAATTTTAAAAGAAAGTTAAAACAAAAACTTTGTAACATTAGAAAAAAAAAAAAACAACAAGTATTTCAACTGTATATTTTTTTTGTCTATGTCGTTGTGTGTGTTTTTTTTTAAATCCGCGTTTTTACCGTTAGTATTGTGTATGCAAAACAATTAACATTGTTGAAAGACCAACAAACGAAATCAAAAGTGTTTTTGTTTTTTCTCTTATTTCATTTCGTTTGCTGGTCTTTCAACAACGTTAAAAAGTGATGTGAAAAAAAAACAAAAAAAAAAAAAAATTAAAAATTGCCAACACTGTTATTTAATGCATAATTTTATAAAATTTTTAACATTTTTTTCCTTCCTTTCTGTCAATATTTCATGTTGTTTCTTTTTTGTTTTACAAAAGTGTTTTTTGCTTTCATTTTTCGAGTGTATAAAAAATTTGTGTCAAGTTCGTTGTGTTTTTAAAAGTACCTCTCAAGGGGTTAAAATTATAATATTCTGTTTATTTTCTATGGAGAATTTGCATGCCTGCAGAATATTGCTAATTTATACAATAACGAACTCAAAAAAGGTCGTAATAATACTTACAAAAAAAAATTAAATAAAATTTTTATTTTTGGTGGGAAAACGACCACAAAAAATTCAGGTACAAAAATTTTTAATGTAAAAACATTTTGTTGAAAAAAAAAAATATAAAAGACAAAATTTTGAGGTGAATATAAAATATAAAAAAAATAATTATAAAAATATAAAACGCATCTTACATCTTAAATCCCAAAACTTTTATATTCACCACTGTGAAAAAAAAAACAAATGAAGAAAATCTTATAAATGTTAAATTTTAACAGAATATATTTATTGGAAGTGTTTTATTCAAAATCGAACTTTATAATGTTTTTTTTTATTGTGTTTTCACACTAGTGAATACCAAAAATCTCGGGATTTGCTTGAAAATGTAAACGCGGCATAAATATTAAAAAACCAATCTCCTTATGTGTGGTGGGAAAATATTTTATTCACCAGACGCTACACTTAACAAAAAAAAAATTACTTTATAAAAGCCTATATTAATGTGATGAAAGCTGTGCTTAGTTTTTAGTTTAATAAAACGTTTTTAGTTAAATATTTATGGATCCTTATCATCAAAATACCAATGCACAGTGGGCTAGAACTTAAAATATTTTACAAATAATTTAGACATTTTCTTTTTGTAAAGTTTTACACATTTTTAACTAGTGTTATATTGAGCTTAAGTTGTTACTGCCGATGCCACATACACTCACAATATTATTTCGTTAAAAATAATCTAAAATGCATATCAAATTAATCGAAAATACAATAAAAAAGAGGACTTCTAAATTTTTCATTATATTCCGACCATTTTGTTGTTAATTTTCAATCATTGTTTAATAATCGACAAAAGTAGTAAAAGTAATAGAGAATCGTTTAAAATAACCAATAATTTTTAACTAACAAAACGTAGAAAAAAAAAGATTTTTGTGGTTTGTTTTTCAAATTGATTTTTTCTTTATTTGTATGTAATTTTACAAAACCCAACACACACAGATGTATATATTTTTATTTTCTATGTGTGTATCTATATTTGAATAATTTCTGTATTTTTTCTTAAAATAATTTTGTATATAAATAAATAATTTTGTCAAAAAAAAAAAAACAAAAAGGAATTATATGAATTTCTAATTTTAGAAACAGAAAACATAAAATTTCACACTTACAACTCCTACTAAATGTCTGTAAATTTTTATAGTTTGTTTTTTGAATGACTAATTCAAATAGTTAAAAAAAATATATTTCTATGAATTTCAATTGATTCTCCATTTAAAAACAAATTTTACGTATTACTTTTTTAAATAAACTACAGTCTGTAACGGAAAATATATTGTGAGTGCAACTGTTGCTCCAAAGTACCTCACCTCGAGCTGATGAAAATTTTAAAAAGTTACGATTTTGTGATTTATGAACCGATTTTTATAATCTACTAGTAAGGGTCTACAGAAATTAAAATACAATTTGAAAAATTCTAATTTTTTTAAATTTTTTGGTAAAAAAATTTTAATTTCGAAATAAAAATTTAATTTTTTCATGAAAAATATTTTTTTATTCGAATTTTGGTTAAGATTTTTTTTTAGGTTTTTTTACGACAAATAATTGTACGGGAAAAAAAATCTAAAATTCGATTGCTAAAATTAATTTTATTTTGTTTTTCTCATTAATAAGAATGAATAAATATTTTTCCTAAAGAAAATTTCCATTTCGAAAAAAAAAAAATTTTCACTCTGTTTCAAAACTATAGAAATCTTAGTTGGCAAGTCGAAGATCAATTTTAATTTTGGTGAAACTTTTTGAAAATATTCTTTACGTAGCGAAATTTCTTCAAAAGGCTTTCTTCTTTAAGCTATTACACTGCAAATATTCACTACACAGTGGGTAAATATGAATTTAAAACAATTAATTTTTAAAAATTAGCTGACTAAATTTTGGACCAATTCCTCGCGGTCGATTTTAAAAATCATTTATTTGAAGACAGTCAAAAAGTCAGTAGTTGTTCTGACCTGTAATTTCTAGAGTATTCAAAAAACCCGACTTTTCAAAAAACTGATTTTTTGTTTTATTCGAAGAACCATTTTTTAAAAACTGCCTACAAAATAACAAATTTGTAGTTGTTTAAACATTTTTGAATATTTTTTTTTTAATTTTTACAATTCTCGTTTCCTTTTTTGTAAAATAGTTTATTATAGATTGTTCTATAAATTCCTATGATTTCTTAGAAAAACTCATGAAAATTTCGTATATTTTAAGAAAAAAAATCTTTAAAAAACCTTTTTGTCAAAACAACTTAAGTCGATTTAAGTTGTTTTCTCTAAATCCACAAATATCTTTTAGGTCTTTATAAACATTTAAAATTTGAAGTTGTTTGAACATTTTCGAATAATCAATTTTTTTTTTCATTTTTACAATTCTCGTTTCCTTTTTTGTAAAATAGTTTTTATATAATTGTCTATGATCTCTATAATTGTCTATGATCTCTTAGAAAAACCGAAAAACTCATGAAAATTTCATCCTTTCTAAGTAAAAAAAATCTTTAGAAAACCTAAGTCGATTTAAGTCGTTTACTGTTAAGTTCACTGATATTTATATTAGCAATATATGAAATGCCTTAAAAGTCTTCATAAACATTTGTAGTTGATTGAACATTTTCGAATAAATTTTTTTCTTCATTTTTACAATTCTCTTTTCCTTCTTTTTTTTTTAATAGGTTATATATTATTAAAGTCCTTAGCAAATTATAAAACTCCTATATGTCTTCATGAACATTTTAAATTTGTAGTTATTTGAACATTTTCGAATAATTTTTTTTTCTTAATTTTTTACAATTCTCGTTTCCTTTTTTGTCGAAATATTTTTTTTTTTAATATAGATTCTTCTATAAATTTCTATGATCTCTTAGAAAAACTCATAAAAAATTCATCCTTTCTAAGCAAAATAAAAAATAATATCTAATAAATCGTTTTTGACTAAACAACCTAAGTCGATTTAAGTTCTTTTTTTTTTCTAAAATCAACATTTAAAATTCTTAGAAAATTATAAAATGCCTTTATGTCTTCCTATATGTACTTAATATTTTTTTAGTACATAAACTGTTATCACTTTGTCAATTTTTATTACTTTTCAAATCGTTCAATTGTAAAATTGTATAAATTTATAATCATACCAATTTCTTAACCATTATAATTTTTTTTTTTCAAAATGTTTAACTTATTTCATGCCAAATTGGCATTAGATTTTTGTTTTTTTTGTTATTGTAAAAATAGTTAAAAAAACTTTTAGTATTATTATTGTTATTGTAAACTAACTAAACTAACCCTATTTCTTAACTTAAACAATTTCTTTTCAAAACTTTTCTTTCGTTCCCTTCATGTCAACACAAAAGACTTTTATAGCATTAATATATCACAGATATTTTAAAATCAAAACTCAATTGTTTTCCGTTACTTACAAATCATTTCATTTTCAAATATCTACATCATCATTATCATCATTCTTTTCATCTTAAATATTGTCATACATATTGAACAATTGAAAACTTTTATATTTTCTGTTAACAAATTTTCATAAAGGAGGCCATATTTGTCAATTGTCTTTTGCCAGGAATTAGGTATATGTATTTCCTCTAGACAAGAAAAAAATAAATCAAAAATTGAAAGTTGTATTAGTTTGTTAGAACGAAGCTTTGTTGCTGTATTCTATTTGATTTCCTTTTCTTTAGTTCCCGACTACAGAAACGTCGAAAAGTTTCTGTTTTAATTTGAATTCAGACAATAATTTCAACAAGGATATTACAATATTAAATGTCTTATTATAAATGTACACTTAAACAAGTGTTTTGTTTAGTTAAGATAGTCAAACTAAGTGGGCTTATTAATAATACTTTTAAACTCACAAAAAAAAATGTTTGTCAGTAAAATTGTGACATTATAATTTTGTTTTCAAATTTAAAAAAGTAAAATTTAACTTTTATTTAAACCTAATCTTTTATTTATAACTTATAAGTTATAAAAAAAATAATAATTATTTATTTTTTCCAATATTTTTTCTACACATTGGATGACTTCTGCAGGAAAATTTTTTTTTCTAAGTTGAGTAGTAAAATGAAGGAAATCTTATGTCCCCTTTAAAAAAATAAAATATATATAATTTTTAATTAATCGGCTTTTCATTTAAATCGATTAATCGTTCCAGTAATTATTCGGGTTTTTTTACCGAATAATCGAATAAAATTTTAAAATTAATCGACTAATCAAAAAAAATTATTTAAAAAAAGGAAACAAAAATAAGTTTAGTAACCCTTAAATTTTCACCAAAAAAATGTCTGTAATGGCAACTAAAAAAGTTGCTGTTATTACGGTAAATTTTGCTAATTTGAGGCCAGCGGTATTTTTTGCTAATCTTAGCAACACATGTCTGCTGACGTGTAGTACAATGAAATTTGTAGAAAAAATTATCTGTCGCTACTAAATTTTAGTAAATTTTTCGTTAAGTGAAATTTAAAATCGGTTTGCTAAAATCAGCAAAAAAAATTTGCTAAATATTAGTACAAAATTTCTTTTTTTTTTTATCGAGCATCAAATTTTTTTTTTTTTTTTTTCAAAAAAATTAAAAAAAAAAATCAAGGGCTTAAAAATTGTAAAAACAAACGAATTATCATTTCGTTTTAATTTGGTAATTTCTGTTTTGAAAAATGTTTTGGTCAATTATTTTTTTTTTACTTTTAAGGTCAAATTTTAATTGTTTTTAGGGCTTATTTTTAGAACTAAAAAAAAACTTTTTAGTGCTATTTTAAGTAGATGTCGTATTTTCTGACATGACTCGGTATATTCACTTCCGATCCTTTTTTTTAAGGCAATTTAAGTTTGCAGGTGTAAGTTTTAATTAGAAATAACATTTCCTTCATTATTCACTTTTTTAAAATTAGTACATTTTTTTTTTTTTGCTAATTTTAGCAAATCGGTTTTCAAAAATTTGTAAAATTATTTCTGAAATTTGCAACAAAAATTTTAAAAAAATTCTCTAAAAATTCTGTAATTTGTAAAATGTAATTAGCAAAAAAATTTGCTAAATAATAATTTTTTACTAATTTGTAAAATGTAATTAGCAAAAAAATTTGCTAAATAATAATTTTTTTACTAAAAATTAGTGCAAAATAGTAAAGTGGGATTGAAAACCGTTTACAAATTTTTCTACTAACTTTTTTTTATGAGTGTATGCATTAAAAATTTATTTCTAAGCATTCTCAATTTCTAAGCATTCTCAATTTTTCTGTCCTTAGCGCATACTTTCCGTCTACGTTTTACATTTGATAAAGTTAAGCCTGGATTAGTCGCACGTACATTCACGTTTTCTTTGAGCATTGCTTTTCTATTTTCTTTAATTGTAAAACTTGTAATTGTAATTATTTCAACTCACACAATATTTCGAGTGTTTCGAGTTTGATTGAAATGTGTTGTTTTTGCCAAAAAAAAAAAAGTTAGTAGAAAAGTTAATTAAAGTTATTTGAACAATTAAAATCATAAATTTTTGCAAGTAACTGGCAGAAGAATTATCTATAAAACACCATCCAACATAATTTCACTTTGACTTGTGCTCATTAAATGCGAAGAATCAAAAAATGTCAGATTTCAAGCGAAATTTAAGTAGAAATGATGGTTGCATCAGGAATTGTAGTTATTTATGTTGTTTTTTTATCAAATTAATTTAACTCCTACACAGAAAAAAAATATCACATATTTTTAAGTAATTAACAAATTTTTGTTTAAAATGTTTGTAAATTGGTTATTTTTCATATAAAACTTATTTGAAAATATCTACAGTTAAACAAATATAACAAACAGTTTATTTATTTTTTTGGTGCCTTTTTAAAAAACTTTATTTGTATTTACAAAAATATTTTATGAAATATGTTTAATATTACAAACAGAATTTCGTAAATTTTCTTCTGTGTATTAAATAAAAATTTGTAATAATTTTTTTTATTTAATATTTTTTTTTTTAAAAGAATTCAGCTTCTTAAAATTAAGACATGTGAAGTCTTACAAAAATTTTAGTTAAATATTAATTCGCTAATAAAATTCTGTAAAACATAAAATATCAAAGTTTTTTCCTGTGTGTAAATTTGTGGTGGACAGTGTAATAAATAGATTTTTTTTTTTAGCCAATTTTTTATAAAAAAAAAGTTTTAGAAATATAACAATAAATTTTTTTTCCCAATATCTCTATTACAATTTTAGTCCTTTATCTATTAAAATATTTTTGATAGAGTTGCAGTTTTTCTTTCGTTTCTTTAACCCAATTTAATGTCATGAGCATAGGGGGAATGTATCCTTATGACTAGAGTTATGGAATAAATTTTTCAGCTGCGACTACCGAATAATTTTGTCTTAATTAAAACATTCGATTAACGACAAGTTTTTTCTGTGCACGAAAAATTTCCGTTAATTTCCTCAAATTAGCCGATACTTGACTAAACTGAATTTCGTAAAATATACGAAAGTTTCGTATATTCTACGAAAAAAAATAACTACGAACGTTTTTTTTTTCGTAAAATGTTGCATGTATTTTTTCAGTGTTCAATATATTGCATACAAAAATAAAAAGTCTGTTCTAATACTTTTCCAAGCTTAATCCGTATTTTTAGAATGTGAACAGGATGATTCCTGCAGACTAGAATTGTGTGTGTTTGCCTTCTGTTACAATAACAAAAATACATAAATACAATTGCTCAAAAATAATCATTCGGCCCCTGAGAAATCTAATAAATTGAATCCTTAGTTTTATGTTTTGGTTCTTTTAAAAGTTGCACAATTCTCTTAGACATCCCTCCCAATTACTACAAAAAAAGTTCTATTTGCAATAAAAATAAGAAAAAATTGCAACATTTGTTTAGTTTTTATTGTTGTTCAAGTAATGACTACAAAATACTATTTAATGTATTTTAGTCGTTCTGTATAGTAATAAACAAAATTGTTAAAAACAAATTTAAAACTTTATCTATCTATTTTTTTGTTTGTTTCTGAAGCACGCAATGATAATAATTTTTCGTCATAAAAAAATTACTGAAAAAAAAATCGTTTAATAAATTTTTGTTTAAACTTTAAACATTATCAGCATAAATCGTCTGAAAGTAAGCGATCAGCAAAAATTATGACATTTTTGAAATAATAAGTTTTTCAAACATTTGATAATAACAACACTTCACTCAAAACAAAGCGAAAACACAATTTAAAAAAAAACAACATTTTTAAATCAAAGTATTTGATATTTCTATAGATATTGAAATTGAAAGATTGGCTTTTTTTTTTTTTTGTTTTAACCTACTTTAACTATGGAGATGAAATGTTTGGAGCTAATCAGTGATGTGGTGGTAAATTTTACCCCCTTTAATTTTACTAAAAAAAATGTAATAAAAAAACATTTTTTTTAATAACATCAACAACAATTAAAAATATAAAAAGAGGGTAAAAATTACCACCACCTCCACAGTTAAAGTTTAACCGTGGACCAAATATGTTATATAATTCAAAATTTGTTTTTATTAATTTTTTAAAAGAATTGATTCCTTTAAGTTGACACTTATAGAATTTTCTATGACTTTTACCCAAATACCCATTTGTTGTTGATTTTTATTACTTTGTACCCGGTGATTTTTTACAAATACCCTTTATTTTTTTTTTCTCTATTTTGCATGGTACAACTTGTACGCCTTGTATTCTTTTTGTTGTTGGGCCAATTAGTGATGAAGGCATAGCACTGATCACTGAGCAACAGCAACAAAGTGTGTACCCGGTTGTTGTACTATTGCAGATATATTGCATATTGTCTGTACTCTTCAACACTACTCCCTCTTTTCTCCCTCTCATAACATATTTTCCTAATTCTAACACAATGCACTGCATTAGTAGGGGACATCCCCTGAGTGTTAGTCTAACGTAAAAAAAAAAAAAAAAAAATTTTAAAATCGGGCATTCACAGTGCTTTCTCCAATCATAATCTCACGGTGCTTTTAATGCTTTATTGAACACCTTTTCATTTTTATATTTCTTAATTTTTCTTGAACTCTTTGTCAAAAAGGCAAAAATTTAAGTATATTTTTATTTTAAAATTTTGTACTTTAAAACAAATTTTTAAATTAGCGTGGTGCTTTTGACCCCCCAATTTTGAAAAAAAAAAAAAATCAGTCGTAAAAATTTTTTTTTAATTCACCCCATTATTGATAAAGTTTAGTTCTGGTAAACAAAAAATAGTAGATATCGTATATTTGTTATGTTTTAATAAAATTTAAAATAGTAAAAAAAAATTTTAAACTTGTTTTAAAAATAATTGAAATCAATATTTTAAAAACTAATTAAAAATTTTACAGTTTTTAAATTTAAAATATCCATTTAAAATATTTGGTACAGAGTATCCAAATTCAAAATTATCATGTAGTATCGAGTAACCGAATTTACTGTCACTATTTAAGTGGTAAAATTTGCACTTAGTTAAAATATTTAGTACCGAGTATCCAAATTAAGAATTATCAAGTAGTATCGAGTAATCGAATTTACTGTCACTATTTAAGTGGTTAAATTTGCACTCAGTTAAAATATTTAGTACCGAGTATCCAAATTAAAAATGATCGAGTAACCGAATATACTGCCACTATTTAAGTGGTTAAAATTGCAGTGTCAGAATTATTTGCATAACAATAATGAATGTTTGCATAAAGCAATAAAATCGTGCTGAGACTCATCCATTGAAACTTTTCCTTAGATTAATAATTTCTTTTTCTTTTTTTATAAAATTTCATTTTATTAAAAAATATTCATTAAATTTAATTGTATTTAAAAATATTCATACACTCAATGAACAAGTTTTATTAGCAGCTGGTTTTATAAATTTTATTAAAGCTTTTTCATTTAAGAAATTTTTCAATCACTTTGTGAAGAAAAATTTAGCAGATTACTGAAAAGATTTTTTCTCTTGATGGGATTTAGAAATTGGTTACTTTTAGATATTTTTTTTTACCCTACATCAAAAAAAAAAAAAAAAAAAATGCAATATGGATATGATATCAGGTACTTTTTTTGGTAGGTAACATTCTTTGTACCTTTCTGCTTTTTTTTTTAAACAATTCATATAGGTTTTTGGATATTTTTTTTACTAAAGAAGTACCATTCATATATGCATTCCCTTTATAATTCAGTTTAGGCGTAGATGTTTTTTTTACTATTTTGTGTATTTTAACTTATTTTTCCCCAAAGCTGTTTTTTTTATTTTTGAAACAATTTTTCAAAAACTTGGTATTCCTTAACCAAAACATAAGCTTTATAAATATCAAATAATACTTTCTGGTTCTGTGGTTTTTATTTCGAATCTAGTAAATTTTTGTTATGGTACTAAACAAAAAAGTACCAAAGAATTGCTGATTTTCTTTTCCCTATTTCAACTCCTTATCCCCAACGTAACCGCAAAAAATTACTTAAGTTGTTATACACGCCACCATATTTGGTGAGGGTATATATAAGTTTGTCATTCCGTTTGTAACATGTAGAAATATAGCGTCTGTCTGTCTCTTGAAATGGGAATCACTGTGCGAAAACGCAATCAGCGGGGTTGCTCATTTTTACCTAAACTGGTACATAAAATATTTTCTTAAAATTTTTACCAGTCCCTTAGAATTAAACAGTTTTGAATATTCATCTCAAATATTTTCATCTCAAAAAATTTGTTTCGCCACAATTTTTTTTCACCTCAAAAATTTTTTTACCTTAAAAATAATTTTTTCCTCAAAAATTTTTTTTATCTCAGAAATTTTTTTCACATTCAAAAAAGTTTTACACCTCAAAAAATTGTTTCCCCTTTATTTTACTTCTAAAATTTTTTACATTATTTGTATCAAAAACAGTAATGAACTTTTTTTAAAATATTGGTGTAGGGTATTCAAAAATTGGGTACTTCTTTTTATATTACTCTTCTCTAACACATATCTATCTAAATTTAATACAAATCATAGAATTTTGTTTGGAATACTTTCCTTGTTAGTGTCTATCTTTAGATTTTTGCTATTATAAAACTTTTTTTAAACTTGATACAGAAACTAAATATTAAATCTGAAATGAAATCTCCACGACAATTTTTTCTGTGGTTATTAACAACAAATAAGTAATATTATACCATAAAAATGCTGTATAGTTAAAAACCAAATGTGAAAAAAAAATTAATTTATGACAAAAAAAAACAAATATTTCTAATCAAAAGTTATAACAAAATCAACAACAGCAGCAAACAAATTTTTAATAACGAACAAATCATTAACACAATGTGTGAGTGTATAGTTGTTTGGCAGTGTATAAATTTGTATGCAAAAGTATTAAGAGAAAAAGTTAACAATACACATGTTACTTGCTAAATTTAACAAGTAAAAATAGAATAATAAAAATTTTGTGGTTAAAACAAAAATTCAAGAAGTTCTTTGGTAAAATGTAAGCATAAGGGTGGTATTTAATATTGTTAAGTAATATTAATTATTAAACTTTTTGCCACCTATCTATGAGGTGAAGAGTATACAAAAATGTCATAGACAACTTCTTATTTAAATACCAACCTAATTTGCACATGTTTACAAAACAAACTTATCTTTTTTTTTAACAAGCCCGCAAAAAAAGTAAAATTTTTTAATAGAAAATCTCTGTATATTTTTGTAATTTGAATATTTTAGATTTTTTTTTATCTACAAAAATCTGCAAACATATACAAAAGAGATAAATATAAACCTAGACATACATATTTGGGTAGTTAACAAACACATTTTTCAGTTGTCGTAGTGTTCGTTTTGAAAATCCCCCCCTTGGCCAAGAAGGACAAACAATAGAAGAATGTTAGGGGCCACTTAGTAATGTTAACTAAAGGACTTGGGGTTATTTGTTTTTTCAAAACTGTCCTAGTAGTTTATTTATTTTATTTATTAATCATATAATTACAAATTATATGTTAATACCCTAACCGAGCACTAGCAACAAAGGCCTTCGGCTCGTTGTAGCGAAAACAGACCAGAGCCTCTGGTGGGAATTGAACCCACGACCCCCGCACTGATAAGCTAGCACGCTACCAACTAGCCTACCGGGGTGCTCGTGTCCTAGTAGTTAATTAAATTCGTAGAGGCTAAAGTAAAGAAATTAAAAAAAAAACGATTTATTTCGTTGAATCTTCTAACCCTTTATCACCAAAATTTTAGGGGTAATTTAAGGACCTTTTAAAAAATCCGCTTATATAACATTATTAATATGAAAAAATATTACAAAAAACTGGTAAAAATATTCAATACTTATAATTCCTCGAAAAATTTTACCTTAACCGTTAAAACAAAAAATTTTTTCGGAAAATTTTACAGAACTAGAAGTGATAAATTATAATTTTGCTTTTTTCACATTTTACATCTATGGCAACATATAGTGAAATTTGCGGAATATTTTAATCCTTAAAACATTTGCTTTAAAAGACTTTATTTTTTTTTGGCATTTCTTCAAAAAAAGGACTAAAATGACCCATTAAAATATTCTACCAAAAAAAAATCATCTTTAAATTTCATTGTGGATATTCAAAGACTTTATTTAGCTTAAATAAACTTTCACTCTGGTTTCTAAGTTATATTTTAAACAGAAAAAAATAACTACATTTTTAAACGGCCATTAAAATTTTACTGTACCTACACTGCGCCAAACCTTTTAAAGGGGGGTTTACTGAAAACTTTAAACGGCTAAAAAAAATTTGTCTGTAGCCATACAGCGCTTAATCTTTTGAGGGTTTGTTTTTTTTTTCATTAATGATAATATATTCATCTAATAAAATAATTATATACGCCCCAAAATAGTGTTGTACAGTGTAATTTTCAAACACAGCCTAGTTTTTTCTTTAGCAATTATTGCCTAAATTAAGCGTTAGAATAACATTTTAAAAGCATACACATTAAAATATCCCTGCAATTAATAATTTTGTTGAATAACAAAGTCACAGTTAATTAATTCTGTAATTTATTCAATAAAAAAAATGATCAATAAAATAGTGATAAATACTAAAAAAAATTGGTGAAACATTTTATAACCCACTTGATAGTTATCACTAGAGTATTCAAAAAACCGGCCTTTTGGAAAAACCGGTTTCGGTTTTCTTCGAAAAATCGAATTTTAAAAATACCGGTTTCGGTTTTTGCAGAAAAAACCGGTTAACCGGTATATTCAAAAAACCGGCCTTTTGGAAAAACCGGTTTCGGTTTTCTTCGAAAAATCGAATTTTAAAAATACCGGTTTCGGTTTTTGCAGAAAAAACCGGTTAACCGGTTTTTTCGGTTTTTTTTTTTAATTTTAATAAAAAGCTTATATAATTCGTTAATTGTTTTAATTACAAAAAAAACAAAAATTAATATATAAAGTAATAAAAAAAAATACATTCTTTGAAAAAAAAAATATTTTATATTTTTTTTATTGTATTTCATTAAAACATTTTATTTATTGGTTTTAATATTTTTTAATATTATATTTTAAAAATTAATATTATAAAACTATATTCATATCAAATGAATAGAGATTAAGTTTGTAAATTGGGTAAAACTAGGTACGTTAGTAATTTGAACGTTTGGCATTAAACAAGTTTTTTTAATATTTCATTTTAAATATGTAAAAAGAAAATCTATTTTTCACTTCTAAAATAATATTTTAGAAATAATATGCAATTTAAATGTTTCGTTTTAAGACGATTTTTTTGTTTGCTTTTGATAAAGCTAGAAGTGGAAAATACTCTTTCACTAATAGTAGATGTTGGACAAATAGTCAAAAGACGATTATATAAATTGTCCAACTTTTCAGTTCTTTCGTCGCATTTATCAAGATATATGAAATCATCGTATGTGACCTCCGAGAAAAGGGACCCAGTCAAAAAACGGGGTTGGACTTAAGAGTGGATTCTGGTACCTAATAGGGTGTAGAATAAAATGAAATGAATTAGATTTCTGATAAAAATTTATTTACCCCATAAAAACGTACAAAACGAAATTGGGAATATCGATTAAAACGATAAAAACAATAATATTTACTTTTTTTAGATTTTAAATTGTTTTAAAATTGTCACTCTAAAAGCAAAAAAAATATGTCACCACATAGGCATGACATCACCAAAGTCGGCACACAATCATAACTAACCATACCAAATCGCCTCTCCCAACTGAAGGTGGTTTCACACCTTCATTTTTACACACTAGGTCCCTTTTCCCGGAGAAGTTCATATATAATGATGAATGATTTTGTACAGTCTCTTTTTTAGGATTTTGAATACTGCTATTGTGTTATTTAGATCAGAAATTAAACTATTTGAATTTGGAATATCCAAAGTTAAGTCTTCATCGGAATCTATCAGACTTACATCTAAATCTTTATAACCAAACGATTATAAAACTGTTCGGAAAAAACAAAAAAAGGCCAAGTAACCCAGTTGGTGATGTAATTTAAAAAACCGGTTAACCGAACAAAAAATACCGGTTTTCGGTTTTCTTCGAATTTACAAAAATTCGAAACCGATCGGTTAAAAAAAAAAAAAGAAACCGGTTGATCGGTTTTCGGTTTTTGAATACTCTAGTTATCACACTATAATTTTAGTACAAAATCAAATTTAAATAAAAATTCCTTCTATCCCCAAATTACAAAATGCAAAATATGGCAAACATTTTTTTAATATTTTTTTTTTTTTTTTGTAGTTGAAAGTTTTTTTAAGATAAAAAATTTGTTTAATCTTAAGTAAACGTCAAAATAAATTGAAAAATTAATATAGTAATTATTTAGTAAAAAAAATGAGCAAATCAAAGAATTCTGAAAATGAATTTAAATGAAGTAAAAAAAATCGTCTGATTTTTATGAATCGATTTTCTTCAAGGGTTTACTAAAACTATAGAAAATTTAATTAACTTTTACGAATTTTTTTTACTAATTTAAAATTACAGACACTTCGGTAGTGCTCAAATCAGCTGTCCCAAAATTAGTTAGTGTAACAATTATAGACTTTTCTGTAATTTTTACAGACTTCTTTATTTAAATATATTAGTTGTAATATTAAGTACTTTTTTAATTAAATCAATTGCATAATTAATTGCTTATGGCTTTGTCATTCAAAAATATTTTTTATTAGAAGATTTTTGGGAATTTTTTATGCATCTTCATTGTTTGTTTTGAATTACATTATAGTGCAATACAAAATTAATCTGCAAAAGTTTCTATGATTTCTTAAATTTAGAATAACTAAAGTCATGTACCTGACATTGTCTATTCCTTTGCCTAATGCGTTTTTTTCCGGTTAACTATGATTTTGGCAACAAAAAATATAACAAATAAATGTGGTTGCATACAAAACTTTTGTTAAACAACACACTCTAATACACTCAAAATAAAAAGTCAGTACTAAAGTCGATAAAATTGATGATATTAAATATAAATAAATTTTTATTTGATCGATGTTACATGGACTAAAAAAATGTGTAATAATTATCAGTACCTCCTCAAATGTATTTGACATTTCATTGCAATTTTCAGTGAATTTTTTACCAGAAGAAAAATTACAAAAATCTATTTTTGTACCTATTGTATTTCCTATTTTTTCATCCCTGCTGGATTGTATAAAAAATTTAATAAAACCGAATTTAATGCTTTCACTTGTTTTAACTAAATTTGGTTTTAAAATATTACATTTTCATATCTCTACTATCAACCGATAGTTGGCGCAATCTTATATATTATTCTAAAAAGTTGCACAAATAGCACATATCTTGAAAACTAAACAAGATAAACCAAAAATTTCGGCTGGTTTTATATTTGGTTAATATTATTTAAATCCTTAAATCAGTTCAAGTTTCTATTAATTTAACCAATTTTGTAGTTTTTTTCTACTGGCATATAATTTTTAGTGAATAACGTTATGTCCCACAAAATTTCTCTTATTTTTATTTTGTGTATTGTATAAAATTATTTTAAATAAATTTTGTAAGAAAAAAAAAACTGCTAAAAAAATATGAAATATGTATATCTAAATATTTTTTTTTTTGCATACACATATGTACATAAAAACTTATACCAGAAAACTAGATGGCGCCAAACAAAATACATATTTTTTTTTGTTTAGATCATGAAAATGCATTTTATTGCTGCTGTTACCCAAAGCAACTTACAAACAATTTTCAAAAAAAAAAAAATAAAACTAGAGTATTTTTTTAATACGGCTTTAACGAATCATTAGTACCCTTAAAACCCGCTAATTTTCGAAGAATGTTAAGCCAGAAATTTTAATTCGCGAGTCAGCCTTAAACAAACGGTTGAATATTTAAAATCTAATATACTAAATGTTTTCGCTACCAAACATAATTAAACAATATTTTAGGTAAACACATATTGAACAGTTTAAAAGCGATAATGAATCAAAATTTTATTACATTTAAAAAAAATTATTCACGAAAAAAAAAAATATTTACCCTATTAAAAGATATTGATAATCCACACAAAATTACTTTAAATTCTCTACTTTGAAAATAAATTATAAATATTGTTTCAAGGACTTGCAAGATATCGAAAGGATACGCTTAACACATATTATATAATCTCGGAGACATCTTGTTATGATTAAAATTCGTTGTGATTATTGAATGATCCTAGTGATCATGATATGATAATAAAATCGTCCTCAGTGATTATAATATATTCAATAAGAATCATATTTATGATCATAAGCATGATATTATAATCATTTCAAATCCACAATCACGTTTATTTATATTTGTTCTCTTTGTGTGGTTTTTAGATCAAATAAATTATATCAACATTTTCGTTATATATTTATCATGCCTAAAATATGATTTAAATTTTATTGCCACCTAGAAGTCGTAAATTATTTAAATATGTTACAAATTGAATGAAAAAATTACTATATTCCCTGCTTTTGGTGTAGGGTATAATAACAGCAAAACCAGTGATAAAATGTGATTTTCCTCTAATGTATTTTTTTGTCTTGTTTCTGTGTACAGATTGTGTTGTTTTGGTTTATCCTGTTTATAATAAATATTTTATGGTAAATATTGTAGAAATTTTAACCCCATAAAGTATTTTTGTTACCTAATAAAAGTCATCACAAATAAATACTATTTTTATATTGATGAAAAGGACAATAAAATATTTTATTTTAACCGCGATGGAAAGGACAATAAAATTTCTTTGCTTCCTAAAAATACACAAAATTCTACAAGCTTTTTCTAACCATAAAAAACCGCGCAGCCGCTAATTAAATCCTGTTAATTAATAGTGATGCTTGTCCTTTTTTTTCAAAGCTGTCCTCCAATTTATTCAATAGTTGTCTATAATATTTTCAGCAACAGCCAAAATTTACAATACACCTAGTTGTGTGCATTGTTTTATTTATTTTTTTTTTTTTTTGTTCAATAAATATGATGGAAATTTCCATCATTATGCAAAGAAGGGTTAAATACTTTGGATAGGCCGCCAAAGGAGAGAATTTTGCCATTCTCGTAGAAATCTCCACAAAATACGATATTGTCACTAGCTAGACCAAGAAACAGGTACAGTTATGTGCGAAAAAATAGGGACACTTGCATGCAACAAATTTAAAGTCAAAAAACACACATACATTTTGGAAAGAAACTCGTCTACTTTTAAAAACTATTAACTAATAATTGCAATGTGAAAACCCACAATAAACAAAATAAATTTTGCGATCCTCTTTAAAATTTGTAAATAATTCGATAATAAATCAGCTTTCTAAGTACTTAATATTGATCAGGTCTTCTTTTGTTCGGCTTACAATTGATAAGCAATACCAACGAAGAAGTCTGGCACAAACAAAATTTGAAAATTCCATGCATATGACAATCTGTTCCGATTTTCTATATCCCATACCTTTTCCACCCTTGGCTCCATACTTGGTACATTTATTTACATAAATATGATACACAAATGTTTCCATCTATTAGATACAATGGCCACTATTATATTTCCATTAAAAAAATATAAAATACTAATAATATTTCAAACCATTTTCTTACTGTCCCTATTTTTATTCACATTCGACTATAGGAAATTATAATACTTTTCAATGTTGTTTTTTTTTTAATTGCAGCAACAAAGTTTGAATTGTTGCTTAAAATGAAGAGTTGTTGTTGTACTATAATCTAAAAATAATATTGTTAGTTTCTTTCCAAAATGTATGTGTGTTTTTTTACTTTAAATTTGTTGCAAGCAAGTGTCCCTATTTTTTCGCACATAACTGTATATTAAATTTCAGGTTTCGAACAGGCCGTCAAGTTAAGGATTTCCTTTTTTTTTGCCTCTCCCCGAAAGGAGGACCAAAATATTCATCTTGCCAGTTAGAAAATAGGCTAACTCTAGCAAACATGTATTTCAAATTTCAGGATTCTAGCCAAAGAGGGTCAAATTTTTTGCTCCCCCCCGTAGAAATTTCTAAAGAATAACCTACATACCTAATTGCAACTTCTGAGTTTCAGCGGTTTTGACAGGCTGTCAAGGAGGTGAATTTTTATTTTTTTTAACCCCTCCTCGTAGGATTTTTTTAACTGATGTCTTTACCGGTGGAGGAACCTTCATGTCAAATTTCAGCTTCCTAGCTCTAGCGGTTTTGGCCGGCCATCAACCCCATTTTTAGCATGTCCTTGGCCAAAATTCCAAAAACGAATCTAATCGAGTTCGTACATACTTCTGGAAAAGCCAAAAAATTTGAGCAGACCGTCAAGGGTAAAACTTTTTGCCCCTTCCCGTCTGAGTGTATTTCGACATGCTAGCTGGAGAATTTTTCCCCTTCCCGTCTTAGCTAATGTCTACGCCGGGGTAGGAACCATCATAGCAAATTTCAACATAGCTCTAAATATTTGGCAGGCCATTAAGTAGGAGACTTTTTCCTATTTTTCCCATAGGAAATTTTAAGAAAAATTTTTATTTTGTATAAATTTCATAAGAAAAATCTTTCGTTTGATTAGACATTAGCCGATGGGAAAGCTTTTTATGATCAGCTACAATCTTTATCAACATTCTTTGCTTTTTAAAGTGTTAATTGTATATATGTAGCTCTTATTTAACTTACACTTTTAAGGGAAAAAGTTATATGAGAACTAATACACTTTGATTGATTGAGTTAAGGTGAAATTTACTTACTAACAATAGCTATGTTTAGTAATCTCAATTACAGGTTGGTTGAAAAGTTCCTGCGCTCACCAAGAGATGGCACTGCTAGCTCCAAATTTTTTTTTTTCTCAAGTTGGTATAACTGTCCTGAGAACACATGCAAAGTTGCAAGTCCTTCTGTCAATTCTTTCTTTGTTTACAAGCCATTTGAAGTTGACGTGTCAGTGATTTTTTTTAATATCGAAAAAATTGAAAATCGTGCAGTCATTAGATTCTTTGTTTTGAAGGGTTTAAAAGCAAAGGAAATTTATGAACAAGTGTTAGAAGTGTATAAGGAGTCCTCACAGTCAAAACGCACAGTTGAATTTTGGGCTGGTGAATTTAAACGTGGTCGTACCAGCCTTAAAGACGATCCACGCGAAGGACGACCAAAAACTGCAACCGCAGCAGAAATCATTGAGCAGGTACATAATATGGTTAGTGAAGATCCAAGTTTGACTAAGCGTGAAATTGCTAATGCCATAGGCATCTCAGACGAACGAGTACTCCATATTTTACATGAAGAATTACGTATGAAAAAACTGTTTGGAATGTTAGTGCCGCACACATTAACAATTCAACAAAAACTGGATCGAAAACAAATTTCTCAGCGAAATTTGGAGTGTTTTAAGCCGAATAAAACCGACTTCTTGCGTCGTTTTATAACTATGGATGAGACTTGGATCTACCACCATGATCCTAAATTGAAACCAGAACGTTAACAGTGAACTGAAGCTGGTTGTTCAGCTCCAAAGCAGGTGAAGTCACAACGATCATCAAAGAAGGTTATGGCATCAGTTTTTTGGGATGCAAAAGGAATTTTGTTGATTGATTATCTTCAGAAAGGTAAAACAATCAACTCTGAATATTATTGCAGTCTTTTGGATCAGCTGGAAAGACCTGGTTTAAAGAAGAAAAAAAAATCATTTTTCATCAAGACAATGCACCTGATCACAAAAGTGTTTTGACGATGGCTAAATTCAAAGAATTAAAGTACGAATTGCTTGAACATCCACCGTATTCACCAGATTTGGCTCCCAGTGACTACTATCTCTTCAGAAATCTCAAACAATTCCTTCGTGGAAAGCATTTTTCGTCGAAGGAAGAGGCCATAGCGGCCGTAGACGGTTATTTTGCAGAGCTTCCGGAAAACCATTATAAGGATGGGATACAATTATTGGAAGATCATTGGAACAAGTGTATTGAACTTCTAGGGGATTATTTTGAATAAAAAAATATATTTCGTAACAAAAACAGTATTCTTTCATTTCGAGCGCAGGAACTTTTCAACCAACCTGTATTTATATACAATCAGCTATCAGCTGATATTTAAAAACATGTATTTGTTTACCGTTTCCGTTGCATTCATAGAAACAGATAAGGAACATAATTTTATTTATGTAATTTTATGAAAAAGTTACAGTCCGAAATTTTATGAAAATTTTTTCTGTATTAAATAGAAATTATATATAGATTATATTCTTATAAAGTATAGTATAATGTATTGCCCATTTTAGGGTTAAATTTACTACTTTTTGAGTAACAATTGTTTACAATTTGGGAATAATATATTTTTAATACCTATTTTTTTTACTTTTGTACTTTTGTTAGCAGCAACAAAAACATTAAAATTGTCAACACAAATACAACAAGAACAAAAAAAAACAAAATTAATTTTTAATAAGTTAATAATTTCATTGTTTTAGCAAGGAAACTTTTTAAACACAATTTTAAATGAAAATTATCATTGCTTATGGTGCAGTAATGAAATTTAAAATTGTGCAAGAAAAGTTTTTTAAATAAAACTATAAAAGAAAATTTTCTTTACCAAATGAATAGAGATTTTTTAATTATATTATATTTATTATAGTAATTGGAAATTAACCAAAAAAAAAAAAAAGTTATTGTCTAATAAAATGGAATAAAATTCCTGGTCAGCTGATAGCTGATTTTACATATGTAATTTATGGAGACTATTAAACACAGACAGTTTGTAAGTAAATTTTATCTTAACTCTATAATATAAGATTAGCGTTTTCCTTAAAAAATGTAAGTTAAATACGAGATATTTACAGTAAACACAAAAAGATACGAAGAATGTTGTTGAAGGTCGTATCTGGCCAAAAAATTTATTTCATTTGGCTAGTGTGAAATAACTTTAAAATCAATTTACAATAGTTTTTATATTTTTTGTTTACTAACTTGTTATTTTGAGTGTAATTGTTAACTACTTAACTCTTGTAATCATATAACCACCATAATCGAATCCTTGTCAATTTTTTATGTTACACGAAAAAAATAATCCTATTTTATATGACAATCACGTCATATAAACGTGATAACATTTTTAAATGTAAACAACAACATCAACAACAAAAAAACAAACAAATTAACATTAAAAGTGGTTGGCAACACATGTAAATAAATGATTGATTATGTAAATTAAATAAACCAAAAAAAAAAAAAAAATGAAAAACAAAATACTTAAATCTTAACAGAATTTCTTATAAAAATTTTTGATGATACAAAACAGTTTAAAAATTAATTAAATTTAAAGAAAAATTTAAAACTTTTTAATTATAAATTTAGAAAGTAACGGATTAACTGTCAAAGTCATATAAATTGATAAAAAAAAATTATTAATAAAATTTTCATCCAAATGTAGCTAACAAAGCTTTTAATGAAGTATTTTCATTACATTTATGAAAAAATATTTTAAAATGATTGCATATATTCATAAATTTGATGATAAAACTCTATTAATGTTTAAAAAAGTTGCTCTAACTACACTCAAAAAAAATGAACTGGAATTTAGAAAAATTAAATTATTTAGAGTAAAATTGAAATGAAAACGGCGCCAAAGACACTTTTTACCAATATTTAATAAAATTTTCCTTGAAATTAAGAAACAAATTTTACTTAAAATTTGGTCAAAATTTCTAAATTATAGAAAAATTATACTACTGGGAAGTACATTTTTATTAGAAAACAGTAAAATTTCCTTCTAATTAAATTAGTTCATACATCATCTAAAATTGTACTGTTAGTTAGGAAATGTTTTCTTGGTTTTAAGAAAAATTTTATTTTATTTAAGTTCATTAGATAATTTATTTTACTTAAAACTAGGACTTAACTCCCTAAAAATAAGAAAATATTTTCTAACAACAAATTAAATGGTACTTCTTTTAAGTGAAAATTATCCTTATTCTCTGCTTCTATGGTATAAAGGTAATATATTTTACCATATATTTTAAAGTACTTTACACTCATTGAGTAAATATTTTCCCACTTTCGGAGGACTTCCGCTTTTTGGGGCACTGCTCTTAATAAGCTTTTTGCTATACAATTTTGTCTTTAAACTAAATTGAATAATACTTATTTCATGTATTTAAAATATAAATTAAATTTTATTAGCAAAAAGGTAAACAAATTAAAAAAATGTACTGCAGGATATCCTGAAACGTAATAAATTGTTACAAAGTCAGATCCTTTTCGTAGTTAATTAACGGTTCTGCTTCAGAGATATACAAAAGGGGACGTCCCTACGTGACACACGGCTTCTATGGCTAAGGAACACTGGGGGTCCTTTGTCTTCGTAAATTAACTAATTTAAGGAAATTGTTGCAAAAATACAAAATATCACAGTTACATTTCTTGTTATTATTGGAATATGGAAAAATGTCATAAGTTTATTTTATGGAATTTTTAGCTTAAACTTTATTTGACATATACAAATTTAAACTTTTTTATTATTAAGTGAAAAAAAAAAATAGTTCAATTATAGGAAAGCCATTATGCCGTAATGTATAAAATGTGCCTGCGATATTTTGTATTGTAATCAACAAATTTATTACATAAAAACGCAAATTCGAAATTTTTTACATTTTGATAACAAAATTTTAAAATATATTTTAAGCTACTTTAAGTTCAATATTTAAGACTGTTAAGATAAGAGATGGGCACGTGAGAGATTTTCGACTCACGCACGATCACGAACCAAAAATTACAATCATGCACGATCACGCAAAGAAAAAACATGGTTGTGGCAATCATATTCGAAGAGCATCATATATTTTTGGGTTTATGGTTGTGCCAATCATAGTCGTAAAATATTATGGTTATCATATTATGATAATAAACTAACCATATTTTTACCATAATATGGTCCCTACAGTAATATTATGATGCAAAAATGACTATATTATATTAACATGTTATATTGAATTTATCATAATATAATTGCACGTAATCATAGTATGCTCAAAATGTTATCATATTATTGTCCCTCATAACTATATTATGATTCCTGGATTATCATTATATGATCCACAATCTAAGAAAATTTCTTAAAGGTAAAGTTCTTAGAAACTATGAAAAAGCTCTTTAAATTTAAGAATATTTCCTTTAGATTTTTTTTTTTAATTATATTAAGTACTTTTTGAAGAAAAACTGTAAAGGAAAATATCATAGATTCTAAGAACTTTTCTATCAAGAAATCTTTGATTCTGTGGACTTTTTTTAAGAAAAATACTTGAAACTTTTTTTTTAAATTCTAATGATTTTTTCTAATAAAAAATCTGAAGACATTTTTAAGATTTTTTTAGAAAGTTTTTAGAAATTTTTCTTTAAGAAAAAGTCTTTAGAATCTAAGAATATTTCTATAAGAAAAAGTCCTTAGAATCAAAGTATTTTCTTTACAATCTATGAATTTTTCTTTCAAACAAAGGCCTTAGAATCTAAGTTTGTTTGGAATATATAAACTTTTATCAAAGAAACAGTTTGAAGAATCCGAGAATTTTAGTTTAAGGAAAAGTTCATAGAATCTTAAAATGTTTTTATTAGATAAATTTATAAATTTCTATTATTTTGTGTAAGAAACCTTTTCGTACAAAAAAAAAAATCCTGGGTTCTACAGACTTTTTCTTTTAAAAAAATATTTTATTCATATTTTGGGAACTTTTTACAAGAAATGAATTAATAAACATATTTAAAAAAAAATCTAAATCTTTTTTATTGAAAAGAATTAAAAAATATAAAATTTTTTAATAGAATCTTTTAGACAATGAATTGAATTTTCGGAAAACCTCTTTAAAAATATATCTGCTAAAGCTAAAAAAAATGAACTGGATCTTAATGGGTCAATTGATGAAATATTTTAATGCCATGTATCTTTTACATGGCATTAAAATATTTCATCAATTTTCCAGATTTGTCCAGATTTAGTAAACAATATATGATTGTTTTTTTTAAGACATTTTGTAGTAAAAACAAACTGACTTAACAGATCAAATTTTGGTTTTTATGAAAACAAGACAATATTATGACTGTAAATGTTAAAGTCATGTTTTATTTGATGTGTAATTATTTATTGATTGTTGCCAGCATTTTATCGTTGCATAATTATCATATTTTATTCATAGTCAGGATCTTTGTTACCACAATATGGTTACAGCCAATCATAATGCAAAATACTAGAAGTCGCCAATCACAAAATAGTAAAATATTTATAAAATAATGATGGTAGCGACCATGTTGATGATTAGAAAACCAATAACTTGGTTGTGACAACCATAACCGATTGCAGCAAGCACAATAAAGTAGCAGTGATCATATTGCAACCATGTTTTTTTAAAGGTTACTTTAATTTCTTTTATTTAATAATATTTTTTCTTGAAAATTAGGAAAACTAACTGGTTTGTTTTTAATTGATTGTTTTTTTGGAATAGAATATTAAAAATAATTTTAACGTTTTCCAACAAAAAAAAACAAATTTTATTATTTTTTAAAAATTAGAAAACTTTTACTTGAAAAAAAGAATATTTTATTAAAATAAACTAAACTTAATTTTATTACATATGAGTATGCAATTTTCTTAAAACTAAGATGTGTTTTTTTAAATTAATAAATTTTTATTTAATTGGCTTGTTTTTTTTTTCTAAAATCAAGAAATATTACTTAGGAAAAATAAGAACTATTTCTGAGTATATAAACTATTTCGTTTTTCCTCAAACTTAGGAATTTTTAATCTTTTTAAGAAAATTTTTCTAAGTTTAAATAAAATTTTACTTAAATTAATGACAATTTATAAACTATTTTGAAGGAAATTTTTGATTACATTTTAGTTCATGTCTTTTTGTTTTTTTGAGTGTACATTGCAATTAAAATTGTATTTCTATTATGCGTTCAATTAAATATTTGATTAATATAAAGAAAAAATTTTATTATACAAATATTTATCCAGCTTTTTATAATAGAAAATATTTGACCGATATTTATTTTTATAAATTTTTGTTTAAATCTACATTTTTTGCATAATTTCAAATTTTTCTACATTTTTACATAAATACTTTTTTTAGGTCCAACCTTGTTGTCCACTGACAATTGTACAAAGAACATGAATATGTTTTGTAGTTTTTTTTTTCTGCTGTTGTACCCTTCAATGTCATGTGACATACAAAATACAAAAATTATACATATTTGTACTACAAGTAGTACATTTAAATAAAGTTGTAGTTTTATTTTTATTTTTTTTTGCCATTTTAATGTTCAACTCCACACAACTATTCTGGCATATGAATTTTTAAATACAACTTTACAATTTTAAAGAATTAAAAAAAAAACACACACACATACACATAAAACAAATTGGCAAAAAAAAAATGTATTAACAACAACGAGGATTGTTTGAGAATGATAGGAAATTGAAAATAAAATCAGGACTCTGGTTTTAAAATGTATGGAAAGAAAATTTTATTAAACGAAGATCTTGTAGACCTGACTTTTCTCAAGTTTATAAGGCAGACTAGGAAATTCTAGGCTCTGGGACAACTCTCTTATTCTCTAATTTCTACATTGGACAATTTTTTTTAGTCGGAGCGCCAAGAACAAGTCTCAGTGCTTGTTTAACCCACTTCAAAAACAATCAACAAACGAAAAAATAATAAAATTTTGCTGAAAACTAATGCATTTTTTTTTTTTGAAAAAGTAAACGAAAAATTTCTAAAAATTAATGAACATTTTCACACTTTTATGAAACTACTGTTATAATAATCCATTCATATAAATGCGAAATTATTGTAAAAACAATGAAAACTTTCGTTTATTTTACGAATATTTTTGTTATTTTGTCATTTATTTCGTATTTTTTATCTATGTCTTATTATCAGTATAGCTTTTTATTTTATTGAGTGTATGAAACTTTTAATAAATAAAATGATTAATTTGATTAAATTTTATAAAAAGTTTTAATGGACGGATTCTAGAGCAACTTCATTGCTTATATGCAAAAATTCTTTAATATCAAGATGATAATTCTTTCAGTGTATTTATTTTTATGGTCAATATCTAGTTCTTTTTTTAGCTTATAAATATAGTCTTTAACTGCGGTACACCATGTACACTTAAAAAATTCTATTTAATTCTGCTAATGCTCCAGGCTGCCTTTTGGGACTGCTAAACTTTTACAGCGGTATTCATAAAAAAATCTTAATTCAAGTTTCAAATGCATTTTAGTTAAAAAACATTTTAAGCCTAAAAAAGGTTTATTAAAAATTCGTGTTCATAATCAGTATTTTAACTAATAAACGATTTAATAATTTTTTAACTTGAAGATGGCAACACTGTAGTTTTTTATTTGTCATATTAATCGTAATGATGCAAATCAATGATTACTAAATCATACGGTACTCGTTTCTATGCATTTTTTTGTAGTTTTTCAAAAAATTTTGTTTTTATAAAACAAAAAATTTATGAAAACTTGTTTATTAACTACAAAAAGAAAAAAGAGTCAAAACAAAATGCCCAATAAAAGTGTTACATAGATAATGATTTTATTGTAGATAAAAAAGTATTCAAATAACCGGTTTTATTTTCTTTGTTTTGATTAAACAACACACCACTATAAAACACAATGAATAATATCCAAAAATATTATTATTTTTGCTTAAATTTTTTATCCGGAATTGAAAACGGGTCGCTCCTCTTTTTGTAAATTTTCTTCTGACGATTGTTTGAAATTTGGGCAATAGTTTCTATTATAAACAAAATACAATTAAAAATATCACATTTTCCATATAAAAATGGTTCTTACCAATTCTTTTGATCAAATATAGAGGGTCTATTATTTATTTAACAAAAACAAATAACTTCTTTTGTTTAAATGCCAATTTTTTGCAAAAATGTTTAAAATTAAAAAAATATAAAGCAAGAATGTCATCTTAAAATAGGTTTAAAATAGGGTCGAGCCAATTTTAAAATTCGTTTATTTAAACAAGGTTTAAAAAAGGTATTTTAAGCTAAAATTCGTTTATGAATACAATTTTAGCAAATTTTGCTTAAAATTGATTTGAAATACTGTTTAAAATTTTTATGAATACCGCTGTTAGACTGTATTTCCAAAATTCCCATTTTTTAATGGCAGCTTTTAAGTTGCTTTGAAGAAAAAAAACTCCTAATGAACTACATTTTAAGTCCACAGATTTTTAATTCCAAGTGTACGATTTAAAAGCAAGAAAGAATTAAAGTCAAAATTTTCGGAATAAAAGAAAATTTAAAAAAAAAAATCCAAAAATATTAAATCTTAAAGAAAAATATCTCTAGGATGATATCTCATTGGGGTGACATCCTTTCTTCGAAAATTAGTTATAATTTTGGTTCAAGGACCTACCGAATAAAGGTAGGTGATGAAAAATGTATGTATTGCAAGCGTTATGTAATAACGCCCAAATCCGTAAAATGGCGTTTACAATTAACCTCGAAATAATGTTTAAACTGGATTTGGATTATATGGTCCTCTATATAACTACTATTATACGCAAACTAGATTTCGAAATTTAAGTTTAAACCAGATTTCAGGAGTAATGTTAGCAAAATCTAACGCTTAAAAACTTAGATGTCATATGGCCCAAAAATTCTGAGTGTATAATTTGTTGTGATTAATTTTTTTTTTTAATTTTTTGTCCCGTTGAATTCGGTCAAAATGTATTTTTCTTAAATAACTCGTTAATGAAGCGTAATGTAATAACGCCCAAACCATAAGATGGTATTTACATTACCCTTGGATTATATAGTCTTGTATAACTACTATTAAACGTGAACTAGAACTCAAAATATAGTTTAAACTAGATTTCGGGAGTAATGTTAACATCATTGAATGCTTTAAAACTTAAATGTCATATCGCCCAAAAGTTCCGATGTGGTAAATTTTTTTAGTTTTACCGGCGAATTGATTGTTTTTTTTATTTTTTTTTCAAGAACCTGATAAAAATGGGGGTTAGGAGGGGAAAAGTTCTCCAGCCCTAATCATCCAGCCCAAGAATTTAAAATTTGGCATGAAGGCTCCTCCTACGGCTTAGATATATTACAAGATGTTTTAACGGAGAGGGCAAAAAGGGGAGAACTTTTCCCCTTGACGGCCTGACCCAACCCTTTTGGCTAGAAAAGCCAAATTTAAAATAGGCATTCCTTAGAGAGTAAGCTACCTTTTGGAATAAGAAATCTTTTGGAATTTTTGTCAGCTCCCTAGTAAAAGGGAAAAAGCATCAATTGAAAAATACGTGCACTTAAAAGTTTTTTTAATATCAATAAAATCATTCAGTTATAAGGTAGTTTATGAATTTTTCCTGGAACGTGGTAAAAATAAGGGTTCAAAAGGGAAACATCTTCTCGTTAATGGCCTACCCAAATCCTCCTCTGTAATAGGAATTCACCAAACGTGGAATTTTTTTAATTTTAAATAATTTAATTTTAAATAACTTAATTTCAAGCAAAAGATTAAAAGCAACTTCTCTTCAATTTAAAACTTTTTTTACCCGGCCTTAGCCTTAATCAAAATTGCATTTATTTATTTTTAAAATTTTTAACCTTAACTTTTCACAACAACCCCCTCATTGATAAAACTGTATATCCAGCCACTCAATTAAATCAATATTTTCTTGTGATTTCTACTTATGATAAAAGCACAAACACATACAAAACAAAAACTTTTGAATGCAGCATGAAATGCTCATATGAAGTAGACATAAAACTACTTATTCTTCGTTATTTCAAATACTATAAATTCTATCAATTCAATTGGGTTTTCTGTTTAAAGTAACAGTCTTACCTTTAATAATAAAGAATTTTGAAACAAAAAATAAATATTGATGAATTCTGAATTGATTTTTAAATTCTTTTTGGGTGTTGTGGTTTTCAAATTTTATGTTTTTTTGCTTTTCCTTGTTACAAGAGGTTTTACTGTAATTTCCCGCTCTACCAAATAATCTCCTTCAAACAACAACAACAACAAAAAGAAGAAAATAACACAACTTGTGTTTAAATAAATATCCAACAAAATAAATGGAGCATAACTAAATCTGCAATATGTTTCTTTTATTAGAACACAAGTTTTGTATATAAATAAAATTAAATACTTCTAAATAAATATTTTGTTAAATATTTAAGCAGATTTTTATTAGATATATTTCTTAAACACAAATTGAGTTATTTAATCCTGTACACCTTGTAGGCTGACAGTAAGAGTGTTCCATATTTTTAAATTTGTATAACAAAAAATTTATAACATCGATAAAAATTTTAATTAAATTTATTTTTTGCTCATTAACTTTTCGTTTCTTGCACCATAAACGATTTAAAAACGAGAAGACTATAAAGCCCAAATTTTGTAAATTAAGAAAATAAACAAATATTTAAAAATACATTTTTATTTTGGCATCCTTTTTATACCCTCCACCATATATGGTGAGGGTATATATCAGTTTGTCATTCCGTTTGTAACATGTTGAAATATAGGTCTAAGACCTCATAAAGTATATGTTTATATTCGTGATTCTTATGCAATTTTAAGTCTGTTGAAATGGCGATCACGATGCAAAGACGCTAGCGGGGGTGCCTATTTTTACCCAGATTATTGTACATCCTCCCGAGCAGTTTGGTATTGAAAATGAGCAAAATCGGTGTAGCGGTTAAAAAGTTATGGGTGAAAATATGAAGATACCTCTAAATTGTCCATACAAATTGGTGTATTTTAGTACAATTTCATAGTAGCGACTGGTATATAATATATTTTCTCATATTTTTTCACCAATCGCTAAGAAATTAATTATATTTTGTACACCTTAAATATTTCTCACCTCAAAAAATATTTTTCCCCACTAAAATTTTTTTTCACCACTAAAAATTTGTTCACCTAAAAAATTTTTTTCACCCCAAAATTTTTTTCACGTATAAAATTCGTTTCCGCATACAAAAAAGTTTTTCACCTCAAAAAAAATTTTTTCACCTCCATAATTTTACTTCAAAAGTTTTTTACATTGTTTGTATCAAAAACAATAGAGAACATTGGTGGAGGGTATTCAAAGATTGGGCACAGCCGAATTTAAGCCTTTTTTTACTTGTTTTCTAATAATTTCAGAGCTAGCTCAGATTCTATAAATTTTGATGAATTAAATTCAAAAAAAAATCTGTTGGCTAGTTTTTAAATTAGAGAAATATTCCTAAAACCTGTCTTTATAGTATCTAGTAAATCCTGGAGCAACAATAATAACACATCTCACAAGTAGGGATTCTAAACTAGCTTTATTATTATCCCTGATCATAAATATATTTTTGACAATTTTTTAAATATTTTTTCTATTATAAAAAGTTGTTTCTTTTTTAATAAACGAACGTTTGGCTTCACCTCCTTCTCGCTTGAAAATTGTTTGTCGTAGAGATAATAATTTGATGACAAAAATGGAAGAAAATTATGTTTTCTATCAATAAAATACAAACTATTTAATAAAAACTTGTTATTTCGCTTTTTGACTTCCTTGAGTTTTACAGTGTCAATATTCTTATTTTTTCCAAGTTCAGTTACTTTTTCTTTATTTCGATAACTTTAGTGTGCAAAAAAAAAAACAATTTTTTAGATTAGATTTTAAAAATTTGTTACATATAACTATCACATCGGCAATATTGATTAAATTTAATATTATTCAAAAAAAAAAATTCAGAGATAAATTTAAAAACGTAACATCGATAACACAGTACGACAGTGGTTGTTACACATGAGAAATGTTAACAGAATATGAAAATAGGCTTAAAATAAAGAAATACGTGTCTCGGCGTTTTGCTGTAGCACGTCAGAATGTAATGTATTTTTTAATGGCTATTACATGAAAATTAAAGCGCCATCTAGCGGAGAAAATTAAATTGTTTTTTTAATAAAAAAATCCAAATTTGATTCCCTTTTCAAAACTGGCTCAAGCATTAAAATCGGTTCACCCAATTTTAGTATTACATTGCAAGTAAACATCCACGGCCCTCCGAAGCTTAAAAATTGTTTTTTTGCTACAGCAAAACGACGAGACACGTATTTCTTTATTTTAAGCCTATTTTCATATTCTGTTAACATTTCTCATGAGTACTCAAAAAAATTTGATTTTGTCGTACTGTGTAATACAACAATTGCTAGAAAATCGACAAATTTTAAAACTAATAAAAATAAGTAGATTGTGATGAGAGATAAGAAAACCAAGCAAAATAAATTCAGCGGCAAAATATTCAAAAATCTATGAATATTCAAAAATTGTATTAACCCACTTATGACCAAGGATGCCTTTAGGATCAAGAAACTTTTTTAAAAATTGAATGTCGTCCAAATTCATACAGCCCCATGCTGGTGATTTTCGGAAATTCCTATGGGGCAATGCAAAAAGGGGAAACTCTACCACTCTGACGGCCCTCTTATGTGTTTCCTGGAGTATTTGCCAATTAGCCCATAGGTGAATTTACTGTTATGGTACATATTAGAATTTTCATCAGGATCGTGGTAAAAATTATGGTTCAAAAGGGGAAAGTTTCCCCCTTAAAAGGCCTGTTCAAACCGTTTTGGCTAGAAATCTCAAATTTAAAATATATAACCCCTGAGGTATAGGCTAATTTACTGTTGGTGTACTTTTTAAGATTTTTGCCAGGAGCGTAATCAAAATGGGAGTTTAATATGAAAAGCAGTCTCCCTTGTTAACAGCTTTGGCTAGATATGTATATGAAATTTAAAATTTGGTTATCCAAAAGTATGGGCAAACTAACTGATAAAGTACTTTTTGAGATTTTCCCCAAAAACGTGATAAAAATAGGGTTTCAAAAAACGGCCTCCCTACTCACTTTGGCTAGAACCCTGATATGTGAAATGTGTACTCCCTGGTGTATGACCTAATCCACAGATCAAATATATTTTGGAACATGGAAAATAGGAATTGAAAAGACAAAAAACTTTTGTCCGTATCGGCCTACTCTAACCAAGACTAGAAACCTGAAATTTAAAGAATGACAGATATTAAAACAGTTAAAATATAGGAAACCAATTGGAACGGAACAGGGAACGAGTGGAATTAAAACACTAGGCAATGAGGACGATCTAGAATGGAACGAGAAACAAGTGGAATTAAAACATACGACAAGGAGAACGTATAACAGATATCCACTAAAAAGGAAGGTATTCCCATTCATTCTCTCCGTTCTTAATGAAAATCGGATATGTGACAGAGAAGGGAAAAAAAATTAAGGACACGTATTTTAGTTTAGCAGCCTAAACTTACGTTAAGGGGTGAATAAGTGTGAAGCTAGGATTTTTAAAATTTGTAGATTTCTATTCTAGTGCAGACATCCACAAAAATATTTACGGGGAGAAGCAAATAGAGGCAAAATCTTCCCTGATCAAAAATCTTCGGTTAGAAATCTGACATTTGAAAAATATGTTCCCCAGATCAGAGAAAACACATATGCGAATTCTTTTCTTGTTAATGAAGCTTCTTTAAATTTTATTCTGTAATTTAGATATGACATTTTTGAGGAAATGTTTCGCGCTAACAAAAAAGGAATTTCGTGCCAAAATTCCGGGTCAAAATGGGATCATATAATAACATATATAACTATCCATACACCTTCATAAACGAGATCATATATGTTCATCTACGATCCCATTTTCACCTGTGTATGTTTAGTAAATACTATTTGTGCAAAAAAAATTCTAAATCAGGCTGACCTCTTAAGACAATCGTCGAGGGATGAATTTTTTAGAACTTATATAAATATTCTCATTGAGTTGGTTAACAAACTCCATAAATTTTATTATTCTCCTCTTACACTTCAAATATCAAAGAAAATCAAAATATTATCAATATTTATTAAAATATCTCTGGCTTCTCTTTATAAATCTTGTTAAAAATCTTCCAAAAGTGTTTGATTTCTTTGCAAAAAAAAAACTACGGCAGATTTTCTGGTATTCAGTTTTCTTTTACCCCCCAAAAAAATCTAAAACAAATCACTTTTATTTTCAATCAATAAATAAATCATATCACTTTCAAAAATGTTTTCCAATATTCAAAATCTAATTTACATGCGTACGTATCTATAGATAATGCAAAAATAAAAAAAGGAAAATAAAAAATTTATCAAAATGCGAATATAAACCATATACATACTTATAACAAGTACATATATATTTGTCATAAACCCTTTTCTGGCTTGAGATTTCTTTTATTTATTTTTTTTTTTTTCTTGCAGCACATGCGACATTGACACTGACATAAACATACAACCTTTTGAATGATTCAGGCGCATAGAAACAATCCATACAAAATAAAAGAAATGTTATACATGAATGCGTACATAGTGTAAATTTTGATGTTTAAAGGTTACCTTTAGGCATTTAATAATATTTAACATGTAAGCAATTTTTCTAAAAAAAAAAAAAATTCAAACATAAACATGACATTTCTATCTATATAATAAACTTATTGATTAGGGGGGTATTTATTAAAAGCCCATTAAGCCGTTAAAATTTATTAAAATATGGTTATGAGACTCGAATCTTTTTTATAACAATGACATGCAAAACCGATTCTAACATATTATTCGCTTGACCTCCTTTTGAAAACGATTGTCATTCCTCTTATTTTGGGTGCTGATAAGATCTTTTGCCAGATGTATAAATCTAGCTTAAACTTATTTTATTTTTATAAATTGCGAAGGGTTAAATTGTTATAGGTCAACAAAAATATTTAATATTTTGCAAAAATTTCTAAACTTTTAAATCTATTCATATAATATTCGTTATTGAGCTAAAGATCCTTTATTTATAAAAAATTTAATTATAAATATTTATCCCAATATTTCGTCACCACATTGGGTGACTTCTTCAGGGGAAATTGTCTTTTTTTATAATTATAATTATTATTATTTTTTTAAAATTATAATTATTATTATTTTTTTATAATTATAATTATAAAAAAAGACAATTTCCCCTGAAGAAGTCACCCAATGTGGTGACGAAATATTGGGATAAATATTTATAAAAAAAGACAATTTCCCCTGAAGAAGTCACCCAATGTGGTGACGAAATATTGGGATAAATAAATATTTATAATTAAATTTTTTATAAATAAAGGATCTTTAGCTCAATAAGGAATATTATATGAATAGAGAAGATCGAAGAAAACTTAAATAATTACTTTTAAATATATCCTGGCAAAATCCTTCGAGTCCTTAAAGCAAAATTATAATTTATTTTTAAACCACAAATATTTTGCCTAATTTTGTGTGTTTATTAACAAAGCCTTTCAATAAAGTTTTATATTTTTGTACATTTTTGGAAAATTTTGATTCCCTATCTAAAAATCGAAATATAAAGGGTGGTTAAATTTTAAGGGCCGATGTTGATTTTTCAATAAAACACAAATTATTTAGAAAATTATTGTCATTTCTTTTTACTATGATAATATGGTACAGTTCAATTATGTATGGAACAAAATATCGGCCAAATGGCCGCCGCGACCTCGGCGGCACACCTCCATCCGATGGTCCAAATTTTCGATGACGCTGTGGCATAATTGAGGTTCTATGCCGTTAATGTGCCGTATTATCTCATCTTTTAGCTCTTGAATTGTTGCTGGCTTATTGACGTACATCTTTTCTTTCAAATAACCCCAAAGATAGAAGTCCAACGGTGTCAAATCACATGATCTCTTAGCGGCCAATTGACATCGCCAGCACGTGAGATAACACGGCCATTGAATTTGTCGCGCAAAAGAGCCATTGTTTCGTTAGCTGTGTGGCAAGTGGCACCGTCCTGTTAAAATCACATATCGTGCACATCCATATCTTCCAACTCGGGCCATAAAAAGTTCGTTATCATCTCACGATAGCGAACACCATTCACAGTAACTGCCTGACCGGCCTCATTTTCGAAAAAATACGGCTTGATGATTCCGCCAGCCTATAAACGGCACCAAACAGTCAATCTTTGTGGGTGCATTGGTTTTTCGACAAACACTTTTGGATTATCATTCGCCCAAATGCGGCAATTCTGCTTATTGACGAATCCACTGAGGTGAAAATGTGCCTCATCACTGAAGATGATTTTCTTCGAAAATTGATCATCCACTGTTGTCATTTCTTGCCACCATTCTGACCATTGACGACCCTTAGAATGGTCAAGAGGCTTTAGTTCTTGAGTCAATTACACCTTGTAAGCGTGTAAATGCAAGTCTTTATGCATAATGTTCATCAACGACGAGCGTGAGATGTGCAATTGTTGGGCACGACGACTAGTATAGGTGGACGGTGGTTGACCGAAAAAATCACGAAGTGCACGATATAAATTTTGATTTGAACGCCTATTTTCATAATAAGCCTGAATAACTTTAACGCGTTGCTCGATTGTGTATCTTTCCATAATTCAAATTGAGTTAGTCTGAAATTGAGAAATCTCAAATGAAATGCAGAGAAAAAACTTGACGTTTAGGTGTGGTTCACATTCAACATCGGCCCTTAAAATTTAACCACCCTTTTTTTGAATATATGAAATATATATATGAGTACATGATCATACCTGGACTAGCATGATCATATACGTCCGTGCAAAGTTCAAAATATGACCACATATGTGTTCTCAATATTTCCATATACTCGTATCTTCTGGATCCAAAAAGTATATGGCCATAAATATTCATATATGCCCATATATAATTCAAGTATGCTCATACACAATCATATGTGACCATATTTTGACAAAATTTTGGGTCCGAAGATGTATGATCATATATGAGATAGTGTATGGTCATGTATTAAAATATGCATGAACGTATATGATCATGTATGGCCATGTATGATCATATACCAGCACGTGTATGATCTTGTATGGTCATATTTCGATTTGTACACAAGTCGTTAAAAAAATATTTCTTTTAAATTAAAAAAATATTTCTTTTAAATTTTAAGAAATTTCGAATTTGATTCTCTCGCTTCCAAACTGCACACTGTACAGGAAAAATTTGTGGACTTAAAATATAGTAATGTTTTTCAGCATAATAGTGCAACTTCTTTAATTAAAAATTGTAAATTTTAAAAATATAATCTCAAAATTTTAACAGTTATTAAGATAATTTTTGAGGATAAAATTGCTAAATTTTTGCCGCCTGTTTTGGTCACTTTCCCCAAGCAATCTTCAATTATACTTCTTTAAATGTTACCCTAAGTGTAACCATAAACCTTTAACCTACATTTTTAAGAATGTAGACTGCGAAAGAGAAAGAGTGAAATTAAAAATGAGCGAGCGTGTGATATTTAGTTTTCCGGTATTTTTGAAAATAAAAATACATCCATATACAAATTTATACACACATACTTATTTATTCACAAATATTTATAACATCAGCATAGTGATATGCCGGAAGCTTAAACTAACACATACATACATACAAATCTTTACATACATGCACAATTTAATTGTCATACATTTATAACTATGTTATGTGTGTATAAAGTACATACTAGAGTGGTACAAAATTCATATCGCGCATGCAAATCTTAAAAAGCAACCGGGAATACCATTTAGGGTATTTTAAATATATTCTTCATAATATCCAGTAAGCTACTAACTAATTTTAAAAAAGCATTCAGTAATCGAACCTTAATTCTTAAAAAAAAAACATATTTTAAAAGCTAAAAATTTTCAACTTTGACTAATTCGCGACACAACTTTCGCTTTACAAAATTTGTCTTCTACCAGGGCATTTCTTAAGTTTTGACCCACTCTAAAGATTGTTTTAATCGTGACTGCAGACATTTTAATATATATATATATATTTTTTTTTTTGTTATTGTATTTCACACATTTTTGTTGCGGGCACAAAAAGGTATTCAAATCTCAAATCATGCGAATGTATAGAAGAAGAACTTTCATTCTGGCAGAAGTCGTAGTCAAATAAATACAACATAAACACTGAAACATAAAAATCTAAATAAGAAATTCTATGTCAATTGCATGCAAATGATGCTTAAGTTAAACAAAAAAAGAAAAAGCTCTGAAAAAATTGAAACAAAAAAAAGATACAAAACAAAAAATTGGAATAAGCTGTTGTGTATCTACCTTCAACTCTACTGTATATGCCATGAGTATGAACCAAAGATTAAATATTAAAAAACTGAGATTTAGTGGAAATAAAAATTTAAATTTAAAACACATTCGTTTTTATGGCTTTTGTTGAAATTAAGAAGGATTTCTTTAAATATTAAATAAGTGATTTTTATATTAAATTTAATACTCGTGTTTAAACTTTTGTTTTATATTAACCCTCCAAAGCGCGCTTTATAGTTTATATTTTTAAAATTTAGATTTACATAATTTACTACATTTTCAATTTACAAATTTTTGTTGTACAGTGTATAGATTGGAAGCGGAAAGAGTCAATAAGAAAATTTTAAAACATTGGGTGGAGCAAAAACCACCAAAAGTGAAAACTTATTAGGTTTTTAACTGATTATTTAAATTAATTTTGGAGAATATACAACTTTTTATGAGCAGTTTTAGTAATTTTATGAAATGTTGGTACTATTTCTAAAACCATGTTTATTTCAATAGTTTTTACTTCCAAGAATTGTTGGTACTTTTTATACCACCACAACTATTTGCTGTATTGGTACTTTCCTGAAATGTTAGTACTTTTTATAACACCACAATTATTTGCTGTATTGGTACTTTCCTGAAATATTGGTACTTTTTATAACACCACATTTATTTGTAGTTTGGTACTTTCATGAAATTGTGGTACTTTTTATAATATCTCTATTATTTTTAATGCTGGTACTTTTCTGTTTTGTTGATACTTGTGAAACAATGACTATTTTTAGTTTGGTACTTTTTTGAAATGTCGGTACTTTTTGAACAATCACAATTTTTTTTGGTTTGGTTATTTTCTTAAATGTTGGTACTTTTTATAAAACCACGATTATTTTAAATTTGGCACTTTCAAGAAATTTAGATAGTTTATATTTCCCACGATTACTTTTAATGAAATCTTGGTACTTTTTTTTAAATGAATATTTTATTTTTTATAAAATGAATATTTTAAATGTTAGTATTTTTATGAAATTTTGAAACATTTATAAATCCACAATTATTTTTATTTTGGTACTTTTTTTCAAATTTGGTACTTTTTAATGTTGCAATTTTTCTAAAATGTTGGTACTTTAAAAAAAAAACACTATTTTTTATTTCATATTTTTTATATAAACATGATTTTTTGTTTTTAATTTTAGTACTTATGATATTTTATATTTTGGTACTTTTGAAAACAAAAACGATTTTTTATTTCATATTTTTTATATAAACACGATTTTTTTAATTTTGGTACTTAAGATACAAACGTGTTTTATATTTTGGTACTTTAAAAAAAAAACACGATTTATTTTTAATTTTGAAATGAATTATATTGGTACTTTTAATTAAACCAGGAATTTTTTAAAATAGGTACTTTTGTTATATTTAGTTACAATAATTTAAAAATGATATTGGTACATCTAATAATACCAAGATTATTTTTAATTTTGGTACATTTTCCAAAGCCACCACTATGTATTATTTTGGTACTTTTTAAATGTTAGTACCTTTAAAAAAATTTGGTAATTTATACCATAATTTTAAAACTATCAAAACCGCAATTTTTTTTATTTTGGTACTTTTGAAATGTTGGTACCTTAAAAAGATTGGGTAACTTAAACCATAATTCAAAAACCATTAAAACCGCATCTATTTTTTATTTTGGTACTTTTTTAATACCACGATTATTTTCTCTATTATTACTTCTATGAAATTTTGGTACTTTATATAAAACCATAATTTTATTCTGGTGGTTTAATGAAATTTTGCATCAGTACTTTTTTTGAAATTTTAATGCTTTTTAAAAAATCGTGACAATTTTTTTTTTTTTTTTTGTAGTTTTTATAAATCAAGATTATTTTTAGTTTTGCTACTTTTTATACTTTATTTTTAATTTGGTACTTTTTATAAAGCTCTATATTTTTATTATAGGAACTTTATAAAATCACGATTATTTGCAGTTTTGAAACATTTTTTTTATTACCACGATTTTTGTAGTTTGGTACTTTTTATATTTAAAATAACCAATGATTTTTAATTTTGGTATCTTTATGAAATTTTTGTAATTTCTATAAATCCGCCATTATTTTTAATAAAATAATGCCACTTTTTATACAGATATGGTACCATTTAAAAAAAAAACACAATTATTGTTAATATTGATACTTTTTATACGAGCAGGAATATTTTTATTTAAGTAATTTTGTGAAATTTTGAAACTTTTATGAAATTTTTAAGAGTGTCTCTTAGTAGGAGGTTTAACTGTATAAACAATAAAATTTTATCATATTTTTTTTTAAACCACATAATGCAGCATAAGGATTAAATACAATAAAATTATGATAGAAATTTATATAAAATGCTAATGTTTATATATTTTACAAAAAAAAAAAAAACAATCTCATGTTGCTGACATAGCAAAATAAGCTTAACACAAAGTTAACGAGATTTTTTTTTTTTTTTTACAAACAAAAATTGCAACAAAATTTTTAATATTGCTTAAAATACAAAAATAAGGGGGGAAATTCAGAAAAATACTAATAATACAGTATAATATTAAAAACATAAAATAGAATTATGAATATCAAAGAATAAGTACTTAATAAATATATTTTACAAACAAATTGTATAACTTATAAAATTAAAGAAAGTTAAATTCATAACAAATTAAGTTAATAGAAATTTTATTACTTTTTTCTGGTCCCTGCTGTTTAATACGTATGAGTGATATTTTTTATTGCCGTCATCATTTTATAGTCATCATACGCAGTGGTGGTGTACCCAGAACGGTAGTAAAAAATATTCATTTCAAAAAATTAGTTTTGAAACTTCATGAAATCCGTGACTCATTTGCTTTTTAGGAGAATTTATTTTTTTTTTCTTCTAATATTTGCATTTAAGCATTCAACTGGTAAACAAGCATTTGTCAATACTAGACAAACTGCCATTTGTAAAACGTCACATCTCTAAAGTAATTTTTCTTGGCGGAGGTAATAAAAACCGTAAACCAAACATTTCAACGAAAACAATAAATTGTAAATACTAGACGAAAAAAAGGATAAATGACAGAAAAATTGAATTAATGGAATTAAAATGAACAAATACAACAACCACGTAAACCCATCAATAAAAATACCACCCGCTTTAGCAAGTTGATTCAACGTTCTGAGTGTCTCAAATGTTCCATTTTTGGGCACATAAAAAATAATAGAAATTTTATTTATGAGTTTTTTTTATTTTTATACCCTCCACCATATATGGTGAGGGTATATAGCAGTTTGTCATTCAGTTTGTAACATGTCGAAATATAGGTTTAAGACCCCATAAAGTATATATATTCGTGATCCTTATGCAATTTTAAGTCGATTTAGCGATGTCTGTCTGTCTGTCCGTCTGTTGAAATGGCGATCACGACGCGAAGACGCAAGCAGGGTGCCTATTTTTACCCAGATTATTGAACATCCTCCCGAGCAGTTTGGTATTTAAAATGAGCAAAATCGGTTCAGCGGTTCAAAAGTTATGAGTGAAAATGTGAAGGTACCTCTAAATTTTCCATACAAATTTGTACAATTTTTCTGTATCTATTTTTGTTTTCTGTTAAGTAAAAATGTTATTAAGTCTTCTTCTTGTTCGATTACATTGATTGTCTTACATACTATGAGAATAATAACATTCTTAGAGTTATATGTATGTTACTCTAATAACTAAGTTAAAGTAAAAATCAACAATGTTAAAGTCGCTAACAGAGCAGACCTCTGTAAATAACATTGCTAAAACTAAATAACAAAAGTTCGTTACATAAATTGACAAAACATATTCATGCAAAATTTAGTATATACGTATCAGAGTTCGTATTTGCACACCACGAAGTGCTCATTTTACTTCTTTCATGTATCACTGTACATGAATGAAATATAATCAATGTGTTTCATTTTTCATTTATGGTAATTTCTTCTTACGCACACATTTCATTTTCTCATTGTGGTATATTGTGTCTCATGTTTTTATTCTCATTCATGTTATGAAAATTGAAATTTACACAACATGTTCTTGTGTGAAACATGAAATAACACATTTTATTTTCATATATCAGAAAATGAGAATGTGAGTGAGACTGCTTTTGAAAATTTTCATGTTATGCTTCGTGATACTTTTTTCATGATACACTTCGTGATACTCTTTTCATGATACACTTCGTGATACACACTTATTTTCATTTTTTTCAATTTTTTCTTTGTAGCTAAATTATGCACTTGTAAAATTTAATGTAAAACTCAAACTTAAGGTCTAAATTAAAATAATTTAAAATTAATTTGTTTTTAAATTGATATTTCTAAACTAAATCATAGATATTCAATGTCAAATTAAATTAAACACCCGGAGAAAAGATTGGTTGAAATTCGATTAAGACCATTAAAATATATTTCTTAGGAAATTTAGAATTACCTATAATCAATTAATAATGCTTAAATATTGCTATAGAAATAAAAAGAGGGAAAAGGAACTAAAAACTATCCTATTATCCAATTATTGGTACTTCCAATCAACTTTTTAAATAAAATTAATTTAAATTTTTTTAACTGTGTACCTACTGTACAGGAACCATTTATTTAGTTAAAATACTAGATAATCGGTGCAATCTATCACAATTATTAAAAATATGTCAATATTTAAAAGTGGGTACTACAAATATGGTTATCCTAATCAAATGTACCATTAAATTAGGGAAGCAGGGATAAGGGTAGGAACAAATTCTTTCTTTTTAAAATTTATTTTTTTTTTTAATTTGATATAGATTTTTTAAAAAACACGATTTTTTTAAATTTTTTCGTTTGCATGCTAACCCAAGTTAAATTTTATTTAACTCATTGCAATATATTGTGGAATGATATATTTTTTATTAACTATAATATATTTTTGCGATTTTGTTAGATTTATATATTGGAGTTATTTTCATTTTTAAAAACCACGTGCTTTTGTTTAAATGTTATTTTGTTTTTATAACTGTTTGTTCTTATTTATCATTGTAAAACGTATTGTGTACATTGTGTACATTTTCATCAATTGTGTCATTTTCATCAGCTGTATGATCGTCCTTCACAAGTTCTTCTACCTGCAGTTATAGTAACAAAAAAAAACGTTTAAACAAAAGTACGTGGTTTTTAAAAATGAAAAAAATAACTCCAATATATAAATCTAACAAAATCGCAGAAATATATTTTATTTTATAAAAAATATATCATTCCATATATTGCAATGAGTAAAATAAAATTAAACCCAAAGAAAAAAAATTTTAAAATTTGCTTGTTCTGAAACTTTTTACATCTGTTTCCTTGTACATGGGTTAGCATGCAAACAAAAAAATTTAAAAAAATCGTGTTTTTTAAAAAATCTATATCAAATAAAAAAAAAAAACAAATTTTAAAAAGAAAGAATTTTTTCCTACCTGATCCCTGCTACCCTAATTAAATGGTACATTTGATTAGGATAACCATATTTGTAGTACCCACTTTTGAATATTGACATATTTTTAATAATTGTGATAGATTGCACCGATTATCTAGTATTTTAACTAAATAAATGGTTCCTGTACAGTAGGTACACAGTTAAAAAATTTTTAAATTAATTTTATTTTAAAAGTTTTTTGGAAGTACCAATAATTGGATAATAGGATAGTTTTTAGTTCCTTTTCCCTCTCTTTATTTCTATAGCAATATTTAAGTAATTCTAAATTTCCTAAGAAATATATTTTAATGGTCTTAATCGAATTCCAACCAATCTTTTCTCCGGGTGCTTAATTTAATTTGACATTGAATATCTATGATTTAGTTTTAGAAATATCAATTTAAAAAACAAATTAATTAAAAATTATTGTAAATTTTAATGTGTTTTACATTAAATTTTACAAGTGCATAATTTAGCTACGAAGAAAAAATTGAAAAAAATGAAAATAAGTGTGTATCACGAAGTGTATCATGAAAAGAGTATCACGAAGTGTATCATGAAAAAAGTATCACGAAGCATAACATGAAAATTTTCAAAAGCCGTCTCACTCACATTCTCATTTTGTGTTATATGAAAGTAAATTTCAATTTTCATAACATGAATGAGAATAAAAACATGAGACACAATATACCACAATGAGAAAATGAAATGTGTGCGTAAGAAGAAATTACCATAAATGAAAAATGAAACACATTGATTATATTTCATTCATGTACAGTGATACAAGATAACTGACCACAAATATTTTCTTTCGTGAAAATGAAATAATAAAGAACACCAAATACGTACCCTGATACGTATATCATCTTCAGCCCCTATGGTGGAGGGTATTCAAAGATTCGGCACAGCCGAATTTAGCCCTTTTTTACTTGCTTTGTTCTGCTAATATTTTTAAAAGTTTAAAGTAATCTTTAAAAAGCGAAATCAATGAATTTTTAATAAAATTTTTCTTTTATTTAAAACCTTTACATTTCATTTACTAATTAACATTTTTCAACTGAAAATTAACCCACTTTCTTATGATTCATTGATGACAAACATAATTTTTCATTAAGGACCTACGCCAAATCAAATAATGATACCCTGCCAATGACATTCAAAATACATGACAATAAAAAAAACAAAACGTTTTCAGTTTTTTCTACATTTTTTTTTTCACTCCAAACACTTACACACACTTTATGTATATTTTTTTTTTGGCAGCAATTTAAAAACACAATTACAAGTATCAAATTGACCCCAGAACGTGCCACATAAACATGTTTTATCATTTCACTCTAAACTGTGAACAGAACAGCAGTGGCTCAATGTTATAATATCTCCCATCACTCCCCTAAACCATATCAATAACATAATCTAAAGTTAATTCGCATTTCCGTTCCCATATAAATAAACGAAAATGCAATAAAATAAATAAATGCAATTACGCAAAATTAATAAACGACTTCAAACCTAACAATTCATTTTCCTAAGAATTGTTTTCTTAAAAATTATTTAAAACGTAACAAATTGTTAAATCCAGACTTTTTTCTTGAAAATTGTTTTCTTGCATTTCCGTTCCCATACAAATAAACGAAAATGCAATAAAATAAATAAATGCAATTACGCAAAATTAATAAACGACTACAAACCTAACAATTTATTTTCCTAAGAATTGTTTTCTTAAAAAATTATTTAAGACATAGCAAATTATTAAAACCAGACTTTTTCTTAAGAATTGTTTTCTTGCATTTCCGTTCCCATATAAATGAACGATAATGCAATAAAATTAATAAATACAAAATTAATAAATACAAAATTAATAAATTATAAAAAATTACTAAAAGAAAGAATTGCAAACTAAACTTTTTCCAAAGAATTGTTTACTTGTTAAATAAAAATACAACTCAATAAAATATTTGTAATTAGTATATAAGAACCAAAAAGAATGAAAAATAAAGTTAGTTATATTTTGATCAACTCACCAAAACAATCGTGTTTTTTTTAAACAGTTCATAATTTGAACTTAAAAGTGGCGCAGTCGGTAGGATACCGCAAGTCCTACCCAACGTAAATAAAAATAAAAGTTTCAAAAAGTGAAAAAAATTTTTAAAGGATAAGAAAAACCAAAAGATTTCTTCATCCACGCGGTAGGACTCGAAATTTCAATTTCTAGTGCGGTATCTGTGCACAAACCCGTGAACAAAGCCAAGTTTGTATTCATCCCACGAAAGATCGTAGATGAACATACATAGGATATCGAAAATCCCTTGGTAAACACTCCAAATTTTTTTTTTTGGTAATAAAAATAACAATATTTTTAAGTGAAAAGTTTTATTCTGTCTCACTAAGAACCTTTGAAAAATAAACAACATTCTTAATTCAACAAGTGAAAAGTTTCTGCCTCACTAAGAACCTCTGGATAATAAGAGCAACAATATTCAACGAGGGAAAATTTTTTGCTTCACCAAAATTAAACCATCAAGTGACAACACATCCAAAGAACAACCATTACCTAAAGGAATCAGAAGTCCTCGATGCCAGTCCACACCAAATCAATATTAAGAGTAAGATTTATTTTTATTTTTTTGTAAAGAAGAACATATACATATACATATACAATACAAATTATAATTAAAACCTAGTATCTTGTAAGTGTTAAATGAATATAAGGGAGAAATTAACAATAGAATCGGAAATAGAGAGAATTATTTTGTATACTCCAAAAGAAGAGGATATTGAAATCCTGGAAAGATACTCTCAACAGATAACATTAATAAAGAAAATTGCAAGAAAGAAATATTTAGTTAAGAAAAGAAAATTAAAACATATTAGGGTGTAAGAAAGACAATAATTACAAAAATGGTAGACCAAGTAGTAGAACAACCTAACAGTCTAACAATAAACCCATTAAAATACTTGAACAGTTTACCAGAATTTAATGGGGACCATAGGGACCTACACATCTTCACTACACTTATAGATAGGGTACACCCACATCTGCGCACGTTTGACGGAATGTCACAACTACTATTTTCGGACATAATCAAGTCAAAACTGAAAGGAAAAGCCAGGCAGACTATCGAAATCAACTGCCACGCCGTCTCTTGGCCAGAGATAAAGAACATTTTGCAAAACAACTTTGGGGATAGGCGGTCCTGCGAGGAGCTCTTTGATGAGTTAAGGAGCGTAACATTTAAAACAAACACAGTGGAATTTTATGAAGATATAAAAAATAAACTACAGAGGCTAAATAACAAAATAAAAATCATATTAGGGGAAGATGAAGCCGCCAGACAAAGTGCAATCAATAACATGCACACCGCATTAAATATTTTCAAAAGCAAACTGCCCGAGCCGATGAAATCAGTACTATTTTGCAGAAACCCAGCGGATTTAGAAGGAGCAATGGACATTCTGTTCCAAGCCGGGTATGCTTACTCGACGGACAATAATAAATTACACCAAAGAAACAACTCGCAACCAAACAAACGTCTAGATTTTAATAACAAACGAAGACATTTCCAGGACCAACCCATGAACAACACACAATTCAGACATAACCAACAACCTTTTAATGACCAACGAACAAATTTTCCTCGAACGTTTCAGGGACAATACAGACATAACCAACAACAACCTTTGAATAACCAACAACCTTTTAATGACCAACGAACAAATTTTCCTCGAACGTTTCAGGTACAATACAGACACCCCCAACAACCACATCGGAATCCACACAATCAAACCCCATCGAACCCACCTTTCATTCCAAACAGGCAGAACTTCAGACACGCACCGGAACCTATGGACATAGGTAAAATGGAAATATCAGAAAATTTTCGGGCTCCAGCCTCGGGGGCAGGCTACCATCTATAGTAATTAAGACTAAGTTGGGACACATACGATTAATTATAGATACAGGAGCAACGAATTCAATCTTGAACCCTGGGATTTGTCATCCTAAAAGAATTCACTTAACAAACCCTCTATTGATAAAAACATTACAACACCAACTTTTTGTTAATAAAAAAGCTATAATACCTACTTTTGAAGAATTAGGAGCAATAGGCACACTTGAATTTTTCATAATAAAATTCCATGACTTCTATGATGGTTTAATAGGCAATGATATCCTAAAACCATTAAATGCTAACATAAATTATAAGACTAAGAGTATAACTTTTGGTAACAAAACATTGCCAATGATTTTTGAAGATAATAAATTCAACGACGATGTAATGTGTCTTGAAGAGGATAACGAGAAAATTATAGCAGAAGACATTTTTAGAATAGAAGACAGAATAGAAACAATCAACTTACCTGAGAACGATCGTTTGACTACGCAGAAGGTAGACTACGATAGTTTCAGTACTTTTGAAGGTGGAAATAGTAAACCACCAATAGAACAAATTCGAACGGAGCACATGAATGCTGAAGAAAAGGGACAACTTTTGAAATTAATAAGGAGATACCCAAACATATTTTATCGGGACGGTACTCAATTAACGTTCACATCCGCTATAAAACATGAGATCAGAACCACCAACAACATACCCATACATACCAAATCATATCGCTATCCCTATATACATAAGAACGAAGTAGAAGCACAAATACAAGAAATGCTCGACAACAAAATTATTAGACCCAGTAACTCTCCCTATTCCGCACCCATTTGGATCGTGGCGAAGAAGGCCGATGCAAGTGGGAAAACCAAATGGAGGCTCGTCGTAGACTATCGGAAACTCAATGAAGTTACCATAGACGACAAATACCCAATTCCTAACATCGATGAAATCCTTGATAAACTGGGAAGATGCCAGTATTTCACCACATTAGATTTGGCCAAAGGATTTCATCAGATCGAAGTTAGAGAACAGGATATTCATAAGACCGCCTTCACCGTGGAAGGAGGACACTACGAATTCATTAGAATGCCGTTCGGGTTGAAAACAGCCCCAGCGACATTCCAAAGGCTAATGAATAATGTTCTTAAAGACTATATTAACAAAATTTGCTTGGTTTATTTAGATGATATAATCATCTTTTCCACCTCCCTACAAGAACACATTAATTCAATTAATTTAATTTTTCAACGCTTACAAGAAGCTAATCTTAAAATACAATTAGATAAATCAGAGTTTTTTAAACGGGAGACTGAATTTCTCGGACACATAGTGACACCTCTTGGAATAAAAGCTAACCCTAAGAAAATAGATTGCGTTAAAAATTTCCCAATGCCTAAAACTCCCAAACAAATAAAACAGTTTCTAGGGCTAACAGGATACTACAGAAAATTTATAAAAGATTATTCCAGGATAGCCAAACCTATGACCAAATACTTGAAGAAGGACACTAAAATGAACATTGCTGACCCAGAATACATAGAGAGTTTCAATACCCTTAGAACATTACTAACTCACGACCCAATTCTGGCCTATCCAAACTTCTCAAAAGAATTCACACTTACGACGGATGCCAGCAATTTTGCACTAGGGGCAATACTTTCTCAAGACAACCACCCAATTTGTTACGCGAGTCGTACTCTTAACGAGCACGAGTGCAATTACAGCACCATCGAAAAGGAACTTCTGGCCATCATCTGGGCTACCAAATATTTCCGCCCATACCTCTTTGGAAGACCGTTTAAAATAGAAACAGACCACAAACCTCTCACATGGCTATTTTCAATTAAGGAGCCAAATTCCAAATTGGTAAGATGGAGGCTTAAACTTTCTGAATTTGATTATAAAATCGTTTATAAAAGAGGGATAAAAAATAACAACGCTGACGCATTATCGAGAATAGAACCCGAACTCGCTAACGTCAATACTTTGGAATCAGAAGTGCTTAAGATAAACGAAACGGAATCCCCTATTAACATGTTTAAGAACCAAATCATCATTAAGAAAATTTCTTCAGGTGCAGCCAGGATAAGGAATGAGAACGTCTTCAGGAATAATAGAAAAGTAATAGGAATTAAGAAACTCGACAGGGAAACTTCAATATCTCTTTTGAAGAATCATTTCAACCCAAACCAACTGAATGCAATTTACATAGAGAACGAATTTTTTAACACTCTGGAGAACGTATATATGGAACTTTTTTCAAATAATGAGAAATTTAGGATAATAAGATGTACCAAGTTGCTTAGAGACATCAAGGACGAAGAAGAACTGACGAACGCTATAGAAAAAGAACATTTAAGTAAGAATCACCGGGGAATAGAGGCTGTCTTCGGGGAACTAGGAAACAAAATATACAACCCCTACCTAAAATTAAGAATAACACAATTCATTAACAATTGTGAAGTATGCACAATTGAAAAATACGATAGAAGACCACCCAAAATACCATTTAGAGTCAGTGAAACCCCACTCAAACCACGAGAGATAGCTCATATAGACGTATTTTACACTTTGAAAAAGGAACTTTTTATGACAATAATAGACAAATTTACAAAACATGCAGTCGCATACAAGATAAACAGTAGAACTTGGACAGAATTTAAAATTAAATTACTACAGTACATAAATACATTTGGTAAGATAGAAAAAATAGTTGTAGACAATGAGCTAGGTTTTAAAGCCATTCCAATGCGCGAATTCCTCAACGAAGAAAAAATTAACATACACTTTACCTCAAGCAGTAACCACACTTCCAATGCAGACATAGAACGTCTACACAATACCATAAATGAGCATATAAGGCTTTTAAGGCACGATGAAAAGAATAAAGAACAAACAACAGAGGAAAAAATTCTGCGGATAATAGGATACTACAACAACACAATTCATAGCACAACGAAGATCAGACCTATTGATTTCCTGAATGGAAAAATTAATGAGGAGAAATATACAGAGATTCATGATTTAATGACTAAGAAAAAGGAGGAATGCATAGGCAAATTGAATAAAGACAGGACAGATGTGACAATAGAGGATGGTTCAAATTATATCAAAGAGATTAGAGGAGGTAAAAACCATAGGAAATATAGGAAGATAGATAGTAGGAAAATCGATGACGACCACGTCGAGAACGTTAAGACAGGGCACAAGTATTATAAAACCCATATCAGACGAAGTAAGAAATTTCAAGATAGGGATAACCCCAGAATAAAAGTTAAATAATAATATTTTGCCTGAGTATACAGATATATAATATACAATTTTTCCAGATGACACTTTGGATTTTTCTGACAACTATTTTTATGGCTACCTACGGACAATACCTCGACATTCAAGACCTATCTGACAATCATGGTTATATACCAATTAAGATAAAGGATGTAAAGATCATCGATAAATACATTAGAATAATTCACGCTATCAATACTACGCAATATATGGAAACAGCCAATTTCTTACAGGACAATATACATAAACTTTCGGATACCTACACAAACATCACTCCACTATTGGAAAGCGTAAATAAGAACATGGAAATATGTAAGACGAAGATAAATAACTTGACACCTAGATTCAGAAAAAGACGAGGATTAGTGAACGCAATAGGGAAAGGACTAAAATTTATGGTAGGCACAATGGACAGCGACGACGAAAAACAAATTTTCGACAAAATTATAAACCTCGAAAAAAATAACGAAGACACAATGACAGCGTTAAACGAAGTCTCATATTTGAGCACTTCTATGTCAAACAGGATATCAAATATTACGGACCACATAAATAGACAACAGAAAATAATACAGACCTACGTAAACAGATTCAAGACAGAGACGCAGAATAAAATTCTCGACTTAGAGGACGAAACCCTATTTTTACAGAACGTTTTCCGCATTAATAACGACATTAACCTACTAATGGACCATGTGAACGAGATTGGACACGTTATTTTTAATTCAAAATTAGGAATAATCCCTTCGGATATATTAACAGAGGAAGAATTTAATTTTATAGGAAATATGGAATCTTATCTTCAGACAAAAGTATCGCTAGCATATAAAGAAAACTTCATAGTATTGACATTGAATGTTCCAAGATTTTTGAACGAATCATTTTCAGAAGTAGTATTTGAACCAATTCCGGATAATAAGAATAGAACCTTATTACTAAATGGGAACACTGTTCTTATTCAAAACAACGAAGTATATAAATCGAACACATTAGAATATAAAAACTTGGAAAAAATAAATGATAATTGTCTAACGAGTATTGTCAAAAATCTTGAACCTAAATGTAATATGAAATTAACAAAAAACTCAGAAGAAAAGGAAATTTACCCTGGCTTACTTATATTCAAACACTATCAAGATAAAATCGAAACTAACTGTAAACATCCATATAAACTAGAAAAATTTAAAACTTATTTAATAAAATTCGAAAATTGTATTGTTAAGACAAAACTTAAGACTTATGAAAATTTTAAAGTAAATACAAGAGAAATATTTGTCTTAGAAAAATTTATATTAAAAATAAATAAAAACAATGTTCAACTTACTGACTTAGATATCAAGGATATACATTTTAATGAAACCATAAAAATTGTTAATAATAAGTTTCTAAAAAACACTCTGGTAAATACCGGTAGTAGTTTAGGGATTTCTATTATTTTAATTATTATCTTTATCATAATCTATGTAAAAACAATTAAAACAAGAACCCTTATTGTTTCCTCGGCGGAGCCTCAGACTAACGGTGGGGGTGTTATAATATCTCCCATCACTCCCCTAAACCATATCAATAACATAATCTAAAGTTAATTCGCATTTCCGTTCCCATATAAATAAACGAAAATGCAATAAAATAAATAAATGCAATTACGCAAAATTAATAAACGACTTCAAACCTAACAATTCATTTTCCTAAGAATTGTTTTCTTAAAAATTATTTAAAACGTAACAAATTGTTAAATCCAGACTTTTTTCTTGAAAATTGTTTTCTTGCATTTCCGTTCCCATACAAATAAACGAAAATGCAATAAAATAAATAAATGCAATTACGCAAAATTAATAAACGACTACAAACCTAACAATTTATTTTCCTAAGAATTGTTTTCTTAAAAAATTATTTAAGACATAGCAAATTATTAAAACCAGACTTTTTCTTAAGAATTGTTTTCTTGCATTTCCGTTCCCATATAAATGAACGATAATGCAATAAAATTAATAAATACAAAATTAATAAATACAAAATTAATAAATTATAAAAAATTACTAAAAGAAAGAATTGCAAACTAAACTTTTTCCAAAGAATTGTTTACTTGTTAAATAAAAATACAACTCAATAAAATATTTGTAATTAGTATATAAGAACCAAAAAGAATGAAAAATAAAGTTAGTTATATTTTGATCAACTCACCAAAACAATCGTGTTTTTTTTAAACAGTTCATAATTTGAACTTAAAAGTGCTCAACTCATATTGTGTGAAACGTAAAGTGTTTGTGGTTTTCAAAAAAAAAAAAGGAATAACAACTCTTCAATAGAATGAGTAAAAAAATATGTAGAAAACGTACTAATAAAAGGGTTTATAAGCGCATTTATGATGATTTTTTTTTACTTTCGGAAAACTAGTGCTACTTTATTATGCAGACATAAGTTTTTCCAAAACAGACCTTACTTACTACACACTTTAACCACTTTAACCTTTTTTTCGGTACTTGTTTATAAACTAAAGCTACTACTCAAGGGATGTAGGATATGAGGTGTAAAAAAAACTGTTATAAATTCCCATATTTGTGCTGGAGTTAAATTTTTAGATCTTTGGTACTTTTTTTAATCTGGGTACTATTTTTATAGCTTTATATAAAGCAACTATAATTTTTAAATAATTTCCTTTATAATTTGGTATTTTTTTGCTATTTTATTTGCGAAAATTAATTCCGATATTTTTTTCTTATTTCGGTAGATTTTTGAAATTTTGGTACTTTTTATAAAAGAAGCATTATTCCCAATTTCGGTATATTTTTAAATTTTGCATCTTGTATAAAACAAAAAATTATTTTAAATATTGGTACATTTTATAAAAATAGTGTTAGTGCTAATTATTTTCAATTTGTGTACTTTTTGTAAACTCACTATTATTTTTAAGATCGATGCCTATTTTGGCACTTTTTGTAAAATCACAATTTTTTATATATTGGTCAAACCATGATTATTTTTAATCTCGGTACTTTTATAAAATTTTTAATTTGGTACTTTTTAAAAGTCATAATTATTTTCAGTTTTGTTACTTTTCGTCGAACCATTGTTATATTTAATTTCCGTACTTTATAACATTCTGGTACTTTTTAAAAACCACAATTATTTTCAGTTTTGGTATTTTCGTCAAACTATGATTATTTTTGATTTTGGTACTTTATAATATATGCCATGATTATTTTTAATCTCGGTACTTTTTGAAATTTTTAATTTCGGTACTTTACAATATTTTTAATTTGGCCATACATAATTTTCAGTTTTGTTACTTTTCGTCAAACCATTGTTATTTTTAATTTCGGTACTTTTTAACATTCTGATACTTTTTAAAAACCAGAATTATTTTCAGTTTTGGTACTTTTCGTCAAACCATTGTTATTTTTAATTTCGGTACTTTATAACATTCGGGTACTTTTTAAAAGCCATAATTATTTTCAGTTTTATTACTTTTCGTCAAACCATTGTTATTTTTAATTTCGGTACTTATAACATTCTGGTACTGTTTAAAAACCACAATTATTTTCAGTTTTGGTATTTTCGTCAAACTATGATTATTTTTGATTTTGGTACTTTATAATATATGCCATGATTTTTTTTTTTAATCTGGGTACTTTTTTTTTTTTCATTCGGTACTTTATAATATTTTTAATTTGGCCATAATTATTTTCAGTTTTGTTACTTTTCGTCAAACCATTGTTATTTTTAATTTCGGTACTTTATAACATTCTGATACTTTTTAAAAACCACAATTATTTTCAGTTTTCTTACTTTTTGTAAAACCATGATTATTTTTAATTTCGGTACCTTTTTAAAATGTTGGTACTTTTTAAAAACCAAAAATTATTTTCCATTTTGGTACTTTTAGTCAAACCATAATAATTTTTAATTTCGGTACTTTATATTCAATACCATGATTATTTTTGATTTCGGTACTTTATATTCAATACCATGATTATTTTTAATTTCGGTACTTTATTATATTTGGGTTCATTTCAAAAACCTCAATTATTTTCAATTTGGTACATTTTAAACTTTGTGTGATTCTGATAATTTTTTGAATATCATGATTATATTTTTATTCTTTTATAAAACCACTGTTTTTCTTTGGTATCCTTCGCATTTCTCTTTCACCAGTTCTTAAACTTTCAACATCATCATCAAAAAATATGACAAGTGTGTTTCTTCTTGATGTACTAGATGTTTTTCGTTAAAGTACCAAAAGGTTAGCAACACAAAATTAAGAAGTTTATATAAAAGTATTTTTAAATTCTATCTTAAATGTCTAAGATATGATTTCGTGTTGCCAAAAACAATTTCTTACATGCATTTTAAACTAAATCTTTAGCAACAAAAATAAGGCATTTTTTTTTTCTTTGGCGATTAAAACGATTTTATAGTTTCTTTGGGGTTTTTTCTACTTAAGTAAATTCGTTTAAAAATTTAACCTTTTTCTATCTAATACACTTTCATACACACATCTATCATAGAAAACACATGTTTGGAAAATTGTTATGGGTCTATATGTCAAGGTTTTCTTTTTTTTTTTTTTTTTTTGCTCAAGTTTAAATTTAAACCCCTTAAATTTAGGCCACAATTAAAGAAGATTTTGCTTTTGGATTTTTTTCAAGACCAATAACAAGAAGAAAATTTAATAATGATGTTTGCAAAGAGATAATGAGGAATTAAGGCTGTTGCCTGAAAATGCATACATATGTATGAAAAGAATTTAAAACAATCAATCAGAATATGACAGGGAGGGACTGCATATAACTACAGAACTATCAATCAAGATTTTTATTAAAGATATGAGAATAAATTCGAAGAAAGTATACGAAAAAAAGGAGTTATAACAGTAACAACTTAAGGCACTATGGGTTAAAATTTTGTAAAATAAATGCAAAATATCCATTGTTCTGTAGTGTTACGTATTTAGCTTGGAACTTGGTACTATTTGGTTTAAAAGCTTAAAAACTTCGTTTTATATAAATTCTGTTACTTTTTATAATATCAAAATAAGTAGTTTTCTTAGTTTTTGAAATTTTTTTGGTACTTTTGGTTCTTTTGGTACTCTTTACTAAATTTAGTTTGGTTGCTGTTTTCTTACTTTTAAAACTTCTGTACTTTTTATTATACCACGGATCTTTGCAGTTGTGGTACTTTTACACAACTTTGGTAGTTTTTATAAAAACCACTATTCATTGCAGCTCTGGTACTTTTATACAAATTTGGTACTTTTAATAAAACTAAATTTTGTTGGTACTTTTACACAAATTCGGTACTTTTTATAAAACCACGAAAATTTGCACTACTGGTACTGTTATGAAATTTTTTAACATTTGTATTTTGTATAATTATTTTTCAATATTGATACTTTTATTGAGCTTTGGTACTTTTTCTAAATCCACAGCTATTTGCAGTTTTGGTACTTTTTCTAAAAAATTACGATAATTTGCAGTTTTGGCACTTTTTCTAAACTTACAATTTGTAATTTTAATACTTTTCCTAAGTCCACGACTATTTGCAGTTTTGGTACCTTTTCTAAATCCACGTATATTTAGAGTTTTGATAAATCCAAATAGTGGAGTTTTGTTACTTTTATAAAACCACGATTTAAAGTTTTGGTACTTTTTATAAAAAATTACGATTATTTGCAGTTTTGGTACTGCAATGAAATTTTGGGACTTTTCATAAAATCACAATAATTTGCAATTTTGTCAAATAAAGTATTGGTAGTTTTTATAAAATTATTAGTAATTGCTTTAAAAAATGTTGGGACTTTTTTAAAACTTTGGTTTCATTTTAAGTACTCAATTAGTTGCAGTGATTTTACCTGTAATCGTTTTTTTTTTTTTTGTTTTAATTTAGGAATATTCATGATTCATACATTATGTTAGGTATCTTTTCATCCTTTTGCTAATTTGGTACTTTTTGTTAATAAATTAGATTTTGGTACTTTTGTTACAAACCACTATTATTTATGCTTTTGCACCTTTTTAAAGTTTTTGTGTTTTTTCCCTGTTATTTGTAAATTCCAAAAAGTTCTTTAGTTTTGGTTCTTTTAAATGACCGAATAAAAATATAATTACTGATATTTTTAGATTGAGGTACTTTAAGAGACTTTAAGTCTTATTTGTTTTCAAATAAAATAAATTATAAATATACAATTTGTTAAAAACCTAAATAATACTATAATTTGGATTCATTTAAAGAGTTAAAAACAGCACAAATATTACCAAAAATACATTATTTTAAATATACAAAAAGTACCAGAACAAATAGTACCAGAATTGTGATTCAATTAAGAGTACTAATAGTATCAGCATTTAGGCTTTCAAATAGTACTAGAATTGTGGTACTTTCTAGTGCTGAAATATTATAAAATGCATTATATACATAAAATATAGAATTTTTATATTAAAAAAGTACCTCTTTTAGTACTTTTGTTAATTTCTCAATATCTTAAATGTATTTTAATGTTTCTATTAAAACAAATTACTAACATTTTTAAATCTATACATATAATAAAAATCTCTGTGGCAATTTGCCAATATGCTGCAACATTACAAAATATATAAAACTGTTTAATAATTTTTCTAAGTAACAAAAAAGAAAACCTCCTCATAACTCAGCAAATATAAACGCATTCTAATACCACATTGACATTGATGATGATGAAATTTAAAACCATCAACCAAGGAATACAAATAAATTACCCAGAGAATTAAAAATATAAAAAAAAAACAATAAAAACCTAATTGAAAAAAACTCGAATCAACCAACAAAAAAAAATATTTTACAAAGAAAAGAATATAAAAAAAAATAATATACAACTTATGAAATGTTTACAAAAAAGAAGGAAAAAGAATGTTTAAAAATTAATGAAGTGTTTCACAAAAACTTTTTAGAATTCCTAAGTAATATATCAAAATTAATGTTTAATTTTTTTAATAGCTATATAATGCCAAAAAAATTTTAAATTTACAAAAAAAAAAAGAAAAAGCTTAATAACTAAAATTTAATATAAAACAATTTAAAAATATCAATATCAACACTACAACTCTTAAGACTTCCTCAAAACAATATCATTTTTTTGTTGTACTATAAGGCAATATGGCTGATGATTTAGAGAATAATCCTCCAAATCCTCCAAATCCTCCTGAGGTAAGTTTAAGTTTTCTTCTAAAAATATTTACCACAACATTTTTAAAATTTTATTTTATACTGCATTTCTGTTATTTTCTATAATTAAAATGCTTGTGAATGACTTTGATGGCTTTTATATTGTTACAAAATGTTTTTGGTTCAACAAAATTACAAGCCTAATATTTTATTTTGTTGGTTCTTTATAATTTTTTTTCTCTCTTTTTTTTTTTTGTCATTTTCTGCATGACAAACATGTTTTCCTGTGCATGTTCATGATTTTGTTTTCCTCTACTTTGAAGTATATAATCGTAATTTACATAAAATCTACTTGATTGAAGTTTTGTTTAAACAAAAAAAAAAACAAATTTAAGTTTAGTTTGCACCAACAAATTAAAAAAATATTATGGGTTTAAAATAAATGCAAGAATACTCTCTAAAACAATTTAGAAACTTAATTCAAAAAATTATTTAATATTATACTTTAATATACAATAAACTTAATTAAAATTTTAATTGAATAAAAGTCAAAAAGGATTTAATTAATATATTAATTATATTAATAACTAATTTAATTAAACAAATTTAATATACTAAGGGCCAATATATTTAATATATTAATGGTCAAAAATAGCCTTGGTCCAGTATTGTATAGTTAGCACTTAATAAAAATTTTAACTAAAATTTTACTTCAATAAGATTTCTTTTTTACAAAAATTTCAAGTCAAAACACCCACAAAGTGCTAAAAATAATACGAGTACTAGCCAAAAAGTATAAGTTTTTGTACTTTATGAAATTTTAGTACTTTGCCGTTTTGGTACCTTTATAAAATGCTGGTGATGTTACCAAATTTTAGAACTTTTTTTACACGATTATTTCAAGTGTTGGTAGCTTTATGAAATTTTAACACCTTTTATAAAGCTTTAATTATTTTCAGACATATTTTTATATTATTTTATACTTTGTGAAATTCTGGTAGTTTTTATAAATTTTGTTACATTATAAGGCTTTTTTTTTTGGTACGTTTTATAAAGCACAATTGCTTGCAGTTATTGGTACTTTTTTAAATTTTGGCCTTTTTATAAAACCGCGTTATTTGCAATTTTTGATACCTTTACAGAATTTTGTAATTTTTTTTTCATAAAATTTGGATTATTTGCAATTTATGAATTTTAGTTAGTTAATTTTTAGCTAGTTTTACTTCTTTTCACTATTTTGGTACTTTTTGTTAATAAATACAATTTGATACTTATAAAAACTAGCCTCGATCCATTTTTTTTTATTTTTAAATTTCCCATGTAAAAATCGAAATATATACATATAAAATATATACATATGATCTCATATATTTCCATATATCTTTGGATCTGGATAATAAAATATATGGTCGTATATGAGCATATATTTTCATATATGATTATATGCTATCATATACCCTCAAATTTTGAATCCAAAAATATATGGAATTATATAGGATTATGTATGGTCATATATTGAACTATGCATGGAATTATATGATCATATATAAGCCCATGTATGATCATTTATGTTCATATAAAGGGTGGTTAAATTTTAAGAGCCGATGTTGATTTTGAATAAAACACAAATTATTTTGGAAATTATTGTCATTCTTTTTATTAATATAATATGGTATGGTTCAATTATGTATGGAACAAAATATCGGCTAAATGGCCACTGCGACTTTGGCGGCGCATCTCCATCCGATGGTACAAATTTTCAATGACGCTGAGGCATAATTGAGGTTCTATTCCGTTAATGTGTCAAATTATCTTATCTTTTAGCTCTTGAATTGTTGCTGGCTTATCGACGTACACCTTTTCTTTGAAATAACCCCAAAGAAAGAAGTCCAACGGTGTTAAATCACATGATCTTGGCGGCCAATTGACATCGCCACCACGTGAGATAACACGGGCATTGAATTTGTTGCGCAAAAAAGCCATTGTTTCGTTAGCTGTGTGGCAAGTTGCACCGTCCTGTTGAAACCACATATCGTCCAGGGTCATATCCTCAATTCCTGGCCACAATAAGTTCGTTATCATCTCGCGATAACGAACACCATTCACGAACAACAGCAATGTTTTCCGCAGAACGAACTGGGCGAGCATGCACCGGTGTTTTCACGGACCCGGTTGTCGGAAATTTGCCCACAATTCTTCCGATTGCGGACACATTTGGTCGATTATGCTGACCAAAAAAAATCACGAAGTGCACGATATGCATTTTGATTTGAACGCCCATTTTCATACACTCACCAAAAAAAGTCTGTAATAGCAACTGAAAATTTTGCTGTTATTACGGGAAATTTTGCTAATTTGAGCCCAGCGGTATTTTTTGCCAATCTTAGCAACACATGTCTGCTGACGTGTAGTACAATAAAATTAGTGGAAAAATTAGTAGCCGCTACTAAATTTTAGTAAACTTTTTGCAATGTGGAATTTAAAACCTGTTTGCTAAAATCAGCAAAAAGAATTACTAAAAATTTTTTTTATTTTTTTTTTTTTCAAAAAAATATTTTAGACAAAATTAAAAAAAATCAAAGGTTTAAAAATCTTAAAAGTAGTTAAAACATAAACGAATTTATTATTTTGTTTTAATTTGGTAATTTCTTTTTTGAAAAATATTTGTCAATTTTTTTTTTTACTTTTAAGATCAAATTTTAATTGTTTTTAGAGCTGATTTTTAGAACTAAAAAAACTTTTTACTTTTCATTTAAAATAGAATGTCGGTATATTCACTTCCCCGATCCTTTTTTTAATACATGTAACATTTTATGGCAATTTAAGTTTGTAGGTGTAAGTTTTAATTAGAAATGACATTTCCCTCAATATCCACTTCTTTAAAATAAGTAATTTTTTTGTTAATTTTAGCAAATCGGTTTTCAAATATTTGTAAAATGATTTCTGAAATTAGCAACAAAAATTTGTTAATATTCTGTAATTTGTAAAATGTAAATAGCAAAAAGATTTGCTAAATAATATTTTTTTTTACTAAAAATTAGTACAAAAATAGTAAAGTGGGATTGAAAACCGTTTACAAATTTGTCTACTAACTTTTTTTTCTGAGTGTAATAAGCCTGAATAACTTTAACGCGTTGATTGATTGTGTATCTTTTCATGGTCTAAATTGAGAAGTGTCAAATGAAATGCAGAAAAAAACTTGACGTTTATGTGTGATTCACATTCAACATCGGCCCTTAAAATTTAACCACCCTTTATATTTCCATTTTCATTATCAAAATAGTTTAACTTTGTAATTTATCCATACATTTTCTTAAAATATATCTGATTTACTTTGCTGGGATGCACAGGGCCATAACTTAAGAATTTATTCTTGTGAATAGAAAATTAATTAAATTTTTCTCTGCCCATTGAAATAAAAACCACTTATTGTTATTTACCAAGGCAAACTATTTGTACTTTTTAATTTCCTAAATTTATTTACCAATAAAAAGCTAACTTTATTTTCCCAACTCTTGTTACCACACTTGCAAAATTAACCTATATAACGGTTAAGATTTTTCCTTTTTGATTTTTTCATTCTAACAGTAAAAATAAAAATAAAAAAATAACTAAAACTACTTACCTTGGTTGTAAAACTGTATGTTTACAATTTAAGAACCTAATTACCATCATGTTTTATAATGTAAATTAGCAAAATAAAAAATTCAGTACAGAAAAAAAAAACAACAAAGTAGAACTCTTTTGACCGTTGCCAACATATTCTCAAAGGAATTGGTTACCATCGAGTATACTCCCATATAGTATATAATACTATACATACGATAACCACACATAAAAAGACCACTTCGCTAATGAGAAACAAATAAAGTTACAAAAGGAATATAGTCGACATTCAAAGCAACTAAAGAAGAAAAAAAAGCGGAAGAGAAATATTGAAGTCAAAGTATAATCACAGATAATACAAAAAACAACGTTGGAAAAGGAATAAATAAACTAGAACATGTAGTGGTTGAAAATGAATTTTTGGCACTAAACCAAAAGAAAAAAAATTAACAAATTTCAAACACTAAAGACATTAAGGAATTATTTTTGAAGACAAAAAAAAAAAACCTTGTTCATTCTCAGTAGAATATTAATTTCTTTTATATAAAACAAAAAAAAAATGCATCATTAGATGATACGTTTGCATTTTGCCATAAAATAAAGATTCTTAGATTTTTGATACCAGACTTAAAATTAATTTCAAAATGGAATCTACAATAACCAGTGCTCGTCTGAAGCATACAAAATTGGTTGCTTTTGCTAAACAATTTTTAGATTTTTTGTTACAGGCATATAATGTCAATTGTAAATATCTTTTAATTAACTTTAAGGGAAAAAGCTATATGAAAATCAATCCACTCATTATTAAATTAACTTACGTTAAACATATACCATTTTTTTTGTTGATTAAACAATTCCGCACCGTACCATGTGTGCGAAAACAGACCAGAGCCTTTGGTGGGAATCGAACCCACGACCCCTGCACTGACAAGCTAGCACGCTACCAACTAGCCTACCGGGGCGCTAAACTTTAAACTTTTTTGTTAATTAAAATATTTAAAGAATTCATATTAGAGCTTGTCAAAATTTAAGGGATTTTCTATAAAATGTGCTTTAAAATTGTAAGGTTTTTACTCTACAGGAAAAAAGTACTTAGAATCTTATAGGCATTTTACACTGAACAACATCTTTGTGAAACGCATGTAAGATGTTGAAAACGTGAAACATGTGTTTACATTGGCAACATCTTTAATCTGTTATTTATTCAGCTGTCAAAAAAAAATTAAAGAAAAAGACGCTTAATTTTTGTTAAAAATAAAAAATAGATTTAGAAAAAGCATTAATCATTGAAGTAGTTGTTGCTTTGCAAGAACAAACCCGAATTTTAATGCAGTACATTGAAATAACATATTAAAAGCCATTCTGGAAGAAGATGATGATGAAGAATAATTTTTAGTAGACATAAGAATGAAATTCTTACATGTGCCGCTCATTTTTCTTTGTATAATATATTTTATTTTGTTTATTTTCTGCAATGTCAGTTTGCTAGTGATGGCACAAAGAAAATCTATTTCTTTTTGCAATTTTTTTTTTTGTGATGACACTTAAAATAACGAAATATGCAAGATGGAAAAAAATGAGAAAGGATCATCTTTTGTAGATGTAAAAAGATGTAGAATTTTTTTGGCGTGTATAATTCTTATAGGAAGATGTTAACATCTTTGATAAATAATCCCCAGAATTTTACAGTATTTCTGCGGCAAAAAGTGTTCAGAGTCGGAGAATTTTCTAAGCTCCGAACTTGTCAAAATTTTAGGGATTTTCTATAAAAATTGCTTTAGAATCGAAAGGTTTATTTGCACAGGATTTTCTAGAGATTTTCTATAAAAATTGCTTTAGAATCGTTAGGTTTATTTCCACAGGAAAAAGTCCTTAGAATTTCACGCAGATTTCTTTAAGAAATAATCTCCAGAGTTTTACAGTATTTCTGCAGCAAAAAGTGTTTAGAGTTGGAGGATTTCCTAAGGGAAAAAACCCCTGAACATTTGGATTTTTCTATAGGAAAGGTAATCAGCAATGTGGGTTTTTCTATAGGGAAAATTTTTACATTATCTGATTATCTTTTCTATTGAAAAAGTGGTCAGAACCTAAGCGTAATTTTATTAAAAAAAAAAAACCTTTCAAAACTTAAGAACTTTTTGTAAAAAAAAATTCCTCCCAATCTGTAGATTTTTGTATTGCTCAAAATTTTAGGTTTTTCTAAAGGAAAAATTCGTCAGAATCTTAAATTTCTTCTATTAGAAAAAGTCCTCAGAATCTGAGGACTTCCTATAGATAAATATTATCTAAACGTATACAGTGAAAACAGATTCATTACGGCAACCGAATTTCTTGCCCACCGGCCTTTGCTGCCAATTTTTAGCTCGGCTGCGTGCTATGAAAACACGCGAATATTCGGACGATATGGTGGCGATAGGACTTAAAAAATATTTAAGCATCTCGCCTCTCTTGACCACCCAATTTAAAAAAAGAATTCAAAAAATTTTATATTTCACCGGTCACATCTAACTCCTACAACAAAATTCAGCATCAAAAAAAAAAAATGTGTCCTGGTATTGGGTTACATCAAAAGAAGGTTAAGTAAATTGTTGATTATTTTTTAATTGGTTTCCGCTAGATTTGATATATTTATACCCTCCACCATATATGATGAGGGTATATATCAGTTTGTCGTTCCGTTTGTAGAACATGTAGTGGTTGAAAATGAATTTTTGGCACTAAACCAAAAGAAAAAAAATTAACAAATTTCAAACACTAAAGACATTAAGGAATTATTTTTGAAGACAAAAAAAAAAACCTTGTTCATTCTCAGTAGAATATTAATTTCTTTTATATAAAACAAAAAAAAATGCATCATTAGATGATACGTTTGCATTTTGCCATAAAATAAAGATTCTTAGATTTTTGATACCAGACTTAAAATTAATTTCAAAATGGAATCTACAATAACCAGTGCTCGTCTGAAGCATACAAAATTGGTTGCTTTTGTTAAACAATTTTTAGATTTTTTGTTACAGGCATATAATGTCAATTGTAAATATCTTTTAATTAACTTTAAGGGAAAAAGCTATATGAAAATCAATCCACTCATTATTAAATTAACTTACGTTAAACATATACCATTTTTTTTGTTGATTAAACAATTCCGCACCGTACCATGTGTGCGAAAACAGACCAGAGCCTTTGGTGGGAATCGAACCCACGACCCCTGCACTGACAAGCTAGCACGCTACCAACTAGCCTACCGGGGCGCTAAACTTTAAACTTTTTTGTTAATTAAAATATTTAAAGAATTCATATTAGAGCTTGTCAAAATTTAAGGGATTTTCTATAAAATGTGCTTTAAAATTGTAAGGTTTTTACTCTACAGGAAAAAAGTACTTAGAATCTTATAGGCATTTTACACTGAACAACATCTTTGTGAAACGCATGTAAGATGTTGAAAACGTGAAACATGTGTTTACATTGGCAACATCTTTAATCTGTTATTTATTCAGCTGTCAAAAAAAAATTAAAGAAAAAGACGCTTAATTTTTGTTAAAAATAAAAAATAGATTTAGAAAAAGCATTAATCATTGAAGTAGTTGTTGCTTTGCAAGAACAAACCCGAATTTTAATGCAGTACATTGAAATAACATATTAAAAGCCATTCTGGAAGAAGATGATGATGAAGAATAATTTTTAGTAGACATAAGAATGAAATTCTTACATGTGCCGCTCATTTTTCTTTGTATAATATATTTTATTTTGTTTATTTTCTGCAATGTCAGTTTGCTAGTGATGGCACAAAGAAAATCTATTTCTTTTTGCAATTTTTTTTTTTGTGATGACACTTAAAATAACGAAATATGCAAGATGGAAAAAAATGAGAAAGGATCATCTTTTGTAGATGTAAAAAGATGTAGAATTTTTTTGGCGTGTATAATTCTTATAGGAAGATGTTAACATCTTTGATAAATAATCCCCAGAATTTTACAGTATTTCTGCGGCAAAAAGTGTTCAGAGTCGGAGAATTTTCTAAGCTCCGAACTTGTCAAAATTTTAGGGATTTTCTATAAAAATTGCTTTAGAATCGAAAGGTTTATTTGCACAGGATTTTCTAGAGATTTTCTATAAAAACTGCTTTAGAATCGTTAGGTTTATTTCCACAGGAAAAAGTCCTTAGAATTTCACGCAGATTTCTTTAAGAAATAATCTCCAGAGTTTTACAGTATTTCTGCAGCAAAAAGTGTTTAGAGTTGGAGGATTTCCTAAGGGAAAAAACCCCTGAACATTTGGATTTTTCTATAGGAAAGGTCCTCAGCAATGTGGGTTTTTCTATAGGGAAAATTTTTACATTATCTGATTATCTTTTCTATTGAAAAAGTGGTCAGAACCTAAGCGTAATTTTATTAAAAAAAAAACCTTTCAAAACTTAAGAACTTTTTGTAAAAAAAAATTCCTCCCAATCTGTAGATTTTTGTATTGCTCAAAATTTTAGGTTTTTCTAAAGGAAAAATTCGTCAGAATCTTAAATTTCTTCTATTAGAAAAAGTCCTCAGAATCTGAGGACTTCCTATAGATAAATATTATCTAAACGTATACAGTGAAAACAGATTCATTACGGCAACCGAATTTCTTGCCCACCGGCCTTTGCTGCCAATTTTTAGCTCGGCTGCGTGCTATGAAAACACGCGAATATTCGGACGATATGGTGGCGATAGGACTTAAAAAATATTTAAGCATCTCGCCTCCCTTGACCACCCAATTTAAAAAAAGAATTCAAAAAATTTTATATTTCACCGGTCACATCTAACTCCTACAACAAAATTCAGCATCAAAAAAAAAAAATGTGTCCTGGTATTGGGTTACATCAAAAGAAGGTTAAGTAAATTGTTGATTATTTTTTAATTGGTTTCCGCTAGATTTGATATATTTATACCCTCCACCATATATGATGAGGGTATATATCAGTTTGTCGTTCCGTTTGTAACATCTCGAATTATAGGTCTAAGACCTCATAAAGTATATATATTCATGATCCTTATGCAATTTTAAGTCGATTTAGCGATGTCCGTCTGTCTGTCCGTCTGTTGAAATGGCGATCACGACGCGAAGACGCAAGCGGGGGTGCCTATTTTTACCTGGATTTTTAGACATCCTCCCGAGCAGTTTGGTATTAAAAATGAGCAAAATCGGTCCAGCGGTTTAAAAGTTATAAGTGAAAATGTGAATATACCTCTTAATTTTCCATACAAATAGGTGTATTTTAGTACAATTTCATAGAAGCGACAGGAACAAAGTATATTTTCTCATATTTTTTCATCAGTCGCTATTAATAATGTTTTGTATTCACTTCAAAAAATTTTTATCACCACTAAAATTTTTTTTCACCACAAAAAATTTTTTTCACCTCAAAAAATTTTTTTCACCTCTATAATTTTACTTCAAAAGTATTTTACATTATTTGTATCAAAAACAGAAGAGAACATTTTTCTTAGGATATTGGTGGAGGATGTTCAAACATTCGGCACAGCCGAATTAAGGCCTTTTTTTACTTTTTTTTTTCACTTCTTTTCTTCTTCCCATAACGTAATTCCAACACAATGCACAGCATTAGTAGAGACATCCCCTGGGTATTGGTATATCGTACAAAAAAATATGTAACCTGCCTGGTTTGGCTTACATATATAAGCCAAAGATTTTCTTAAGAAATTTTGTCCTAACTGAATTCAGCCAATCGCTAATCCGGAGAAAATGGGGAAAGCTTGAGGTAAAGGAGTGGTCCGATGCTCAATAAAATTCGATTCCACATAAAATCGTAGAACAATTCTACTTTTAGGTTTTCAGTCAGTTGCGAAGAGTAGCTTCACTTCCGATTTCTCTTTTTCAACCTAACCTAATTTTATCTACACATATTAAGGCACAACTTCTTGGTTTTTTTTTTTTTTATTTATCTTCTGGTAAACATTTATTATTAATGGATTATGTAGTACTTAAAAACCAATTTATTATGACTTATTAGTTTTATTGTCGCTTATTTAGCTATTTCTTCCTCTAATTTGTTTATTATGCTGAGTTTGTTATATTTTTTGTTGCAAAATTATATTTTGAAAAATTCTAGACACATATTAATCCTTCAATGCTTGTTATTATTACAATACTTGAAAACAACTTTTTTTTTGTACAATTTAAGTAAGAATTTAGCAAATATTTTGTTATATTTTTGTTGGGGGCATGATTATATTTTTTTATTTAAATGCATGTTTAGTTACAATTTGAGGATAAAAATACAGAAAAATATGAGAAAAATATAAATAACTATAAATCAACTTTATACAAATAAAAACAAAATGGTGGTGTTTAACTTTCAAACTTCATAAATGGACCAAAATTATGATAATGATGTTGATGATGATGATGGTGATAATGATGATGGTAATAATGATGATAATCTATATAACAAATATTTGTGCTATATGCAACATAGTTGGAATATGAAAAGTTAAATCATCATCAATATGACTTTAACAATAAAGTTAATGTAAGAAATTGTAAACATTTACAAAATCAACAGTATTTGCAAAATCCGCATAATTTAACAACCACAATGAATAGAAATTCTGGGGAATATGAGGAATATAATCGCATTAATGGTGGTAATGGTAGTGGTGATGGTAGTGGTGGTGGTGCTGATAATAATAATCTTACAGGGACCAGAGGTTTAAGTTTAGAAGGTTATGAAACCTTATATGATCAAGATTTTCCATATTCGCCTAAACAATCAAGACAACAAATCAAATTTAATTCTACAAATAATATACAAAATTATAATCAAGTCAAGCAGCAGCAGCAGCAAGCTAAAGATTTCTTGTTAGGACTGGATAAAATAACTACAACATCATCATTTCAACATATCATTTATAATAATGAGGCATATGAGAATCATTTAAAAAACGACACCACTAATATTGTTAATACCGACAGGAGGGAGGATGATAATAATATAGAAAAATCTGTATACGCCTCAAATAAGACGTATAAAAAATTCATATTACCCATAGATATACCAACGCCTCCGTTGCCTTATACACTCAATATAACAAAACGACTCTTAAGTTCTTATACTAATCAATGCCAATGTGAAAATCATAAAAAGTATTATTCCTCCCATCAACAACAACAACAAATGCAACAACAGCCTAATGGTAATACTAAGGTAAATCATCATCATATCAGTTATATTGAACCAAAATTAACAACAACAACAACACCAACAAATGAAAATGAAACTTCCACATTGAATCATAATAAAAATACCAGTAGTAGTGGTCATAATAATTATAATGGACATGACCAACAGCAGCAACACTCACATCAGCAACTACAACATCATCATCTATGCCAACAAAAAACCTTAAAATTACAAAATTTTCCAAACCACCATTCGACGCCACGCCAACACCAACACCTGCATCAGCATCAGCAGCAGCAACAGCAGTACTATCATCATGAAAACGAGCCAAATTCCCAACAACATCATTATTTGCCTCAACTACCCCAACTACTGTACCAACATAATTCATTATCATCTCACAGTATGGCTCCTACATTTAATCGTATTGCTGATAAAAATTATATGAAGGTAAGCGGATTTTTTGGTTCACCCCTCCCTCCCTCCCTACCCACTCCTCCACTCCACTCTCTTACATCTCTCGTTCAATGGCCATCCGAAAGCAAAATGATATCCTCTACTTACTATGATTGCTACTTCAATTTAATTATACCCTTCACCATAGGTGGAAGGGTATATATAAGTTTGTCATTCCGTTTGTAATTTCTACAATATTGATCTTAGACCCTATAAAGTATATATATTCTGGGTCCATATGAAGAGCGAAGTTGATTTAACGATGTCCGTCTGTCCGTCTGTGTGTTGAAATGGGTTTTCCGAAGAACCCAGACATGATGAGGACTTGATTCTTTTTTATTTCTGTTACATGTGATCCATTTCTGTTTGCTATTAAAAATCAGACAGATCGGTTAATAAATGGCTGAGATATTAGCAAAAAACCAGGACTACCTCTAATTTTTCCAGTAAAATCCCTTTGTTTAATAAGAGTGTGAAGATAAATACGTAGGTTAAATACGTTTCACAACTATTGTGAATGATATAAATAAAAAATAAATAGTAGTGTCGCCAACTTTTTTTTGCCTAGAAAATGCCAAATTTGACAAGAAAAGCGCTGAAACATATGGAAAAATATAAATTTGAGATTTTACATGACATATTATTTTGGATTAAAATTTTTGGACATTTAAGAAAAAATAAATGGGGATACCGCTTGTTTGTGGAGAGCTATGAGGTAGTAGATTCCAACGATGTATTCATCTCCTTCAGAATACCATGGTGAAGGGTATATAAGATTCGGCATAGCCGAATTTAGCCGCTCTTACTTGTTATACCCTTCACCATAGGTGGAAGGGTATATATAAGTTTGTCATTCCGTTTGTAATTTCTACAATATTGATCTTAGACCCTATAAAGTATATATATTCTGGGTCCATATGAAGAGCGAAGTTGATTTAACGATGTCCGTCTGTCCGTCTGTCCGTCTGTCCGTCTGTCCGTCTGTGTGTTGAAATGGGTTTTCCGAAGAACCCAGACATGATGAGGACTTGATTCTTTTTTATTTCTGTTACATGTGATCCATTTCTGTTTGCTATTAAAAATCAGACAGATCGGTTAATAAATGGCTGAGATATTAGCAAAAAACCAGGACTACCTCTAATTTTTCCAGTAAAATCCCTTTGTTTAATAAGAGTGTGAAGATAAATACGTAGGTTAAATACGTTTCACAACTATTGTGAATGATATAAATAAAAAATAAATAGTAGTGTCGCCAACTTTTTTTTGCCTAGAAAATGCCAAATTTGACAAGAAAAGCGCTGAAACATATGGAAAAATATAAATTTGAGATTTTACATGACATATTATTTTGGATTAAAATTTTTGGACATTTAAGAAAAAATAAATGGGGATACCGCTTGTTTGTGGAGAGCTATGAGGTAGTAGATTCCAACGATGTATTCATCTCCTTCAGAATACCATGGTGAAGGGTATATAAGATTCGGCATAGCCGAATTTAGCCGCTCTTACTTGTTTTTAAATTATCTTTATTTTTTTAAGGTTTTCCTGAGATTTTTATGGTGTTTTGGCTTTGGCGTTTAATATTGCTAATCAATCAATTTAATATTTGAGGCTAAAAATTTAATTTATTTTAGGATTTAGTCTCAGGGCTTTTAATTTGATTAATTTACTTTATTATGTATTATGATATTTTAGGTAAATTTGATTGTTTTTAGTATTTTATGATGACTAAACAATAAATACGAATATTAAAAAGGCAACCTTGAGCACGAAGGATATTTAATAACTAAAGTTGTCAAGTAAATGGCGTCCAATTTGAATATATAGGCTATGTTGCAGCGTTTAACTTTTGTTCTGCAAACCATTAATAATCTGAAGGAATCAGCTTTTGTGAGGCCATCTACATGGGAATTACAGAATGGTCTGGAGGTCAATCCTCCGAAAAAAAGAAAAACCGAACTTGTGAACAAGCAAAAAACCCTGAATTAATTTTATATACCTTAACTTAAAGCAGCCACTCCTAAGCTATCTGGGTTTCAAATTTTCCTAGAAGAAGAATACCAGGGAATGGATAAAAAAAAAGGATTTATAAACTTTTGGAGGAAGGTAAGGTGTACAGCCGTATATTATCCAATGGATGCACACAGCGCTCGACCTAGATCATTGCGTCCATGTACATAACTTCCAAACTGTATATGAAGATTATGACCGAAATTGTTTAGAATGTTATGTCAGCAAAATATTAAGCCATAATAATATTTCGGATATAAACCCCAAACCCGAAATGGGGGCAATGACTGTGAGCCCATTGTCCGGGCAGCAGACGGCTATTATGCCAATATAAACCGATACGATTTCAGTATGACAGAGGACGTTGAATACAGAGTCATATCTCTCTAATCTCATTGAAGAACAACGACTTGCTTGTCTGAATATCACAGGAGCCGCCAATTTAGCGCATCAAGCAAGCTCGACTTTCCACCGATTAATATATGCGTCAGGAGCTCCGTGGCCAGGCAGCTCTTAAACTAAAGGAGATGAAATCTATGAAATCTTATGAATGCACTACGGAACTTAAAGCAGTATGAAGTTCAGTCTTAAACTTTCTGCGAAGGGAGAGGACTTCATTGCGAATTTTATTTTTCGGAGCGATGTGACCGAGGTTTTCACGGGCGGTTTGAGGATAAAGATAGGACCAATATCGATAGCAGAGATGCAAGATGCATTCGTAGGCATGCGGTCAGACAGATATGGGTTCCAGGACATATTGGGATCATGGCGAACGAGTTAGCTGATGGGGAACGAGTTAGTTGATAAATGTGTAACGAAGGTTTCTAAAACAGACGAGGATTCTACGTCCAGGTCCCTCTGGTAAAGCTCTTTTTATCGTGAATGGGAACGAGATGAATATTCACTGAATTTTCTACTTTTGGCCCGAGTTAGTTGATAAATTTGTAAGGAAGGGTTCTAAATCAGACGAGGATTGTATGTCCAGGTCCCTCTAGTAGAGCTCTTCATATAGTGAATTGGAACGAGATCAAGATTGACTGAGTTCTCTACTTTTAACTGTTTCCTAGCCCAAGGATATGGCGGACTATTTTTGGTTTTGACAAGCACAGAATCAACTTACTTAAAGGGATTTTTACTAACCACTACGTGATAAGCCGGAGTAGATAGTGCAGCATCTACTGTGCAAGTTCCCAGCATTGAAGAAGTGACAACTCAGATACCTGGATACTATATTTTTGAAGAATCTGCAAAATTATCAGGATGTATTTATATCCAACCTCTCGGACTTCTTGAGGAAATCCGTGCACACCCAAAAATTAGATTCGTGTTGACAATCGAATTTGTTGAAAATCGAATGGTTTAGTTGCGGCAACCAAATTGTTTTGGTTGTGACCACCGAAATGTTATTGAGGCAACCGAAATACTGTTGTCACAGTCAAATTATTTATGTCTCTATTGGTTTTCAATTGTCACAACCGAAAAATTCGGTTACCACAACCGAACCATTCGATTGGCCACAAATTCGGTTGTCAGCACGAATCTGTTTTTTTTTCTGTGTGGTTAATGTTAGTAGCTGCAATGTGTTTTTTAGCAGGCTCCCATTTAACATAACCGTAAATGGTGTCCAAGCTAGAGCATAATACCAATAGGTTCATGAAAATAGGATTTTATAAATTTAGAATTGGCCTCTTCCAACATATTGATCTATTGATTACATAAATGACAATTTATTTGACTCCAGTGTATTTTATATTGAAAGTTTTTCTATAGTAATAAAGTTTTATATAATAATGTAATAATGTTTTATATACTGATTATATTTTTACAACAGCAATTACATGAATTTCCTAAAATTTTTCTGAAACAAAAAAAATTATTTATATGATAATTAACAATTCTAGCTTTACTAACATAGACTCAAAAATCAGCAAGAACAAATCTTTTCGGTTTATCAAATTTTCTATTGCAAAAAAAAAGTTCAAGAATGTAAGAATTTTTCAGAAAGATTTTTTTAAAAACTTGCTAGCGCAGGATTAAAAAATATTTCTTTGCAAAATATACAGAAGAATTCAAAAATTTTTTCTCATAATTTGTGATTTTTTTCTCTAAAATCTGGAAAAATTCGAATTTTTTTAATAATCAGAATATTTAAGATCTAAAAGTTATTTACCAGAACAACTCTCACAGCCGTATACATAGACAACCACAAATTTTTTTTACAAGACTGTTAAAAGAACCAACTAAATGTCTATGCATACGTCTCCTTGTATTGTAAAAATTTTATGAATTTTTCTTAGAAATATAATTTAGTATTTAACAGCTTCATACAATATCTTCTTAACATTCCTTTCTATAGGAAATCATATTTTATTATACCCTTCACCATAGGTGGAAGGGTATATATAAGTTTGTCATTCCGTTTGTAATTTCTACAATATTGATCTTAGACCCTATAAAGTATATATATTCTGGGTCCATATGAAGAGCGAAGTTGATTTAACGATGTCCGTCTGTCCGTCTGTCCGTCTGTGTGTTGAAATGGGTTTTCCGAAGAACCCAGACATGATGAGGACTTGATTCTTTTTTATTTCTGTTACATGTGATCCATTTCTGTTTGCTATTAAAAATCAGACAGATCGGTTAATAAATGGCTGAGATATTAGCAAAAAACCAGGACTACCTCTAATTTTTCCAGTAAAATCCCTTTGTTTAATAAGAGTGTGAAGATAAATACGTAGGTTAAATACGTTTCACAACTATTGTGAATGATATAAATAAAAAATAAATAGTAGTGTCGCCAACTTTTTTTTGCCTAGAAAATGCCAAATTTGACAAGAAAAGCGCTGAAACATATGGAAAAATATAAATTTGAGATTTTACATGACATATTATTTTGGATTAAAATTTTTGGACATTTAAGAAAAAATAAATGGGGATACCGCTTGTTTGTGGAGAGCTATGAGGTAGTAGATTCCAACGATGTATTCATCTCCTTCAGAATACCATGGTGAAGGGTATATAAGATTCGGCATAGCCGAATTTAGCCGCTCTTACTTGTTTTTATTGTGGTTGGTCATCTCTGTTTTATGCTTAAATAGTTGCAGGTTTATGTGTTTAAATAGATAATAAGGAATTATGTAATCCAATAAATTAATTTATTTAAGTGACAAAACAAAATATGACAAATTTATTGATTTAAATTTAACAACACAAATATTTCAATAATGAGGCTCATAAAAAGTTTTTGCTAATAAATTAGAAAAATTTGGTTAAATATATAAAAGTTATCACAAATTAGGAGACATAAAATATAAAAAAAAAAATATCATAGAACAACACCATTTAAGGAAGAGTTATAAAAAAAATCACACATACGTCATAGTTTAACTCAATTATGGTTATATTTATGCCACTTGCTTTTACATAATTAGCCATAACTTTGGAATTTATCCATGAATTATCTTAAAATATATCTTGTTTTCTTTGTAAGATAGTTATAAAAAAAAAAAAAGATTTTTCAGTTTTTAACAATTTTTTTATTTATACCCTCCACCATATATGGTGAGAGGGTAGGGTATATATAGGTTTGTCATTTCGTTTGTAACATGTCAAAATGTAGGTCTAAGATCCCATTATGCAATTTTAAGTCGATTGAGCGATGTCTGTCTGTTCACGACGCGAAGATGCAAGTGGGGGTGCCTATTTTTACCCAGATTGCTGGGCATCCTACCGAGCAGTTTGGTATTGAAAATGAGCAAAATCGGTCCAGCGGTTCAAAATTTATGAGTGAAAATGTGAAGGTACCTCTAAAATTTCCATATAAACTGGTGTTTTTAAAATAAAATTTATAGTAGCGACTGGTACATAATATATTTGTTCATCAGTCGCTTAGAAATTAATAATATTTTGTATTCACCACAAACAAATTTTTTTTCATCTCAAAAACTTTTTAACACCTCAAAAAATTTTTTACCTCAAAAATTTCTTTTCACCTTAAATTTTTTTTTACACCAAAAAAATTTGTTTTCGCATCCAAAAAAGTTTTTCACCAAAATCTTTATTCAAAAGTTTCTTTTTTTTGTGTCAAAAACAGGAGACTGGTACATAATATATTTTTTCATCAGTCGCTTAGAAATTAATAATATGTTGTATTCACCACAAACAAATTTTTTTTACCTCAAAATTTTTTTTCATCTCAAAAAATTTTTTTTCATCTCAAAATTTTTTTTTTTTACTAAAAAAATTCTTTTCGCATCCAAAAAAAGTTTTTTCACCAAAATCTTTATTTAAAAGTTTCTTTTTTTTTTGTATCAAAAACAGTAGAAAATATTTTTTAGGATATTGGTGGAAGGTATTTAATGATTCGGCACAGCCGAATTTAAGTCTTTTTTTTTTACTTGTTTTTTATTTTTTTTTTTTTTTTTATGAAAAAAATTGTTTAACTTTTGTTGAAAGGCAATCAATATTAATACTTCTGGAGACTAAAATATTTTTTTCTAACTCGAGATATAATCTAAATAGTCAACCTACATCTGACGTAAACTAATGCGTAAAAATATTTGAATGCCATTTTCGGAATATATAACTCTGCAGTGAGAAATATGGATGTAAGATAGTGTGATTTGTTTGCAATAAATATTTGTAATATTTAATTAAATTAAAAAAAAAGATAAACGATTAATATTATAATAAATTCATAACTGCATTTTTTTTAAATATATATTCTGGTATTAATTTATTAACTACAACTACCTTACTACTTTTAAAGCAATTTAACATTTTTATAATCTCAATTAAACCCACTTCACCTATTTCTATATTTATAGTATGAACGTGGCAACATATGTACTCTGTGTAACACTGTGTAACAATAATTTGCCCAAGTAAGATTGGGCAAATACAAAAAGAAATAATATCTCGGGTACAATGAATTAAAATAACTTAAAATGTATGTGTATGAATTTATATTTTTTCATCACACTTAATTTGTTATAACTTTAGAATTTATCCTAGGATTTTTGTGAAATATATGTCGTTTTCTTTGTTGAGATTTAGACTTAGCATCAACAATAAAAAACAACGATATTTTTAAAGATTTAAATTTTTAACAATTTTTTCTCATTATTCAAATTATTTTTTTTAATTATACCAGTTTAAGATGGTTGAAAACTTTCTATGCAGTATATAGTGTGTGGCACCATAAGATATATTTGGTTGCACGGTGTAGTACAATTAATAAAAAAAAATACATAAAATCTACAACTTTGCCATATTCATATATTTATGCATTTAAACCAGCAAACAGATCGTCATATATGCAGACACTTGATATATGTATACAACAACTATGTATTATATAAGTTTTATTTTATTATTCAACTGAATCTGTCCCTGTTGGTAACCACCAAAAAAACCTCTTTGGTATGGTTATTTGCGTCTCTGTACACTTTCTATTTTACAATACCCGCAACTACCAAACAATCAACAACTTTCTGTAGATATATATATTCGTTTTTAAGCTTTAAATATTTGACAACAGTGGTCATCAATATTTTTTTTTTTTCCAAACAAAACACGTACAAAAAATATTGCATAAATATAATTTGTGGTATTGTTGATTTAAAGATTTCGCCGGTTAAAGTTACGCATGCGCAAATGTGTACCTTGTAAGAATTTTTTTTTTTAATTTAAAAAATAAACAAATTGCTCAAAGCAAAAATCTTTAACTTAAACATTTGTATTCGTCAAAGCATTTGCTTACAACAAAAAAAAATGTTGGTTTACAGCACAACTATTTTAAGTATTGTTGCTTTAACTTGAATCAAACAAAGTATTATATAAAAATTCCATTTAAACTGCAATTGTAATTATTGAGTAGAGAGGGAGTAGTTGTATTAAATAACACAAGTAGTTGTTTAAAGAAACCGGTAATGAAGAAATATATACATAGTTAACTATAAACAGCTAAAAATGTATAAGCTGTTTCTACAAGGTGAACCAAAATGTATCAACCTATTGGAAAATGCTAAAACTTTTGTTAAGGACGGCAACTGTATGACGCAATATTTAATCATACACAATTTATTTATTCTTTAATAGTTACTGTGATATTTATTTATTTATTTTATTTTATTAATCATATAATTACAAATTATATGTTAATACCCTAACCGAGCACTAGCAACAAAGGCCTTCGGCTCGTTGTAGCGAAAACAGACCAGAGCCTCTGGTGGGAATTGAACCCACGACCCCCGCACTGATAAGCTAGCACGCTACCAACTAGCCTACCGGGGCGCTCAGTTACTGTAATATCTAACTGATCTTATTTGTGAGTTTAGTAAGATCTAAATTGATTAAAAAAATGGCACATCAAATTGTATCAGATTAGATCCAACAATATATTGTACACTCACCAAAAAAAATCTGTAATAGCAACTGAAAATTTTGCTGTTATTACGGTAAATTTTGCTAATTTGAGCCCAGCGGTACTTTTTGCTAATCTTAGCAACACATGTCTGCTGACGTCGCAACTTAATTTTAGTAAACTTTTTGTAAAGCTGAATTAAAAACCGGTTTGCTAAAATCAGCAAAAAAGTTTAAGTTTATTGTAAGTATAAGTACAAAATTGTAAATTTATTTTTTTATCGAGCATCATATTTTTTTATTTTATTTATTTTTTAAAAAAATATTTTATACAAAATTAAAAACAAAATCAAAGGCTTTAAAATCTTAAAAATTGTTAAAACATAAACGAATTAATCATTTTGTTGTTATTTGGTAATTTCTGTTTTCAAAAATATTTAACATTTTTTTGACTTTTAAGGTCAAATTTTAATTGATTTTTATAGCAAAAAAACTTTTTAGTGCTATTTAAAGTGAATGTCCTATTTTCAGACATGAGTCGGTATATTCACTTCCGATCCCTTTTTTATTCTATGTAACATTTTAAGGCAATTTAAATTTGTAGGTATAAGTTTTAATTAAAAAAACATTTCCTTAAATATTCACTTTTTTAAAATTAGTATTTTTTTTTTTTTTTTTTGTTAATTTTAGCAAATCGGTTTTCAAAAATTTGTAAAATGATTTTTGAAATTAGCAACAAAAATTTGTAAATATTCTGTAAAAACTCTGTAGTTTGTAAAATGTAAATAGCAAAAAGATTTGCTAAATAATAATTTTTTTACAAAAAATCAGTACAAAAATAGTAAAGTGGGATTGAAAACCGTTTACAAATTTTTCTACTAACTTTTTTTCTGAGTGTATGAAATCTAGTTTATTAAAAAATATATAATTATATCTAAAAAAATTCCTGAAATGGCTTAAAGTTTTGGAAAAAAAATATTTTTTATTGACATGGAACCACATATAATGTTATATTGTAACGACGTGTTTTCACTTGGGCCGGGGTATGCTCAACCGTGCCCAGGGTTCGTTAACAGAAAATTTGTTTTTTTGTTCGGGATCGATAAAAAAAAACGAGGTTTTGTTCTTTAAACGTTATAAAATTGATAATTCTTTATTAAATCATTTAATTATGACACGATTTCCTTTTTGTTTTACACGAGTATACGACACGGCGTTAACAATATACTTTACACATCGACGAATCACGAAATATGGCATACAACCATCCTAACAAATTTTAGCGGCATACAACCACTCTAACAATTTTAGGGCACACGACCACTCTCTAAATTTGGCATACAACCAACCTAACAAATTTTAGCGGCATACAACCACTCTAACAATTTTAGGGCACACGACCACTCTCTATATTTGGCATACAACCAACCTAACAAATTTTAGCGGTATACAACCACTTTAACAATTTTAGGGCACACGACCACTCTCTATATTTGGCATACAACCAACCTAACAAATTTTAGCGGCATACAACCACTCTAACCACTACGACCTACTTTGGCAAGACCACCAACCTGACTCACTGATTTTCTGTTTTCGTTCCTTATTTATACCTAATGAACGATCACTGACAAGCACAAAACACAAACATACACATTACATTTATTGCCTGTTAGACACATCTGTTGTCAATATCAACAGCTGTGTCACTTCAGAGTTGTAGTTAACAACACAGGGTTGGTATCGATATGCATCTGATTAACAACAGATGGCTCTAATGTTATTGGCATTAATGGACAATAAACTTAGACGAAACATTTTCAATAACAAAACAAACATAATTTAATAGACAATAATAATAATAGCAAAAAACAAGTAAGAGCGGCTAAATTCGGCTATGCCGAATCTTATATACCCTTCACCATGGTTGGGAAAAAACTGAAGTTTATATATGGACATATACGGACGCCTTTAAGAGGAAATTAACCATTTAGTTTGGAGATAAAACTTGGACTCGGGAATATAGGTACTTTAAAAAAATTTATGTTTTGGGCATAACTTTTTTGTATCTGAACCGATATTTCCGAGTTTTTCAGCAAATATGTTATACTAAAGATTTTTGATCTTTTGCTATATAAGACGTATCCATAGGTCATAATACAGCTCTAGAATAGTGGTTGTTGTTTGTGTATAAAAGGTGAAGAGGTGAAAGAAAAGAATTTCAACAAATCGTTAAAAGAAATCTCTACAACTGCATGTGTTTTATTTCTACAAAATAGTTTGATTTAGCTGGCAAATTTACATTTGGGATTTTATTTCGCTTTTTTATTAGAAATATTTGTAATTTCTTTAGCTTAATTTTAAAAATTTGAAGGAAAATAGTTTATAATTTTTTTATAAATTATTATAAGTTATGACCTAAAATAGTTGCACTCAAAGGTAAATTATGTATAAAATGTTCTTAATATGTGAGAAATAAAATAGTTTAAAAATCTTTTTATAAATTCTTTTAAATCGGAGCAAAAAAAAGAAATAAAACCGTTTGTATTTTGTTTGTATCAGAGGGTTTTGATGTTTTTTTGATGTTTTTAGCCTATTTATGGATTATTTAATTATTAATATAAAATTTTATTTAAATTAATTATTAAATGTAAAAAAAAAACAAAAAATAAACAAAAAAAAATCTTAAGAAAATAAAAAAAAAATGTACAAAAAAAAGTGAATTGACCTGAGCGAGATTTGAACCTCGAACTCCACGGGCTTAGAGAAAAAAAGTATTTATGACATGGCGTCTAGACAACTGAGCTATTGAAGCTCACACAAAATCATCGTCAATAGATGTACATATATAAAAGTCTTCGTTCATTAGAGATTTGTTTAGTTTTTATTTAAATGACAAATCTTTGTATGTGTGTTGTTTGTGTATAAAAGGTGGAGATTAAAGAAAAGAATTTTAATTATTAATATAAAATTTTATATAAATTAGTTATTAAATGTTAAAAAAAAAACCAAAAATAAGCAAAAAAAAAATCAAAAGAAAATAATAAAAAAAAAATGTACAAAAAAAAAAGTGAATTGACCTGAGCGAGATTTGAACCTCGAACTCCACGGGCTTAGAGAAAAAAAGTATTTGTGACATGGCGTCTAGACAACTGAGCTATTGAAGCTCACACAAAATCATCGTCAATAGATGTACATATATAAAAGTCTTCGTTCATTAGAGATTTGTTTAGTTTTTATTTAAATGACAAATCTTTGTATGTGTGTTGTTTGTGTATAAAAGGTGGAGATGAAAGAAAAGAATTTTAATTATTAATATAAAATTTTATATAAATTAGTTATTAAATGTTAAAAAAAAAACCAAAAATAAGCAAAAAAAAAAATATTAAGAAAATAATAAAAAAAAATGTACAAAAAACAAAGTGAATTGACCTGAGCGAGATTTGAACCTCGAACTCCACGGGCTTAGAGAAAAAAAGTATTTGTGACATGGCGTCTAGACAACTGAGCTATTGAAGCTCACACAAAATCATCGTCAATAGATGTACATATATAAAAGTCTTCGTTAATTAGAGATTTGTTTGGTTTTTATTTAAATGACAAATCTTTGTATGTGTGTTGTTTGTGTATAAAAGGTGGAGATAAAAGAAAAGAATTTTAACACATGGATGTGTTTGTTATGCGTAAAATTCTACATACATATTAAACAAAGGGATTTTACTGGAAAAATTAGAGGTAGTCCTGGTTTTTTGCTAATATCTCAGCCATTTATTAACCGATCTGTCTGATTTTTAATAGCAAACAGAAATGGATCACATGTAACAGAAATAAAAAAGAATCAAGTCCTCATCACGTCTGGGTTCTTCGGAAAACCCATTTCAACACACAGACGGACAGACGGACAGACGGACATCGTTAAATCAACTTCGCTCTTCATAAGGACCCAGAATATATATACTTTATAGGGTCTAAGATCAATATTGTAGAAATTACAAACGGAATGACAAACTTATATATACCCTTCCACCTGTGGTGAAGGGTATAAAAATAAATAATAAATGTTGGGCACAAAACGACGTAAGGACTTTGTGCCTCACACTGCCCTCTCTTCCCGTCTGATGGCTTTTAATATTATCTTCCTTCGAAAACGAATTTGGAGTCGGAACACACCAGCGCCAGGCAGTAAGATAACCTCGTTACGTCTCTCGTCTGATCTTAGTGTAATGGCCTCGTGCATCAGCGGTAATAATTGGGCCATTTCTGTACGTAAGATTCCATTGGCTTTTATTTCATAGTGAAGATTATTAAACGTTGCGCAACCGAAGGTGTCAGCATAATCTGCAATTGCGTGGTGATTATCAACATTTGCTGCGGCAGTAGGGTGACGAATGTCATTATTCATACGATGATGATGAACATTTTGTGTGGATATAGGACGATTTCTACTGACATTGGATATAGGTGTAGCAGGGTGTTGGTTTTGTTGTAGCACCCATCTTTCCTCATCTTGGGCTCTATCTTCGTTACCAACCACATTTACTAATACGGCTTCCGTTGGAGGAGCAACAATTACAGATGTTGCCGAAGGAACAACAGATTCAGGTTCCGTTGAAAGGACAATGGGTATGGCAGTTGCTGGCAGTATAGGTGCAATTGACTTTGACGAGGATGCTGATGATGATGAAGTTGCTGACGAAGATGATGATGAAGTTGATGAAGACGATGATGAAGATGATGATGAAGTTGATGCAATTGATGAAGACGATGATGACGAGGCCTTGTGTTGCCCACTCATAGTTTCCTCAAGATCTTGATTAGGTATAGTCAATATATTGGAAATAGAATTTGATACACTTACCGGGAAATGTGAATCAGGGTTGCTGCTTTCCGGGTTAGATCCTGTGGGATTTTGGGTCGAGATTACCTTTCCATCATCTGTTGGTGTGGTTGTTAGGTCTTCAGTCCCAAGCACTCTTTCCTGGATCACCAGACACGTGGGGTTGCTAATGTGTGGAATTGCATCTAATTGTAATGATAAACCTCCAAAAGACACAATAGTTTTAAACGCTCGTAACATATTTAGCCCGATGATAATGTCCTCGATGGCTGCTGGCATTATTAGAAAATCGGTCCACTTTACCTCATGACCAATTTTAACTTGACACTTCAAAGCGCTACGTATTATGGTAGTTGACCCATCTGCAAGTACTACTTCTAGATTCTTCGGAAATCGTGGGTAAGCTGAAAATGTCGTCTCAGCTAATTCTTCACTAATATAATTGCTTGTGGCACCCGTATCAATAGTCGATATGAAGGTTGCCTCACCAAATTTTACGTTGGACCCAAGTTTGTTGTCGTCACTCCATAGATTTGTTACCTCCAATGGCGTTTGCTGCGGTAGTGATGGTATTGTGTTTTCTTGCATGGCATACTGATAATTGGGCTGACTTTCACTACATATATTAAAGGAGTCTGGAAAACGGTTGGCAATCATTCTATGTTGTTCATTACGAATATATGGTGGGTTGTTCATGTTTGGAATACTTTCCAAATCATCAGCTAAAGCTAGCAGTTCTGATAAATTTGTAAAGTCCCTTCTATGAATATACCATAAGTAGTTGGGGTGTGCATTCCGATAGATCCTTTCTAACTTCTGGGCTTCTGTCATATCGGAGTGCCTCATCAAACTTTGTAATGCTAGTACGTAATCCTTGAAAGTTTCTCGTGGTCGTTGACATCGTCTTCTTATATCATCTTCCAATTTTTCAAAATATCGTGCTGGTAAGAAAAATTTTATGAAGTCTTCTTTAAACACTTCCCACGAGTTCCACTGTTGGTTATTATTTCGGAACCAGATGAGAGCTCGATCTTTACAAAGTTCTGGCATAGTATTTGGTAACAAATCTTTATTTACGTTGTACATTTTTGACATTTCTTCTACACGTTCGATGAAAAGTAGTGGGTCTTTTCCTCCATCATACCGAATACCCCACTTCCGTACCAGATCAATAACGTTTATGAGTGTGGTATCTTGTCTAGCTGGTACAGGCACGACTATTTCTGCACTATGCCCTGTATTTGAAGCTGGATTGTTTTCGTTGGTCTCAGTTGTCACTGGACTTTTATCCCCGGTGTGGGTTTTTACCTTGGAAACTTTTGCTATTGATAGTGTGGAGGCTGATTCATACTTTTCCTGTAACTCTAATAAGCGTTTCGTTCGTTCTGGAGTATGTTCACCATCTAGAAATTGGGCCATCTGTTTCCTCATTTCTTCAACACCGCCTGTGGGCTTAACCTGGAATTCACTGAGACAGGCCACCAAGTCTTCTTTTCGAAGGGAATATGCCCAGGATACTCTCAACATTTTCACTAATTTATTATTATTTTATTTTGCTTGTAATATGTAAAATTTTTTTTCACAACTGTCTTTTTTTTTGGATTTTTAATGTTTCGGTTTTTTTTTTTTTTTTGTTTATTTTTTTTTGTTTATTTTTTTCTTTTTTCAATGTTTTTTTTTCAATGTTTTTTTTCAATGTTTTTTTTTTCAATGTTTTTTTTTTCCAATGTTTTTTTTTTCAAATTAATTTTAATTTAATTCCGTAGTTTTTTTTTTCGATGTCCCTGCTCGGGCGCCACTGTAACGACGTGTTTTCACTTGGGCCGGGGTATGCTCAACCGTGCCCAGGGTTCGTTAACAGAAAATTTGTTTTTTTGTTCGGGATCGATAAAAAAAACGAGGTTTTGTTCTTTAAACGTTATAAAATTGATAATTCTTTATTAAATCATTTAATTATGACACGATTTCCTTTTTGTTTTACACGAGTATACGACACGGCGTTAACAATATACTTTACACATCGACGAATCACGAAATATGGCATACAACCATCCTAACAAATTTTAGCGGCATACAACCACTCTAACAATTTTAGGGCACACGACCACTCTCTAAATTTGGCATACAACCAACCTAACAAATTTTAGCGGCATACAACCACTCTAACAATTTTAGGGCACACGACCACTCTCTATATTTGGCATACAACCAACCTAACAAATTTTAGCGGCATACAACCACTCTAACAATTTTAGGGCACACGACCACTCTCTATATTTGGCATACAACCAACCTAACAAATTTTAGCGGCATACAACCACTCTAACCACTACGACCTACTTTGGCAAGACCACCAACCTGACTCACTGATTTTCTGTTTTCGTTCCTTATTTATACCTAATGAACGATCACTGACAAGCACAAAACACAAACATACACATTACATTTATTGCCTGTTAGACACATCTGTTGTCAATATCAACAGCTGTGTCACTTCAGAGTTGTAGTTAACAACACAGGGTTGGTATCGATATGCATCTGATTAACAACAGATGGCTCTAATGTTATTGGCATTAATGGACAATAAACTTAGACGAAACATTTTCAATAACAAAACAAACATAATTTAATAGACAATAATAATAATAGCAAAAAAAAATAAATAATAAATGTTGGGCACAAAACGACGTAAGGACTTTGTGCCTCACAATATCATATCAAAAATACCCTTAATATGAAATCATATATAACTATATCTGAAATTTGTGGCAAATGTATCATGTATAATTATATCTCATATCATATAAAAAAAAATAATATTTGATATGAAGCAATATATTGAATCATATATAATATTATTTTATACAATATCAAAAATATTTCTGATCTTGGATTATATATCATACCATATTAACAATTATTATTATATCTCAAATATGTGATAGCATATATAAATATATATGGTATTGTATAATCCATATAGCTATACAGGTTGGTTGAAAAGTTCCTGCGCTCACCAAGAGATGGCACTGCTAGCTCCAAACTTTTTTTCTCAAGTTGGTATAACTGTCCTGAGAACACATGCAAAGTTGCAAGTCATTCTGTCAATTTTTTCTTTGTTTACAAGCCATTTGAAGTTGACGAGTCATTGATTTTTTGAATATCGTGCAGTCGTTAGATTCTTTGTTTTGAAAGGTTTAAAAGCAAAGGAAATTTGTGAACAATTGTTAGAAGTGTATAAGGAGTCCTCACCTTCAAAACGCGCCGTTGAATTTTGGGCTGGTGAATTTAAACGTGGTCGTACCAGCCTTGAAGACAATCCACTCGAATGACGACCAAAAACTGCAACCACAGCAGAAATCATTGAGCAGGTACATAATATGGTTAGTGAAGATCCAAGTTTGGCTAAGCGTGAAATTACTAATGCCATAGGCATCTCAGGCGAACGAGTACTCCATATTTTACATGAAGTATTACGTATGAAAAAACTGTTTGGAAAGTTAGTGCCGCACACATTAACAATTCAACAAAAACTGGATCGAAAACTCAGCGTAATTTGGAGCGTTTTAAGCCGAATAAAACCGACTTCTTGCGTCGTTTTATAACTATGGATGAGACTTGGATCACGACCATGATCCTAAATTGAAACAAGAACGTTTACAGTGGACTGAAGCTGGTTGTTCAGCTCCAAAGCAGGTGAAGTCACAACGATCAGCAAAGAAGGTTATGGTATCAGTTTTTTGGGATGCAAAAGAAATTTTGTTGATTATCTTCAGAAAGGTAAAACAATCAACTCTGAATATTATTGCAGCCTTTTGGATCAGCTGGATGAAAAAATTCGTGAGAAAAGACCTGGTTTAAAGAAGAAAAAAATCATTTTTTATCAAGACAATGCACCTGCTCCCAAAGTGTTTTGACGATGGCTAAATTCAAAGAATTAAAGTACGAATTGCTTGAACATCCACCGTATTCACCAGATTTGGCTCCCAGTGACTACTTTCTCTTCAGAAATCTCAAACAATTTCCATAGCAGCCGTAGACGGTTATTTTGCAGAGCTTCCGGGAAACCATTATAAGGATGGGATAAAATTATTGGAAGATCATTGGAACAAGTGTATTGAGCTTATAGGAGATTATATTGAATAAAAAAATATATTTCGTAACAAAAACAGTATTCTTTCATTTCGAGCGCAGGAACTTTTTCATACGTAAAGCTTCTCATATAAAAGAAACGCAGTGTTGTATTCTCTAAAAGTCTCTATAAAAGAGTTCGCAAGGTATTCTAAGTATTGTATTGTTGTATCGTTGTATAACACTATAACAACGATTTCTATTTTGATAGCATAAAAATATACAACACTTAGCACGCCCTTTGTGAACAACCTACATATGTATATGTTTTTAGAATTTTCCATATATTTCATTTTATTTGATTTTAGTCAAAATAGCAAGCCGATACAATAGATATTCTCTAAAATCATCCGTTTTTGTATATTTAAATATTAAATTTTATTTCTAATGGAACAGTTTTATAAAATATAGAAACAATATTTCAAACAATCCATTGTAAAAATCGAATTTTATATGAACATACATAATTATACATGGCCATACATACATGTCCATATATTTTCGGATTCCAAAATTTCAGGTTATATATGTAATCTTATATGTTTATATACGACCATATATACCCTCGAATTTCGTATGCGAAGATGTATGATCATATATGAGATAATAAAGGGTCATGTATTGAACTATGCATGAGCATATAAGGTCATGTATGATCATATACCAAACCATGTATGATTATGTATGTTCATATACATACATATTTCTAGCTAAATAGTTTATAAGTCTTTTCAATCTCTTAACTATTTCTAATTATACTCACTTTCTTTCCTTTTTTCCTTGTTGTCATTTCTTCCTCTAGAATTTAGTAAATCCACCACATAGAGTAGGATATCGTACTTTAGCCATTTCAGTTGGTGCTTTTTTACTGTTGCTCCTCTTCGCACTGCCCGTTTACCTTATCTTCTTTGCCACCTCTAGCGATACAACGGACACTGCTGATAACAAACTCTCGCATGGTATACACTTGGAAGATATTTTGCAAAGCAATTTGGCAGCACGACACTTTAACGGTACTTTTTCATCAGGAAATACTATACTCTATAAAAATAATAATGTAAGTTTTAAACAAGTATAACAAAAGAAAAGAGACAAATTTCAAAATGCTACTAAAAGAATTTTCAAAATTTACAGGGCATAGTGGAGTATAATTTGGCAACGAACAAAAAACAACTTTTAATATTAGATGAATATGTAAGTATTTGGCGGAGTGGCAGTAGTGGCAGAAAGGGAAATGCAATGAATTAAACATTTATTATTTAATCCTCTAGGATCAATATTTTTCATATGAAAAATCAGCTGATGGTTTGTACTTATTATTGGCTAAAAATTACAAGAAAAATTTCCGTCATAGCTATGAAGCTGATTATGATATTTACACCATTTCAACGGGTCAGATACAGCCGTTGGTTATAAAAAAACGTCCAAAACCTTTGTCGGTGGTGCAATGGTCTCCAGTTGGTAATGGCTTGATTGTTATTTTAGACGGTAACTTGTATTATAAACCTACAGCCTTTGCGGATCCAACAACTTTGACATTTGAGACTAATCCCGCCATTTTAAATGGTATACCCGATTGGGTGTATGAGGAAGAAATTTTATCCTCTGACACTGCTGTCTGGTTTAGTCCTGATGGCAATTCATTGGCCTTCATACAATTTGATGACACTCCTACACATATTATAAATTTTCCCATTTATGGTGAAGCTGGCGATATAAATTTTCAATATCCATTTAACCGTTTGATAGCATATCCCAAAGCCGGTTCTCCAAATCCACGAGTCAAGTTGTTTACTTCGGATTTGGTTAGAGCTGCTGCTGGTAATTTGGATCACTTGACTGAGATCCCAGTACCAAGTGCTCTAAATACCGAGGGTGATTATATTATAACGATTGTGGGTTGGTTGAATAATACGAATGTTTTTTCGGTATGGATGAATCGTATACAAAATTCCGCTCATATGCAAATATTCAATGGTGTACGAAGACAAGAGGTATGTATTAATTTTAACAAATAATTTTCCCTTAACTTCATAAGAAAAAATAAAATCACTAAAACCTTCATTTCATAATATACATAACATAGTACAGAAATACTTAATGTTTAGGTTAAGCTAAAGGAAGAAATTTAAACTTTAATTCAGATTTGTAATATGTATTCCAACTACAGATCATTCTTCTAACCGGAATTTTCAATTATCAGCTCCCACAATTATCAGCTCCCCTTGAAAAAGTCGACATACAATCTGTATCAAATCTGTAATAACATGGAAATTTTAGGTCTTACTAGCTCCCACATTTTGGACTTCAGTTGTCAACAGTTGGTCGGCACTATCATTGGACACGTACGCTACAAATTCCATTAATGTTGATCGATGCAGAAAGAAGTATCGAAGATAAATCGCCAGTGCGCAACTACAATAGTAAGAGCCTAGTACTGCTGCTATCGACTTTTAACATGTAGTGCGGTCTTTCAAAATAGAGGCGTGTTTCTGCTTATTTTGGTACGAACTAAGGATAGCGTCTGACAATTCAAAGTATAGGTCTTCTGATATTGGTTTCTGTGATTGAGTCTGACCCTTGTTAGTCAAACTTTGACACTTTTAAACCACAATTGCGTAAGGTTTTGGTACTTTCCAGATCCCACGATAACATGTTAGGATTGCGAGTCAGAATCTTGTACTTTAGGAATTTACTATTATCAAAACTTTTGATGATAGCTAGTCAAGATCAGCTAACTTTTGTACCTTTAAAAATCCAGGTTAAAGTCTTATGATTGTGGGTAAAGATAGTCAGACTTTGGTATTTTTATCTCACAATTGTGCCTAACGATTGTAAGACAATTTTTTGGGGCTTTTAACGACTGCTAGATTCGTGTACTATTTAAGATTTAAGAAATAAATTTAAGTAGTAATTTTTTAAAACTTAACTTGTTTTTTGTTTTATGTATAGTATTCAATATATAATTTAATAATGTTTCCTTGCTTAACTTAAACTATCCCAACCATTGCCCTGTCGTTTGCATTTCCTTTAAATTGTAGCATCATACCTAAGTATGTAGTTGAATGTCATAATCAATCTACTTGTGCAGATTCGTCTTGTGTAAATTTATGTTCATTCCCTGCCTTTTCATAAATTGTCCCAACCATAGTTAGTATAAGTCCATTTGCATCCTTTAACGTCAACAGTAAATGGTAGCCCAAAAACATGTAAGCCAATTTCTAAAGGATTTTTTTTTTTTTTTTTTTTGGAAAAGTAATGTTTTCTTTTATTAAACCGATTAAACAATTCGCATTCGTCGGTCAATTCCATAACCACATCTGCTAAAATAGGTATAGTATAATTTTTTAAATCTTAATAATTTCGACAGCTTGGTACTTTTTAGGGGTAAATATTTTATGGTCCCATCCTAAAATTATACCTTAATCTCTTAAAAAATAATTTTTAATTATCAAACAATTTCCTTTGAATTATTTTCTTCCAAAGATCTTCAGTTTATCATCTAAAACTGGTTGGGTAGACACCTTTACAACTCCCTTTAAAAATCGTGATGGTTCACGTATTGCCATAATACTGCCACAACCCCAAGATAGTGATGGTGACTATCGCCATATATGTTTGCTCTCTACAACCTCTACCACAAGTAAACCTGAAGCTATAACCAAGGGAAAATATACGGTATCGTACATTTTACATTGGGATTTATCCAATGATGTTATATTTTATAATGCCAATACTGAAGAAAATTCAGAGGTCTTACATATCTATGCTATTAAAGCAGCCCCAGGACAAAATGCCAAATGTTTAACTTGTAAATTACTAAAGTCAAATGGTAAGTTTTATACAAAGAACTAAAAACCTTTTAAAGTATTGTTAATTATAGATATATATTTATTTAAAAGGTGTGGAACAATCTTATTATACAGCCAGTTTTAATTCAGACAAATATGTTGCTATAATATCATTGGGACCAAGCGTACCAAAGACCTCTATATATGAATGGTCTTATGAAAATGGTGAGTTTAATACTTGGCAACAATTTGATCAATATATAATTTAAACAAAATAGTTTTAATATTTAAGTGAATTCAATTGTTTTTTTTTTATATATAAACTTTCTCAGTTATATATCTTTGATTTTTTTTGATCAATATTATACTCAAATGAAAAGGGGTTTAAAGGGCTATTAGCAGTACATAAATCTCTGGGAAATTATGGGAGAGATTTAGTATGGATTTTGCATTAAAATGCAATAAAAATTCCATAATCGGTCCTCCATAATCATCATTTTCTCAGAAACCAAAAAGAATTTCTAAGTGAAAAGTAGTTTTTTTCATTTGAGTATAATATTGAGTGAAAAAAAATTTTTCATTTTTTGGCAAAAAATGCAGTGTATACATCATCCTTTTTTGCAAAAAATCGAAAATTTTTTTTCCACTCAATATTATACTCAAATGAAAGGGGACTTAAAGGGCTATTTAGCAGTACATAAATCTCTGGGAAATTCTGAGATTTAGTATGGATTTTGCATTAAAATGCATTAAAATTGCTATAATCGATCCTCCAAAATCATCATTTTCTCAGCAACCAAAAGGAATTTCGAAGTGAAAAGTAGTTTTATTGGATGCTCTTAGTATTCCCTTTCATTTGAGTATAATATTTGGTGAAAAGAAAACTTTTGATTTTTTGGCAAAAAATGCAGTGTATACATACATCATCCTTTTTTACAAAAAATCGAAAATTTTTTTTCCACTCAATATTATACTCAAATGAAAGGGGACTTAAAGGGCTATTTAGCAGTACATAAATCTCTGGGAAATTCTGAGATTTAGTATGGATTTTGCATTAAAATGCATTAAAATTGCTATAATCGATCCTCCAAAATCATCATTTTCTCAGCAACCAAAAGGAATTTCGAAGTGAAAAGTAGTTTTATTGGATGCTCTTAGTATTCCCTTTCTTTTGAGTATAATATTTGGTGAAAAGAAAACTTTTGATTTTTTGGCAAAAAATGCAGTGTATACATCATCCTTTTTTACAAAAAATCGAAAATTTTTTTTCCACTCAATATTATACTCAAATGAAAGGGGACTTAAAGGGCTATTTAGCAGTACATAAATCTCTTGGAAATTCTGAGATTTAGTATGGATTTTGCATTAAAATGCATTAAAATTGCTATAATCGATCCTCCAAAATCATCATTTTCTCAGCAACCAAAAGGAATTTCGAAGTGAAAATTAGTTTTATTGGATGCTCTTAGTATTCCCTTTCTTTTGAGTATAATATTTGGTGAAAAGAAAACTTTTGATTTTTTTACAAAAAATCGAAAATTTTTTTTCCACTCAATATTATACTCAAATGAAAGGGGACTTAAAGGGCTATTTAGCAGTACATAAATCTCTGGGAAATTCTGAGATTTAGTATGGATTTTGCATTAAAATGCATTGAAATTGCTATAATCGATCCTCCAAAATCATCATTTTCTCAGCAACCAAAAGGAATTTCGAAGTGAAAAGTAGTTTTATTGGATGCTCTTAGTATTCCCTTTCATTTGAGTATAATATTTGGTGAAAAGAAAACTTTTGATTTTTTGGCAAAAAATGCAGTGTATACATCATCCTTTTTTACAAAAAATCGAAAATTTTTTTTCCACTCAATATTATACTCAAATGAAAGGGGACTTAAAGGGCTATTTAGCAGTACATAAATCTCTGGGAAATTCTGAGATTTGGTATGGATTTTGCATTAAAATGCATTAAAATTGCTATAATCGATCCTCCAAAATCATCATTTTCTCAGCAACCAAAAGGAATTTCGAAGTGAAAAGTAGTTTTATTGGATGCTCTTAGTATTCCCTTTAATTTGAGTATAATATTTGGTGAAAAGAAAACTTTTGATTTTTTTTTTACAAAAAATCGAAAATTTTTTTTTCACTCAATATTATACTCAAATGAAAGGGGACTTAAATGGCTATTTAGCAGTACATAAATCTCTGGGAAATTCTGAGATTTAGTATGGATTTTGCATTAAAATGCATTAAAATTGCTATAATCGATCCTCCAAAATCATAATTTTCTCAGCAACCAAAAGGAATTTCGAAGTGAAAAGTAGTTTTATTGGATGCTCTTAGTATTCCCTTTCATTTGAGTATAATATTTGGTGAAAAGAAAACTTTTGATTTTTTGGCAAAAAATGCAGTGTATACATCATCCTTTTTTACAAAAAATCGAAAATTTTTTTTCCACTCAATATTATACTCAAATGAAAGGGGACTTAAAGGGCTATTTAGCAGTACATAAATCTCTGGGAAATTCTGAGATTTAGTATGGATTTTGCATTAAAATGCATTAAAATTGCTATAATCGATCCTCCAAAATCATCATTTTCTCAGCAACCAAAAGGAATTTCGAAGTGAAAAGTAGTTTTATTGGATGCTCTTAGTATTCCCTTTCATTTGAGTATAATATTTGGTGAAAAGAAAACTTTTGATTTTTTGGCAAAAAATGCAGTGTATACATCATCCTTTTTTACAAAAAATCGAAAAATTTTTTTCCACTCAATATTATACTCAAATCAAAGGGGACTTAAAGGGCTATTTAGCAGTACATAAATCTCTGGGAAATTCTGAGATTTAGTATGGATTTTGCATTAAAATTGCTATAATCGATTCTCCAAAATCATCATTTACTCAGCAACCAAAAGGAATTTCGAAGTGAAAAGTAGTTTTATTGGATGCTCTTAGTATTCCCTTTCATTTGAGTATAATATTTGGTGAAAAGAAAACTTTTGATTTTTTGGCAAAAAATGCAGTGTATACATCATCCTTTTTTTCCACTCAATATTATACTCAAATGAAAGGGGACTTAAAGGGCTATTTAGCAGTACATAAATCTCTGGGAAATTCTGAGATTTAGTATGGATTTTGCATTAAAATGCATTAAAATTGCTATAATCGATCCTCCAAAATCATCATTTTCTCAGCAACCAAAAGGAATTTCGAAGTGAAAAGTAGTTTTATTGGATGCTCTTAGTATTCCCTTTCTTTTGAGTATAATATTTGGTGAAAAGAAAACTTTTGATTTTTTGGCAAAAAATGTATACATCCTTTTTTACAAAAAATCGAAAATTTTTTTTCCACTCAATATTATACTCAAATGAAAGGGGACTTAAAGGGCTATTTAGCAGTACATAAATCTCTGGGAAATTCTGAGATTTAGTATGGATTTTGCATTAAAATGCATTAAAATTGCTATAATCGATCCTCCAAAATCATCATTTTCTCAGCAACCAAAAGGAATTTCGAAGTGAAAAGTAGTTTTATTGGATGCTCTTAGTATTCCCTTTCTTTTGAGTATAATATTTGGTGAAAAGAAAACTTTTGATTTTTTGGCAAAAAATGCAGTGTATACATCATCCTTTTTTACAAAAAATCGAAAATTTTTTTTCCACTCAATATTATACTCAAATGAAAGGGGACTTAAAGGGCTATTTAGCAGTACATAAATCTCTGGGAAATTCTGAGATTTAGTATGGATTTAGTATGGATTTTGCATTAAAATGCATTAAAATTGCTATAATCGATCCTCCAAAATCATCATTTTCTCAGCAACCAAAAGGAATTTCGAAGTGAAAAGTAGTTTTATTGGATGCTCTTAGTATTCCCTTTCATTTGAGTATAATATTTGGTGAAAAGAAAACTTTTGATTTTTTGGCAAAAAATGCAGTGTATACATCATCCTTTTTTACAAAAAATCGAAAAATTTTTTTCCACTCAATATTATACTCAAATCAAAGGGGACTTAAAGGGCTATTTAGCAGTACATAAATCTCTGGGAAATTCTGAGATTTAGTATGGATTTTGCATTAAAATTGCTATAATCGATTCTCCAAAATCATCATTTACTCAGCAACCAAAAGGAATTTCGAAGTCAAAAGTAGTTTTATTGGATGCTCTTAGTATTCCCTTTCATTTGAGTATAATATTTGGTGAAAAGAAAACTTTTGATTTTTTGGCAAAAAATGCAGTGTATACATCATCCTTTTTTTCCACTCAATATTATACTCAAATGAAAGGGGACTTAAAGGGCTATTTAGCAGTACATAAATCTCTGGGAAATTCTGAGATTTAGTATGGATTTTGCATTAAAATGCATTAAAATTGCTATAATCGATCCTCCAAAATCATCATTTTCTCAGCAACCAAAAGGAATTTCGAAGTGAAAAGTAGTTTTATTGGATGCTCTTAGTATTCCCTTTCTTTTGAGTATAATATTTGGTGAAAAGAAAACTTTTGATTTTTTGGCAAAAAATGTATACATCCTTTTTTACAAAAAATCGAAAATTTTTTTTCCACTCAATATTATACTCAAATGAAAGGGGACTTAAAGGGCTATTTAGCAGTACATAAATCTCTGGGAAATTCTGAGATTTAGTATGGATTTTGCATTAAAATGCATTAAAATTGCTATAATCGATCCTCCAAAATCATCATTTTCTCAGCAACCAAAAGGAATTTCGAAGTGAAAAGTAGTTTTATTGGATGCTCTTAGTATTCCCTTTCTTTTGAGTATAATATTTGGTGAAAAGAAAACTTTTGATTTTTTGGCAAAAAATGCAGTGTATACATCATCCTTTTTTACAAAAAATCGAAAATTTTTTTTCCACTCAATATTATACTCAAATGAAAGGGGACTTAAAGGGCTATTTAGCAGTACATAAATCTCTGGGAAATTCTGAGATTTAGTATGGATTTTGCATTAAAATGCATTAAAATTGCTATAATCGATCCTCCAAAATCATCATTTTCTCAGCAACCAAAAGGAATTTCGAAGTGAAAAGTAGTTTTATTGGATGCTCTTAGTATTCCCTTTCATTTGAGTATAATATTTGGTGAAAAGAAAACTTTTGATTTTTTGGCAAAAAATGCAGTGTATACATCATCCTTTTTTACAAAAAATCGAAAATTTGTTTTCCACTCAATATTATACTCAAATGAAAGGGGACTTAAAGGGCTATTTAGCAGTACATAAATCTCTGGGAAATTCTGAGATTTAGTATGGATTTTGCATTAAAATGCATTGAAATTGCTATAATCGATCCTCCAAAATCATCATTTTCTCAGCAACCAAAAGGAATTTCGAAGTGAAAAGTAGTTTTATTGGATGCTCTTAGTATTCCCTTTCATTTGAGTATAATATTTGGTGAAAAGAAAACTTTTGATTTTTTGGCAAAAAATGCAGTGTATACATCATCCTTTTTTACAAAAAATCGAAAATTTTTTTTTCACTCAATATTATACTCAAATGAAAGGGGACTTAAAGGGCTATTTAGCAGTACCTAAATCTCTGGGAAATTCTGAGATTTAGTATGGATTTTGCATTAAAATGCATTAAAATTGCTATAATCGATCCTCCAAAATCATCATTTTCTCAGCAACCAAAAGGAATTTCGAAGTGAAAAGTAGTTTTATTGGATGCTCTTAGTATTCCCTTTCATTTGAGTATAATATTTGGTGAAAAGAAAACTTTTGATTTTTTGGCAAAAAATGCAGTGTATACATCATCCTTTTTTACAAAAAATCGAAAATTTTTTTCCACTCAATATTATACTCAAATCAAAGGGGACTTAAAGGGCTATTTAGCAGTACATAAATCTCTGGGAAATTCTGAGATTTAGTATGGATTTTGCATTAAAATTGCTATAATCGATTCTCCAAAATCATCATTTACTCAGCAACCAAAAGGAATTTCGAAGTGAAAAGTAGTTTTATTGGATGCTCTTAGTATTCCCTTTCATTTGAGTATAATATTTGGTGAAAAGAAAACTTTTGATTTTTTGGCAAAAAATGCAGTGTATACATCATCCTTTTTTACAAAAAATCGAAAATTTTTTTTCCACTCAATATTATACTCAAATGAAAGGGGACTTAAAGGGCTATTTCAAAAGGAATTTCGAAGTGAAAAGTAGTTTTATTGGATGCTCTTAGTATTCCCTTTCTTTTGAGTATAATATTTGGTGAAAAGAAAACTTTTGATTTTTTGGCAAAAAATGTATACATCATCCTTTTTTACAAAAAATCGAAAATTTTTTTTCCACTCAATATTATACTCAAATGAAAGGGGACTTAAAGGGCTATTTAGCAGTACATAAATCTCTGGGAAATTCTGAGATTTAGTATGGATTTTGCATTAAAATGCATTGAAATTGCTATAATCGATCCTCCAAAATCATCATTTTCTCAGCAACCAAAAGGAATTTCGAAGTGAAAAGTAGTTTTATTGGATGCTCTTAGTATTCCCTTTCATTTGAGTATAATATTTGGTGAAAAGAAAACTTTTGATTTTTTGGCAAAAAATGCAGTGTATACATCATCCTTTTTTACAAAAACTCGAAAATTTTTTTTCCACTCAATATTATACTCAAATGAAAGGGGACTTAAAGGGCTATTTAGCAGTACATAAATCTCTGGGAAATTCTGAGATTTAGTATGGATTTTGCATTAAAATGCATTAAAATTGCTATAATCGATCCTCCAAAATCATCATTTTCTCAGCAACCAAAAGGAATTTCGAAGTGAAAAGTAGTTTTATTGGATGCTCTTAGTATTCCCTTTCATTTGAGTATAATATTTGGTGAAAAGAAAACTTTTGATTTTTTGGCAAAAAATGCAGTGTATACATCATCCTTTTTTACAAAAAATCGAAAATTTGTTTTCCACTCAATATTATACTCAAATGAAAGGGGACTTAAAGGGCTATTTAGCAGTACATAAATCTCTGGGAAATTCTGAGATTTAGTATGGATTTTGCATTAAAATGCATTGAAATTGCTATAATCGATCCTCCAAAATCATCATTTTCTCAGCAACCAAAAGGAATTTCGAAGTGAAAAGTAGTTTTATTGGATGCTCTTAGTATTCCCTTTCATTTGAGTATAATATTTGGTGAAAAGAAAACTTTTGATTTTTTGGCAAAAAATGCAGTGTATACATCATCCTTTTTTACAAAAAATCGAAAATTTTTTTTTCACTCAATATTATACTCAAATGAAAGGGGACTTAAAGGGCTATTTAGCAGTACCTAAATCTCTGGGAAATTCTGAGATTTAGTATGGATTTTGCATTAAAATGCATTAAAATTGCTATAATCGATCCTCCAAAATCATCATTTTCTCAGCAACCAAAAGGAATTTCGAAGTGAAAAGTAGTTTTATTGGATGCTCTTAGTATTCCCTTTCATTTGAGTATAATATTTGGTGAAAAGAAAACTTTTGATTTTTTGGCAAAAAATGCAGTGTATACATCATCCTTTTTTACAAAAAATCGAAAATTTTTTTCCACTCAATATTATACTCAAATGAAAGGGGACTTAAAGGGCTATTTAGCAGTACATAAATCTCTGGGAAATTCTGAGATTTAGTATGGATTTTGCATTAAAATTGCTATAATCGATCCTCCAAAATCATCATTTTCTCAGCAACCAAAAGGAATTTCGAAGTGAAAAGTAGTTTTATTGGATGCTCTTAGTATTCCCTTTCATTTGAGTATAATATTTGGTGAAAAGAAAACTTTTGATTTTTTGGCAAAAAATGCATCCTTTTTTTACAAAAAATCGAAAATTTTTTTTCCACTCAATATTATACTCAAATGAAAGGGGACTTAAAGGGCTATTTAGCAGTACATAAATCTCTGGGAAATTCTGAGATTTAGTATGGATTTTGCATTAAAATGCATTAAAATTGCTATAATCGATCCTCCAAAATCATCATTTTCTCAGCAACCAAAAGGAATTTCGAAGTGAAAAGTAGTTTTATTGGATGCTCTTAGTATTCCCTTTCATTTGAGTATAATATTTGGTGAAAAGAAAACTTTTGATTTTTTGGCAAAAAATGCAGTGTATACATCATCCTTTTTTACAAAAAATCGAAAATTTTTTTTCCACTCAATATTATACTCAAATCAAAGGGGACTTAAAGGGCTATTTAGCAGTACATAAATCTCTGGGAAATTCTGAGATTTAGTATGGATTTTGCATTAAAATGCATTAAAATTGCTATAATCGATCCTCCAAAATCATCATTTTCTCAGCAACCAAAAGGAATTTCGAAGTGAAAAGTAGTTTTATTGGATGCTCTTAGTATTCCCTTTCATTTGAGTATAATATTTGGTGAAAAGAAAACTTTTGATTTTTTGGCAAAAAATGCAGTGTATATATACATCATCCTTTTTTACAAAAAATCGAAAATTTTTTTTCCACTCAATATTATACTCAAATGAAAGGGGACTTAAAGGGCTATTTAGCAGTACATAAATCTCTGGGAAATTCTGAGATTTAGTATGGATTTTGCATAAAAATGCATTGAAATTGCTATAATCGATCCTCCAAAATCATAATTTTCTCAGCAACCAAAAGGAATTTCGAAGTGAAAAGTAGTTTTATTGGATGCTCTTAGTATTCCCTTTCATTTGAGTATAATATTTGGTGAAAAGAAAACTTTTGATTTTTTGGCAAAAAATGCAGTGTATACATCATCCTTTTTTACAAAAAATCGAAAATTTTTTTTCCACTCAATATTATACTCAAATGAAAGGGGACTTAAAGGGCTATTTAGCAGTACATAAATCTCTGGGAAATTCTGAGATTTAGTATGGATTTTGCATTAAAATGCATTGAAATTGCTATAATCGATCCTCCAAAATCATCATTTTCTCAGCAACCAAAAGGAATTTCGAAGTGAAAAGTAGTTTTATTGGATGCTCTTAGTATTCCCTTTCATTTGAGTATAATATTTGGTGAAAAGAAAACTTTTGATTTTTTGCCAAAAAATGCAGTGTATACATCATCCTTTTTTACAAAAAATCGAAAATTTTTTTTTCACTCAATATTATACTCAAATGAAAGGGGACTTAAAGGGCTATTTAGCAGTACATAAATCTCTGGGAAATTCTGAGATTTAGTATGGATTTTGCATTAAAATGCATTAAAATTGCTATTAGCATCAACATTTTTTATCTTACCTTTTAACTTGCTTTCACTTTTCATATATTAAATTGTATTTTTTGCTTTTAGGTCAGGTTTCTTTAAATAAACTTTTTACATGGGAAGACAACAATAATTTACGTACAAAATTAAAAAATGTGTCTATGCCTACATATGAAATCCATACTCTACCCATTGCCAGTGGCTTCACTGCCAAAGTTCTGCTGCAATTGCCACCGAATTTGGATCGTTCTGGTAAAACAAAATATCCTCTATTAGTTGATGTTTATGGTGGTCCAGATTCATATTCGGTAAGTATGTTGTATACATTAGAGTTATGAATTATTTACCTAAGTTTCTAAGATGTATATACTACACTGAACGAATTATTTAGAAAAGTTGCACTACTTTTTATAAAATATATAAAAAGTATCATAGAATTGATGTTAAAAAGTTAAAAAAAAAACAAAATTTTATTAAAAATGTTCTTTCCCATAACAATTCATTTACATTAGATTTCGATTTTTACATGGCTAAGCAACATTTTGACAAAGAAAATAACTTTTTAAACTTGTCTAATTTGCTATAGGTGGTTAACAGATGGATTCTTGATTGGGGTACTTATCTATCATCCAATCACTCTGTGATTTATGCTAAAATCGATGGGCGTGGTTCAGGTTTAAGAGGTGACAAACTATTACATTCCGTATATGGCCAGTTGGGTACCGTAGAAATAACAGATCAAATCGATGTAACAAGGTAAGAATAACAAGTCAACTGAAACTACGTTAAAAGAAAAAATAATAATTTTTATCTAAATACAAAAATATTTATAAATTACAAATTTTATATTGTTTTATTTTAAGACAATTACAACAAAAATTCAGTTTTATTGATGCCAATCATACAGGTATTTGGGGTTGGAGTTATGGTGGTTATGCTGCTGCCATGGCTTTGGCTAATCAAAACTCTAATGTATTCCTTTGTGCTGCTTCTATAGCTCCTGTTACCGATTGGACTTATTATGGTAAATTTTTAACAGTTTTCTTTTTGTAATACATATATATTTTGTTATACATTTTTTTTCTTCTGTGTTTCCAGATTCCATTTATACGGAACGTTATATGGGTTTACCTACCATCAATGCAATTGGTTATGCACATTCCCGTTTAAGTACTAAAGCTACAAAACTGAGAGGCAAAAAATTCCTTCTAGTCCATGGTACTTTAGATGATAATGTTCATTATCAACAGGCTATGATATTGGCAAAGAATTTGGAAAGACATGACATTGTGTTTAAGCAAATTGTAAGTTCATTTTTTTTTCTTTTTGTATAAAATATATTAAAATATGTATAAGTTTGACAGATTTTTTACATACCATCCAAGGGAACGATTTTCAATTTACATATACTGTTCCTTATTGGGTTTTTATCAAAAATGCTTTTTGTATTTTTTTCAACTAGAGCTAGATTTAAATAGAATTTTCACCTTAGATTTTATTTCAAACTTTGTAAGTTTACAAAAAACTCTTAAACAAAAATGTATCAAAAGGAAAGAATTTATTTATTCCTCATTTGAGAAATTAAATTTATAAAAACCTGAAACATTAAAAAAAACGCTAAAATAAATAAAATTAAATTAGTGGTTAAAATACAAAAATTGAAACGCTAAAAATCCAAAATAGGAAATTGAAAAAATTTTATATGATAAACATTTGTTAAAATTAAAAAACTTCGCTCGAAATGGAAAAAATCCCCCAAATACGTGAAAATTGCTAAATATAAAACAAAGTTGGGAAAAGGTGGAAATACTGAAAATGCTAAAATTTAAACTACAAAATTGGCAAAAAAAATGCAATTAAAAAGGACTTTAAATTGTTAAAATTAAAAAAAATGCAAAAATCCGTCAAAGACGCAAATCGCAGATATAACATAAATTCACCAATACAGGGAAACAATAAGCAAAATATTAAAAAAACGTTAACATGATAACACTTAAACTGGTAAAAAATAAGCAAAATAATGGAATTAAAATGTATTAAAAATTTTAAAACGTGGAACAAAAATGGGATTAAAATGGATTTAAAATTGTTCAATTTGAAAAAAAAAACACAAAAGAAAAAACGTTCAAAGATGCAAATCCTTAAAACTGGATTTAAAATTGTTCACTTTGAAAAAAAAACACAAAAGAAAAAACGCAAATAGCTAAATTAGTTAATAAAAATCGATGAATTTAAAAAAAAATCACCAAAATTGGAATAATCTTTTAAAAAAAAAATCCAAACAAATTTTAAGAAGAACACTTAATAAAAAACGCCAACGTTTTAGCTAATTTAAATTTGAAAAAAAAATCGCTGAAATTAAAATAACCACAATATGACAAAAACCCATAAAACTTAGAAAATTTATAAAAATAATAAAAAAAATCGTTAAAGTTAAAAAATGAATAATTGCCCGAGACTGAAATCCGCCAAAATGTAGAATATTGACAACAATTTTAAAAAATGCCAAAATATGTTAAAATCGCTTAAATTTAAAAATCGCCAAAAGAAAAACTCCAGAATTAAAATTGAAAAAAATACCCAAAAACCGCTTAAATTATACATATTTAGCAACATCAATGTGGAAAAATCCCCTTAAATAAATTATAAATCTTAAAAAAATCATAAATTTAAAAAAATCGTTAAAGTGGGGAAAAATACTAAAATTTTAAGTAATAAATTTGATAAAATCGTAAAAATATATAAAACAACTAAAATTGATAACAAAAAAATGCCAGAGAGAAAAGTAGACAAAATAAAAAATATGTGCTAAGACTGAGAAAAAATCGCTAAAATAAGTCTTCAAAATGAGAAAAGTTAAAATCTTTAAAATTGAAGCAAAAATTCGCCAAAAATTTAAAAATTCCTGAAATGGAAAAAAAATTAAAAATATATTAAAATCGCTTGAATTGGAAAAATTGCAAAAAAAAAACAAAAAAAAAGGGGGAACCCACAAAAATGTATAATTTTTGCAAAAACTGCAAAGAAGCCAAGCTTAATATGGAAACGTTATAATAAATACTTAAGATTAGAAAAGTTTAAATCGCTTAAATTATTTTAAATCACCAACACAAAAAAATATAGTTAAAGTAGAAAAAAATCGCTACAATTTTGCAGCCAATCAAGACAGCAAAAATTAAAGCACTGAAAAATTAATAGTAATTTATTCTTTATATAAAATATATGGGAAAAACAAGTTTAGCTGCTGTCGTCAACTTCATTTGATGTGTTTAAGCATAAAGTCAGATAAAAATTAATGTTTAGACTGTCAACAAATATTATAAACAGATTTTGCCAGAACATGTACTCAATTTTTTCTAACTACTTTTCTTTTTTTAATATTTTCAGAGTTATCCTGATGAAGACCATTCTTTAGCCGGTGTACGACCACATTTATATCACTCTCTAGATAGATTCTTTGGTGAATGTTTTGAAAAACCCCGTATGGTCCAAAGTAAATAGAATTTCTTAAAAAAAAATAAATTCATTTAAAAAGAAAGCATTTTTTGAAGTGAGAGCATATTTAAATTAAACATGCCATTTATTATTGATCAATTATAAGAGGAGTGATAATTTAACAACAGCAACAAAATTCAAAATAATAAACATTCTCAAAAATATTGTACTTATACATACAATACTTTAAACAATATTAAAAACTAAATAATTAATTAATAATAAAGCAAACCAATTTAAAAAAGCATTTACCTTGTTAAACAAATTATAGTAAAAAAAACAAAATTCAGGCATTTGTAGATTTTTTAGAAAAAAGTAAAAATAATATGAGATAGAAAATTTATAATAAAAAACTTGCTTAACACAATAATTAATATTTAACAAAAACTCCTCATAGTAGTTGGGTGCCTAAAAATTAATAAATAAAAACAATTACAAAAACAATAATTTAAAAAAGTTAAAAAATTTATAAAAAAAAAAAATCAAAAATTTTATAAAAACTTAAAAAAAATCGTAAAATAATTTCAAACATAAATATTTTTGCAAAATTATTAATAAAAGTAGTAAAAAAATTAATAGATATATTATTTTTATTAAACTGAGCTTTAAGATCTCTTTTTATTTACAAAAAATAATTATAAATATTTATTTATCTCAATATTTCGTCACCTCATTTGGTGACTTCTTCGTATAATTAATAAATTAAAATATTATATATTATTAATTATACGAAAAAATTTCCTCTGAAGAGAGTCACCCAATGCGGTGACGTAATATTGAGATAAATAAATATTTATAATTAGTTTTTATAAATAAAAAGAGATCTTAAGCTTAATTTAACATAAAATAATATATTAATAAATATATTTATAAAAAATTTAAATAATAACAAAAAAAAAACTTTAATATAAAATTAAACATTCTTAAATTAATAATAAAACATTTATATATTTTTCTAGTAGTACAAGTTTATTTTAGAGATAATAATTAAAAAATTACATAAATATATTTTGCCTATTAAATTATCTTTTTACCAATTAAGAACAATTCTTTTACAAACATGCAATTACAATTCTATTATTTATACTTAGCAAATTATTTATAGCAAAAGAATACATATTAATGTGATCAACCAAAAAAAAAATCGATTTGACAAGATTTCTTCTTCTAAAATATCAATAAAAGAAAATCAAACATTGCCAATTTTATTTAAACAAAATAATATTAATAATAATTCAATGCTTTAAGAAATTAAAAAAAAAATTATTTATTAATATTTTTTTTTTTTTTTTAAATTTGTTCATTATATGTAAATTAAGGTTTTTTTCATAAAGATTATCATATGCACATAGACATTTAGTGGAGTCTTATAAGGAAAATTTGTTGTTGTTTTATATATTAATTTAATTTATAAGTGTATTATAAAAATCAACAAAATGTCTATTCATACGTCAATATATATTTTAAGTCTTAACAACTTTGTGCCTACAAATAGGAAAGCTTATGCTTAAATTATCATCACTTTGATGAAAAACATCAGTAGTTAAAATAAGAACATCATTTCATCTTCCTATTTGCAGACACATTTTATCTATTTGTATTTTCAAAACTCATTGATTTTAGCATATACTTTTTTGTAACTTTTATACCAAATTTTATCATATTTAATTCGAAAGTAAAAAAAAAGTTATATTTTTATCCTATTAAATTATAAGTCTACTTGTAAAGAAAAGTAAATCCATTTAATAAAAAATAAAAAAATAAAAAAATTGTATGTATATATTTATTTATTCGAACTTAAATAAGTTTGATAATTGAAAAAAAAATAATTGAGACACAAATCCTAATAATTTCTTAAGAGAACTGACGGTAAGTACTTCCCCTAATCGCGGTAAAATAAACATTTTTCTTATAGAAACTCGAAGGAGACACTTTTTGCATAATAACCCCAATAACACTTAGGAAATCTAATGTAAAAATTATTATATTCAAAATTAAAACAGACATAAAATGTAACAATTAAACTACAAGTCAGTAGATACGTGGTTCAATTCCTGCTTGGTGCTGATTGATTTTATTTTTTTAATTTAATAGTAAAACCTAGTAAATGCACCAACCAAGTTTAATTTATACTTGACTTAGTAAATGCACCAACCGGGTGGTTTGTTAAAAAATACATTCAACATACCACAACTAGTTTAGAATAAATTTAGCAAAGGCACTATAAGGTCACACAACAGCCACTATATCTAAGAGCCGAGTGTGGTGTAGGTGGTGGTGCTGCGACTCACAGTCAGTAGGTTGTGAGTTCGAAACGTGCCTGGGGAGATGAATTTTATTTTTCAAATTAAATTAATTGTAAAATGAAAGAAACCGAAATACACTCAGAAAAAAATGTCTACACTCAAAAAAAAATATGTCTTATCCCCGTCATGTCGTAAAGTTATTTCTTTGAGTGTAGCCAACTTTAATATCATCAACTAACTTATTTTTTTGAGTGTAGCCAACTTTTATTTGTATCTACTAACTTATTTTTTTAAGTGTAGCCAACTTTTATATCTATCAACTAACTTATTTTTTTGAGTGTAGCCAACTTTAATATCTATCAACTAACTTATTTTTTTGAGTGTAGCCAACTTTTATATGTTTCTACTAACTTATTTTTTTGGGTGTAGTCAATTTTTATACTAATTTTTTCGGGTGTAAAATTTCCTCCAGGTATTATTTATTAGTAGTTTACGAACATATTTTTTTGGGGTGTAAAAAAAATGAAATTGTGGCTAAAAATGCCAAAAAATTTCGACCAGGCACCAGGCAAACAGAAATCAGAAATTAGCAGTAGGTGGATTTTCCAAATTTTTTAAACCGCCCTAGAGTATGCTTTAAAATTTCAATTATAATACGTGTTGCCAGAAATGGTTTTACCCGTATCCCCATACCTATATACCCAATTTATATGCAATCCCCTACAAAAATACCCAATTTTGAGCAATTTTGCCCGAAATTCAATTTTTTTGATTTAATATAAACAAAATCTATTGAAATAGTAGTTTTTTAATGGATTTTTATTAAAGAATTGATATTTATCAAATTTAAACAGAAGTTTTATAGGTTTAAATATTTTTTTTTTGTCAAAATATCTTATTTTTTCTTGTACAAACACAGCAAAATTAAAAAATATTTAAAAAATACTTAAAAAAGTTAAATAAATATGGATATTTTATATACAATAAAGTAGGTTTTATACTATTTTTTCCCATATGATTTCATATCCAGGTATTTACGGAAATAAATTGTTTAATTCAGATTTATCTGCACATTGTCCTAGATAATTTCCTGGATATTTTCTGGCTTCCTGAAATTAAAGAAAAATAAAAAATAATAAAAAAAATAAAAAAACTTGATCTAGGGTATTTATAATAGGGGGTTTATAATGCACATTATAATGGGCATTTGCGACTTTAAATTAACAACAGAGGTAATTAATTTTTCTACACAGACTATTCAAAAAAATTGTATTTTTTTGCCAAAATATTAAAATATATTTTTTTTTTAATCAAATATACTCAAATGCAGGGGAATACTAAGATCATCCAATAAAACTACTTATCACTTCGAAATTCCTTTTGGTTTTTGAAAAAATGATGATTATGGAGGAAATTTCAATGCAAAATCCATACTAAATCTCTCTAAAATTCGCAGAGATTTATGTACTGCTAAATAGCCCTTTAAGTCCCCTTTCATTTGAGTATAATATTGAGTGGAAAAAAAATTTTCGATTTTTTTTGTAAAAAAGGATGATGTATACACTGCATTTTTTGCCAAAAAATCAAAAGTTTTCTTTTCACCAAATATTATACTCAAATGAAAGGGAATACTAAGAGCATCCAATAAAACTACTTTTCACTTCGAAATTCCTTTTGGTTGCTGAGAAAATGATGATTTTGGAGGATCGATTATAGCAATTTTAATGCATTTTAATGCAAAATCCATACTAAATCTCAGAATTTCCCAGAGATTTATGTACTGCTAAACAGCCCTTTAAGTCCCCTTTCATTTGAGTATAATATTGAGTGGAAAAAAAAATTTCGATTTTTTGTAAAAAAGGATGATGTATACACTGCATTTTTTGCCAAAAAATCAAAAGTTTTCTTTTTACCAAATATTATACTCAAATGAAAGGGAATACTAAGAGCATCCAATAAAACTACTTTTCACTTCGAAATTCCTTTTGGTTGCTGAGAAAATGATGATTTTGGAGGATCGATTATAGCAATTTTAATGCATTTTAATGCAAAATCCATACTAAATCTCAGAATTTCCCAGAGATTTATGTACTGCTAAACAGCCCTTTAAGTCCCCTTTCATTTGAGTATAATATTGAGTGGAAAAAAAAAATTTTCGATTTTTTGTAAAAAAGGATGATGTATACACTGCATTTTTTGCCAAAAAATCAAAAGTTTTCTTTTCACCAAATATTATACTCAAATGAAAGGGAATACTAAGAGCATCCAATAAAACTACTTTTCACTTCGAAATTCCTTTTGGTTGCTGAGAAAATTATGATTTTGGAGGATCGATTATAGCAATTTTAATGCATTTTAATGCAAAATCCATACTAAATCTCAGAATTTCCCAGAGATTTATGTACTGCTAAACAGCCCTTTAAGTCCCCTTTCATTTGAGTATAATATTGAGTGGAAAAAAAATGTTCGATTTTTTGTAAAAAAGGATGATGTATACACTGCATTTTTTGCCAAAAAATCAAAAGTTTTCTTTTTACCAAATATTATACTCAAATGAAAGGGAATATTAAGAGCATCCAATAAAACTACTTTTCACTTCGAAATTCCTTTTGGTTGCTGAGAAAATGATGATTTTGGAGGATCGATTATAGCAATTTTAATGCATTTTAATGCAAAATCCATACTAAATCTCAGAATTTCCCAGAGAGTTATGTACTGCTAAACAGCCCTTTAAGTCCCCTTTCATTTGAGTATAATATTGAGTGGAAAAAAAAATTTTCGATTTTTTTGTAAAAAAGGATGATGTATACACTGCATTTTTTTGCCAAAAAATCAAAAGTTTTCTTTTCACCAAATATTATACTCAAATGAAAGGGAATACTAAGAGCATCCAATAAAACTACTTTTCACTTCGAAATTCCTTTTGGTTGCTGAGAAAATGATGATTTTGGAGGATCGATTATAGCAATTTTAATGCATTTTAATGCAAAATCCATACTAAATCTCAGAATTTCCCAGAGATTTATGTACTGCTAAACAGCCCTTTAAGTCCCCTTTCATTTGAGTATAATATTGAGTGGGAAAAAAAAATTTTCGATTTTTTGTAAAAAAGGATGATGTATACACTGCATTTTTTGCCAAAAAATCAAAAGTTTTCTTTTCACCAAATATTATACTCAAATGAAAGGGAATACTAAGAGCATCCAATAAAACTACTTTTCACTTCGAAATTCCTTTTGGTTTCTGAGAAAATGATGATT